>CM059258.1:10684345-11074262 GCA_030347555.1 Lablab purpureus | reverse complement strand
GGGATCCAAAATAAAATATAAATTTCGAAATTACAAAAATTGAGTTCTTTTGCAGAATAAAATATAAAAATCCAAATTACTAAAAATTGAGTTCTTTTGTAAAACAAAAGTAGGGATCCAAAATAAAATATCAATTTCGAAATTACAAAAATTGAGTTCTTTTGCATAGAACAAAAGTACGTATCGAGAATAAAATATAAATTTCAAAATTATGAAATATTGAGTTTCTTTTTGTAAAACAAAACTACGAATGAAAAATAATATATCAATTTCGAAATTATTAAAATTGAATTCTTTTTGTAAAACAAAAGTACGGATCGAAAATAAAATATAAATATCCAAATTACTATAAATTGAGTTCTCTTGGTAAAACAAAACAGGGATCCAAAATAAAATATAAATTTCGAAATTACAAAAATTGAGTTCTTTTGCAGAATAAAATATAAAAATCCAAATTACTAAAAATTCAGTTCTTTTTGTAAAACAAAAGTAGGGATCCAAAATAAAATATCAATTTCGAAATTACAAAAAATTGAGTTCTTTTGCATAAAACCAAAGTACATATTGAGAATAAAATATAAATATCCAACTTACAAAAATTTGAGTTCTTTTTGTAAAACAAAAGTAGGGATCCAAAATAAAATATAAATTTCGAAATTACAAAAAATTGAGTTCTTTTGCATAAAACCAATGTACATATCGAGAATAAAATATAAATATCCAAATTACTAAAAATTGAGTTCTTTTTGTACAACAAAAGTAGGGATCCAAAATAAAATATCAATTTCGAAATTACAAAATTGTGTTCTTTTGCATAGAACAAAAGTACGTATCGAGAATAAAATATAAATTTCAAAATTATGAAATATTGAGTTTCTTTTTTGTAAAACAAAACTACGAATGAAAAATAATATATCAATTTCGAAATTATTAAAAATTGAATTCTTTTCGTAAAACAAAAGTACGGATCGAAAATAAAATATAAATATCCAAATTACTATAAATTGAGTTCTCCTTGTAAAATAAAAGTAGCGATCCAAAGTAAAATATAAAATTTCGAAATTACAAAAATTGAGTTCTTTTGCATAAAACCAAAGTACATATCGAGAATAAACTATAAATTTCCAAATTACTAAAAATTGAGTTCTTTTTGTAAAACAAAAGTAGGGATCCAAAATAAAATATCAATTTCGAAATTACAAAAATTGTGTTCTTTGCATAGAACAAAAGTTCGGATCGAGAATAAAATATAAATTTCAAAATTATGAAATATTGAGTTTCTTTTTGTAAAACAAAACTACGAATGAAAAATAATATATCAATTTCGAAATTATTAAAAATTGAATTCTTTTGTAAAACAAAAGTACTGGATCGAAAATAAAATATAAATATCCAAATTACTATAAATTGAGTTCTCTTGGTAAAACAAAACAGGGATCCAAAATAAAATATAAATTTCGAAATTACAAAAATTGAGTTCTTTTGCATAAAACCAATGTACATATCGAGAATAAAATATAAAAATCCAAATTACTAAAAATTGAGTTCTTTTTGTAAAACAAAAGTAGGGATCCAAAATAAAATATCAATTTCGAAATTACAAAAATTGAGTTCTTCCGCATAAAACCAAAGTACATATCGAGAATAAAATATAAATATCCAACTTACTAAAATTTGAGTTCTTTTGTAAAACAAAAGTAGGGATCCAAAATAAAATATAAATTTCGAAATTACAAAAATTGAGTTCTTTTGCATAAAACCAATGTACATATCGAGAATAAAATATAAAAATCCAAATTACTAAAAATTGAGTTCTTTTGTAAAACAAAAGTAGGGATCCAAAATAAAATATCAATTTCGAAATTACAAAAATTGTGTTCTTTTGCATAGAACAAAAGTACGTATCGAGAATAAAATATAAATTTCAAAATTATGAAATATTGAGTTTCTTTTTGTAAAACAAAACTACAAATGAAAAATAATATATCAATTTCGAAATTATTAAAAATTGAATTCTTTCTGTAGAAACAAAAGTACTGGATCGAAAATAAAATATAAATATCCAAATTACTATAAATTGAGTTCTCCTTGTAAAATAAAAGTAGCGATCCAAAGTAAAATATAAAATTTCGAAATTACAAAAAATTGAGTTCTTTTGCATAAAACCAAAGTACATATCGAGAATAAACTATAAATTTCCAAATTACTAAAAATTGAGTTCTTTTTGTAAAACAAAAGTAGAGATCCAAAATAAAATATCAATTTCGAAATTACAAAATTGAGTTCTTTTGCATAGAACAAAAGTACGTATCGAGAATAAAATATAAATTTCAAAATTATGAAATATTGAGTTTCTTTTTGTAAAACAAAACTACGAATGAAAAATAATATATCAATTTCGAAATTATTAAAAATTGAATTCTTTTTGTAAAACAAAAGTACGGATCGAAAATAAAATATAAATATCCAAATTACTATAAATTGAGTTCTCTTGGTAAAACAAAACAGAGGATCCAAAATAAAATATAAATTTTGAAATTACAAAAAATTGAGTTCTTTTGCGTAAAACCAATGTACATATCGAGAATAAAATATAAAAATCCAAATTACTAAAAATTGAGTTGTTTTTGTAAAACAAAAGTAGGGATCCAAAATAAAATATCAATTTCGAAATTACAAAAATTGAGTTCTTTTGCATAAAACCAAAGTACATATCGAGAATAAAATATAAATATCCAACTTACTAAAATTTGAGTTCTGTTTGTAAAACAAAAGTAGGGATCCAAAATAAAATATAAATTTCGAAATTACAAAAATTGAGTTCTTTTGCATAAAACCAATGTACATATCGAGAATAAAATATAAAAATCCAAATTACTAAAAATTGAGTTCTTTTTGTAAAACAAAAGTAGGGATCCAAAATAAAATATCAATTTCGAAATTACAAAAATTGTGTTCTTTTGCATAGAACAAAAGTACGTATCGAGAATAAAATATAAATTTCAAAATTATGAAATACTCGAGTTTCTTTTTGTAAAACAAAACTACAAATGAAAAATAATATATCAATTTCGAAATTATTAAAAATTGAATTCTTTCTGTAAAACAAAAGTACGGATCGAAAATAAAATATAAATATCCAAATTACTATAAATTGAGTTCTCCTTGTAAAATAAAAGTAGCGATCCAAAGTAAAATATAAAATTTCGAAATTACAGTAAAATTGAGTTCTTTTGCATAAAACCAAAGTACATATCGAGAATAAACTATAAATTTCCAAATTACTAAAAATTGAGTTCTTTTGTAAAACAAAAGTAGAGATCCAAAATAAAATATCAATTTCGAAATTACAAAAATTGAGTTCTTTTGCATAGAACAAAAGTACGTATCGAGAATAAAATATAAATTTCAAAATTATGAAATATTGAGTTTCTTTTTTGTAAAACAAAACTACGAATGAAAAATAATATATCAATTTCGAAATTATTAAAAATTGAATTCTTTTTGTAAAACAAAAGTACGGATCGAAAATAAAATATAAATATCCAAATTACTATAAATTGAGTTCTCTTGGTAAAACAAAACAGGGGATCCAAAATAAAATATAAATTTCGAAATTACAAAAAATTGAATTGTTTTGCATAAAACCAATGTACATATCGAGAATAAAATATAAATATCCAAATTACTAAAAATTGAGTTCTTTTTGTAAAACAAAAGTAGGGATCCAAAATAAAATATCAATTTCAAAATTACAAAAAATTGTGTTCTTTTGCATAGAACAAAAGTACGTATCGAGAATAAAATATAAATTTCAAAATTATGAAATATTGAGTTTCTTTTTTGCAAAACAAAACTACGAATGAAAAATAATATATCAATTTCGAAATTATTAAAAATTGAATTCTTTTTGTAAAATAAAAGTACGGATCGAAAATAAAATATAAATATCCAAATTACTATAAATTGAGTTCTCCTTGCAAAATAAAAGTAGCGATCTAAAGTAAAATATAAAATTTCGAAATTACAAAAAATTGAGTTCTTTTGCATAAAACCAAAGTACATATCGAGAATAAACTATAAATTTCCAAATTACTAAAAATTGAGTTCTTTTTGTAAAACAAAAGTAGGGATCCAAAATAAAATATCAATTTCGAAATTACAAAAATTGAGTTCTTTTGCATAGAACAAAAGTACGTATCGAGAATAAAATATAAATTTCAAAATAATGAAATATTGAGTTTCTTTTTGTAAAACAAAACTACGAATGAAAAATAATATATCAATTTCGAAATTATTAAAAATTGAATTCTTTTTGTAAAACAAAAGTACGGATCGAAAATAAAATATAAATATCCAAATTACTATAAATTGAGTTCTCTTGGTAAAACAAAACAGGGATCCAAAATAAAATATAAATTTCGAAATTACAAAAAATTGAGTTGTTTTGCATAAAACCAATGTACATATCGAGAATAAAATATAAATATCCAAATTACTAAAAATTGAGTTCTTTTTGTAAAACAAAAGTAGGGATCCAAAATAAAATATCAATTTCAAAATTACAAAAATTGTGTTCTTTTGCATAGAACAAAAGTACGTATCGAGAATAAAATATAAATTTCAAAATTATGAAATATTGAGTTTCGTTTTGCAAAACAAAACTACGAATGAAAAATAATATATCAATTTCGAAATTATTAAAAATTGAATTCTTTTGTAAAACAAAAGTACTGGATCGAAAATAAAATATAAATATCCAAATTACTATAAATTGAGTTCTCCTTGCAAAATAAAAGTAGCGATCTAAAGTAAAATATAAAATTTCGAAATTACAAAAAATTGAGTTCTTTTGCATAAAACCAAAGTACATATCGAGAATAAACTATAAATTTCCAAATTACTAAAAATTGAGTTCTTTTTGTAAAACAAAAGTAGGGATCCAAAATAAAATATCAATTTCGAAATTACAAAAATTGAGTTCTTTGCATAGAACAAAAGTACGTATCGAGAATAAAATATAAATTTCAAAATTATGAAATATTGAGTTTCTTTTGTAAAACAAAACTACGAATGAAAAATAATATATCAATTTCGAAATTATTAAAAATTGAATTCTTTTGTAAAACAAAAGTACGGATCGAAAATAAAATATAAATATCCAAATTACTATAAATTGAGTTCTCTTTGTAAAACAAAAGTAGGGATCCAAAATAAAATATAAATTTCGAAATTACAAAAAATTGAGTTCTTTTGCATAAAACCAATGTACATATCGAGAATAAAATATAAAAATCCAAATTACTAAAAATTGACTTCTTTTTGTAAAACAAAAGTAGGGATCCAAAATAAAATATCAATTTCGAAATTACAAAAAATTGTGTTGTTTTGCATAGAACAAAAGTACGTGATCGAGAATAAAATATAAATTTCAAAATTATGAAATATTGAGTTTCTTTTTTGTAAAACAAAACTACGAATGAAAAATAATATATCAATTTCGAAATTATTAAAAATTGAATTCTTTTGTAAAACAAAAGTACTGGATCGAAAATAAAATATAAATATCCAAATTACTATAAATTGAGTTCTCCTTGCAAAATAAAAGTAGCGATCCAAAGTAAAATATAAAATTTCGAAATTACAAAAAATTGAGTTCTTTTGCATAAAACCAAAGTACATATCGAGAATAAATTATAAATTTCCAAATTACTAAAAATTGAGTTCTTTTGTAAAACAAAAGTAGGGATCCAAAATAAAATATCAATTTCGAAATTACAAAAATTGAGTTCTTTTGCATAAAACCAAAGTACATATCGAGAATAAACTATAAATTTCCAAATTACTAAAAATTGAGTTCTTTTTGTAAAACAAAAGTAGGGATCCAAAATAAAATATCAATTTCGAAATTACAAAAAATTGAGTTCTTTTGCACAGAACAAAAGTACGTATCGAGAATAAAATATAAATTTCAAAATTATGAAATATTGAGTTTCTTTTTTGCAAAACAAAACTACGAATGAAAAATAATATATCAATTTCGAAATTATTAAAAATTGAATTCTTTTTGTAAAACAAAAGTACTGGATCGAAAATAAAATATAAATATCCAAATTACTATAAATTGAGTTCTCTTTGTAAAACAAAAGTAGGGATCCAAAATAAAATATCAATTTCGAAATTACAAAAAATTGAGTTCTTTTGCATAAAACCAAAGTACATATCGAGAATAAAATATAAATATCCAACTTACTAAAATTTGAGTTCTTTTGTAAAACAAAAGTAGGGATCCAAAATAAAATATAAATTTCGAAATTACAAAAATTGAGTTCTTTTGCATAAAACCAATGTACATATCGAGAATAAAATATAAAAATCCAAATTACTAAAAATTGAGTTCTTTTGTAAAACAAAAGTAGGGATCCAAAATAAAATATCAATTTCGAAATTACAAAAAATTGTGTTCTTTTGCATAGAACAAAAGTACGTGATCGAGAATAAAATATAAATTTCAAAATTATGAAATATTGAGTTTCTTTTTTGTAAAACAAAACTACGAATGAAAAATAATATATCAATTTCGAAATTATTAAAAATTGAATTCTTTTTGTAAAACAAAAGTACGGATCGAAAATAAAATATAAATATCCAAATTACTATAAATTGAGTTCTCCTTGTAAAATAAAAGTAGCGATCCAAAGTAAAATATAAAATTTCGAAATTACAAAAAATTGAGTTCTTTTGCATAAAACCAAAGTACATATCGAGAATAAACTATAAATTTCCAAATTACTAAAAATTGAGTTATTTTTGTAAAACAAAAGTAGGGATCCAAAATAAAATATCAATTTCGAAATTAGAAAAATTGAGTTCTTTTGCATAGAACAAAAGTACGTATCGAGAATGAAATATAAATTTCAAAATTATGAAATATTGAGTTTCTTTTTGTAAAACAAAACTACGAATGAAAAATAATATATCAATTTCGAAATTATTAAAAATTGAATTCTTTTGTAAAACAAAAGTACTGGATCGAAAATAAAATATAAATATCCAAATTACTATAAATTGAGTTCTCCTTGTAAAATAAAAGTAGCGATCCAAAGTAAAATATAAAATTTCGAAATTACAAAAAATTGAGTTCTTTTGCATAAAACCAATGTACATATCGAGAATAAACTATAAATTTCCAAATTACTAAAAATTGAGTTCTTTTTGTAAAACAAAACTACGAATGAAAAATAATATATCAATTTCGAAATTATTAAAAATTGAATTCTTTTGTAAAACAAAAGTACGGATCGAAAATAAAATATAAATATCCAAATTACTATAAATTGAGTTCTCCTTGCAAAATAAAAGTAGCGATCCAAAGTAAAATATAAAATTTCGAAATTACAAAAATTGAGTTCTTTTGCATAAAACCAAAGTACATATCGAGAATAAATTATAAATTTCCAAATTACTAAAAATTGAGTTCTTTTTGTAAAACAAAAGTAGGGATCCAAAATAAAATATCAATTTCGAAATTACAAAAATTGAGTTCTTTTGCACGTAACAAAAGTACGTGATCGAGAATAAAATATAAATTTCAAAATTATGAAATATTGAGTTTCTTTTTGTAAAACAAAACTACGAATGAAAAATAATATATCAATTTCGAAATTATTAAAAATTGAATTCTTTTGTAAAACAAAAGTACTGGATCGAAAATAAAATATAAATATCCAAATTACTATAAATTGAGTTCTCTTGGTAAAACAAAACAGGGATCCAAAATAAAATATAAAATTTCGAAATTACAAAAAATTGAGTTCTTTTGCATAAAACCAAAGTACATATCGAGAATAAATTATAAATTTCCAAATTACTAAAAATTGAGTTCTTTTTGTAAAACAAAAGTAGGGATCCAAAATAAAATATCAATTTCGAAATTACAAAAAATTGAGTTCTTTTGCATAAAACCAAAGTACATATCGAGAATAAACTATAAATTTCCAAATTACTAAAAATTGAGTTCTTTTTGTAAAACAAAAGTAGGGATCCAAAATAAAATATCAATTTCGAAATTACAAAAAATTGAGTTCTTTTGCATAGAACAAAAGTACGTATCGAGAATAAAATATAAATTTCAAAATTATGAAATATTGAGTTTCTTTTGTAAAACAAAACTACGAATGAAAAATAATATATCAATTTCGAAATTATTAAAAATTGAATTCTTTTGTAAAACAAAAGTACTGGATCGAAAATAAAATATAAATATCCAAATTACTATAAATTGAGTTCTCTTGGTAAAACAAAAGAGGGATCCAAAGTAAAATATAAATTTCGAAATTACAAAAATTGAGTTCTTTTGCATAAAACCAATGTATATATCGAGAATAAAATATAAAAATCCAAATTACTAAAAATTGAGTTCTTTTTGTAAAACAAAAAAAGGGATCCAAAATAAAATATCAATTTCGAAATTACAAAAAATTGTGTTCTTTTGCATAGAACAAAAGTACTTATCGAGAATAAAATATAAATTTCAAAATTATGAAATATTGAGTTTCTTTTTTGTAAAACAAAACTACAAATGAAAAATAATATATCAATTTCGAAATTATTAAAAATTGAATTCTTTTTGTAAAACAAAAGTATGGATCGAAAATA
Organism: Lablab purpureus; assembly: GCA_030347555.1. NCBI lineage: Eukaryota > Viridiplantae > Streptophyta > Magnoliopsida > Fabales > Fabaceae > Lablab > Lablab purpureus. The sequence continues at coordinate 11,065,604 of CM059258.1, read as the reverse complement.
AAATATAAATATCCAAATTACTATAAATTGAGTTCTCTTTCTAAAATAAAAGTACTGGATCCAAAATTAAATATAAATTTCGAAATAGCAAAAATTGAGTTCTTTTGCATAAAACCAAAGTACATATCAAGAATAAAATATAAATATCCAACTTACTAAAATTTGAGTTCTTTTGTAAAACAAAAGTAGGGATCCAAAATAAAATATCAATTTCAAAATTACAAAAGTTGAGTTCTTTTGCATAGAACAAAAGTACGTATCGAGAATAAAATATAAATTTCAAAATTATGAAATATTGAGTTTCTTTTTGCAAAACAAAACTACGAATGAAAAATAATATATCAATTTCGAAATTATTAAAAATTGAATTCTTCTTGTAAAACAAAAGTAGGGATCCAAAGTAAAATATAAAATTTCGAAATTACAAAAATTGAGTTCTTTTGCATAAAACCAAAGTACATATCGAGAATAAAATATAAATATCCAACTTACTAAAATTTGAGTTCTTTTGTAAAACAAAAGTAGGGATCCAAAATAAAATATCAATTTCGAAATTACAAAAGTTGAGTTCTTTTGCATAGAACAAAAGTACGTATCGAGAATAAAATATAAATTTCAAAATTATGAAATATTGAGTTTCTTTTTGCAAAACAAAACTACGAATGAAAAATAATATATCAATTTTGAAATTATTAAAAATTGAATTCTTCTTGTAAAACAAAAGTAGCGATCCAAAGTAAAATATAAAATTTTGAAATTACAAAAAATTGAGTTCTTACTGCATAAAACCAAAGTACATATCGAGAATAAACTATAAATTTCCAAATTACTAAAAATTGAGTTGTTTTTGTAAAACAAAAGTAGGGATCCAAAATAAAATATCAATTTCGAAATTACAAAAAATTGTGTTCTTTTGCATAAAACCAATGTACATATCGAGAATAAAATATAAATATCCAAATTACTAAAAATTGAGTTCTTTTGTAAAACAAAAGTAGGGATCCAAAATAAAATATCAATTTCGAAATTACAAAAAGTTGAGTTCTTTTGAATAGAACAAAAGTACATATCGAGAATAAAATATAAATTTCAAAATTATGAATTATTGAGTTTCTTTTTGTAAAACAAAACTACGAATGAAAAATAATATATCAATTTCGAAATTATTAAAAATTGAATTCTTTTTGTAAAACAAAAGTATGGATCGAAAATAAAATATAAATATCCAAATTACTATAAATTGAGTTCTCTTTGTAAAATAAAAGTACGGATCCAAAATAAAATATAAATTTCGAAATTACAAAAAATTGAGTTCTTTTGCATAAAACCAAAGTACATATCGAGAATAAAATATAAATATCCAACTTACTAAAATTTGAGTTCTTTTGTAAAACAAAAGTAGGGATCCAAAATAAAATATCAATTTCGAAATTACAAAAAGTTGAGTTCTTTTGCATAGAACAAAAGTACGTATCGAGAATAAAATATAAATTTCAAAATTATGAAATATTGAGTTTCTTTTTGCAAAACAAAACTACGAATGAAAAATAATATATCAATTTTGAAATTATTAAAAATTGAATTCTTCTTGTAAAACAAAAGTAGCGATCCAAAGTAAAATATAAAATTTTGAAATTACAAAAAATTGAGTTCTTTTGCATAAAACCAAAGTACATATCGAGAATAAAATATAAATTTCCAAATTACTAAAAATTGAGTTGTTTTTGTAAAACAAAAGTAGGGATCCAAAATAAAATATCAATTTCGAAATTACAAAAAATTGTGTTCTTTTGCATAAAACCAATGTACATATCGAGAATAAAATATAAATATCCAAATTACTAAAAATTGAGTTCTTTTTGTAAAACAAAAGTAGGGATCCAAAATAAAATATCAATTTCGAAATTACAAAAGTTGAGTTCTTTTGCATAGAACAAAAGTACGTATCGAGAATAAAATATAAATTTCAAAATTATGAAATATTGAGTTTCTTTTTGCAAAACAAAACTACGAATGAAAAATAATATATCAATTTCGAAATTATTAAAAATTGAATTCTTTTGTAAAACAAAAGTACTGGATCGAAAATAAAATATAAAATATCCAAATTACTAAAAATTGAGTTATTTTTGTAAAACAAAAGTAGGGATCCAAAATAAAATATCAATTTCGAAATTACAAAAAGTTGAGTTCTTTTGAATAGAACAAAAGTACATATCGAGAATAAAATATAAATTTCAAAATTATGAATTATTGAGTTTCTTTTGTAAAATAAAATATCAATTTCGAAATTACAAACAATTGTGTTCTTTTGCATAGAAAAAAGTACGTATCGAGAATAAAATATAAATTTCAAAATTATGAAATATTGAGTTTCTTTTTGTAAAACAAAACTACGAATGAAAAATAATATATCAATTTCGAAATTATTAAAAATTGAATTCTTTTGTAAAACAAAAGTACTGGATCGAAAATAAAATATAAATATCCAAATTACTAAAAATTGAGTTATTTTTGTAAAACAAAAGTAGGGATCCAAAATAAAATATCAATTTCGAAATTACAAAAAGTTGAGTTCTTTTGAATAGAACAAAAGTACATATCGAGAATAAAATATAAATTTCAAAATTATGAATTATTGAGTTTCTTTTTGTAAAACAAAACTACGAATGAAAAATAATATATCAATTTCGAAATTATTAAAAATTGAATTCTTTTGTAAAACAAAAGTATGGATCGAAAATAAAATATAAATATCCAAATTACTATAAATTGAGTTCTCTTTGTAAAATAAAAGTACTGGATCCAAAATAAAATATAAATTTCGAAATTACAAAAAATTGAGTTCTTTTGCATAAAACCAAAGTACATATCGAGAATAAAATATAAATATCCAACTTACTAAAATTTGAGTTCTTTTGTAAAACAAAAGTAGGGATCCAAAATAAAATATCAATATCGAAATTACAAAAAATTGACTTCTTTTGCATAAAACCAATGTATATATCGAGAATAAAATATAAATATCCAAATTACTAAAAATTGAGTTCTTTTTGTAAAACAAAAGTAGGGATCCAAAATAAAATATCAATTTCGAAATTCCAAAAAGTTGAGTTCTTTTGCATAGAACAAAAGTACGTATCGAGAATAAAATATAAATTTCAAAATTATGAAATATTGAGTTTATTTTTTGCAAAACAAAACTACGAATGAAAAATAATATATCAATTTCGAAATTATTAAAAATTGAATTCTTTTCGTAAAGCAAAAGTACGGATCGAAAATAAAATATAAATATCCAAATTACTATAAATTGAGTTCTCCTTGTTAAATAAAAGTAGCGATCCAAAGTAAAATATAAAATTTCGAAATTACAAAAAATTGAGTTCTTTTGCATAAAACCAAGGTACATATCGAGAATAAACTATAAATTTCCAAATTACTAAAAATTGAGTTCTTTTGTAAAACAAAAGTAGGGATCCAAAATAAAATATCAATTTCGAAATTACAAAAATTGAGTTCTTTTGCATAGAACAAAAGTACGTATCGAGAATAAAATATAAATTTCAAAATTATGAAATATTGAGTTTCTTTTTGTAAAACAAAACTACGAATGAAAAATAATATATCAATTTCGAAATTATTAAAAATTGAATTCTTTTGTAAAACAAAAGTACGGATCGAAAATAAAATATAAATATCCAAATTACTATAAATTGAGTTCTCTTGGTAAAACAAAAGAGGGATCCAAAATAAAATACAAATTTCGAAATTACAAAAATTGAGTTCTTTTGCACAAAACCAATGTACATATCGAGAATAAAATATAAAAATCCAAATTACTAAAAATTGAGTTCTTTTGTAAAACAAAAGTTGGGATCCAAAATAAAATATCAATTTCGAAATTACAAAAATTGTGTTCTTTTGCATAGAACAAAAGTACGTATCGAGAATAAAATATAAATTTCAAAATTATGAAATATTGAGTTTCTTTTTGTAAAACAAAACTACGAATGAAAAATAATATATCAATTTCGAAATTATTAAAAATTGAATTCTTTTGTAAAACAAAATTACGGATCGAAAATAAAATATAAATATCCAAATTACTATAAATTGAGTTCTCTTGGTAAAACAAAAGAGGGATCCAAAATAAAATACAAATTTCGAAATTACAAAAATTGAGTTCTTTTGCACAAAACCAATGTACATATCGAGAATAAAATATAAAAATCCAAATTACTAAAAATTGAGTTCTTTTGTAAAACAAAAGTTGGGATCCAAAATAAAATATCAATTTCGAAATTACAAAAAATTGTGTTCTTTTGCATAGAACAAAAGTACGTATCGAGAATAAAATATAAATTTCAAAATTATGAAATATTGAGTTTCTTTTTGTAAAACAAAACTACGAATGAAAAATAATATATCAATTTCGAAATTATTAAAAATTGAATTCTTTTGTAAAACAAAAGTATGGATCGAAAATAAAATATAAATATCCAAATTACTAAAAATTGAGTTATTTTTGTAAAACAAAAGTAGGGATCCAAAATAAAATATCAATTTCGAAATTACAAAAAATTGAGTTCTTTTGCATAAAACCAATGTACATATCGAGAATAAAATATAAAAATCCAAATTACTAAAAATTGAGTTCTTTTTGTAAAACAAAAGTAGGGATCCAAAATAAAATATCAATTTCGAAATTACAAAAAATTGTGTTCTTTTGCATAGAACAAAAGTACGTATCGAGAATAAAATATAAATTTCAAAATTATGAAATATTGAGTTTCTTTTTGTAAAACAAAACTACGAATGAAAAATAATATATCAATTTCGAAATTATTAAAAATTGAATTCTTTTGTAAAACAAAAGTACTGGATCGAAAATAAAATATAAATATGCAAATTACTATAAATTGAGTTCTCTTGGTAAAACAAAAGAGGGGATCCAAAATAAAATATAAATTTCGAAATTACAAAAAATTGAGTTCTTTTGCACAAAACCAATGTACATATCGAGAATAAAATATAAAAATCCAAATTACTAAAAATTGAGTTCTTTTTGTAAAACAAAAGTAGGGATCCAAAATAAAATATCAAGTTCGAAATTACAAAAAATTGTGTTCTTTTGCATAGAACAAAAGTACGTATCGAGAATAAAATATAAATTTCAAAATTATGAAATATTGAGTTTCTTTTTGTAAAACAAAACTACGAATGAAAAATAATATATCAATTTCGAAATTATTAAAAATTGAATTCTTTTGGTAAAACAAAAGTACTGGATCGAAAATAAAATATAAGTATCCAAATTACTATAAATTGAGTTCTCTTTGTGAAACAAAAGTAGGGATCCAAAATAAAATATCAATTTCGAAATTACAAAAAATTGAGTTCTTTTGCATAAAACCAATGTACATATCGAGAATAAAATATAAAAATCCAAATTACTAAAAATTGAGTTCTTTTTTTAAAACAAAAGTAGGGATCCAAAATAAAATATCAATTTCGAAATTACAAAAAATTGTGTTCTTTTGCATAGAACAAAAGTACGTCTCGAGAATAAAATATAAATTTCAAAATTATGAAATATTGAGTTTCGCTTTTGTAAAACAAAACTACGAATGAAAAATAATATATCAATTTCGAAATTATTAAAAATTGAATTCTTTTGTAAAACAAAAGTACGGATCGAAAATAAAATATAAATATTCAAATTACTATAAATTGAGTTCTCTTGGTAAAACAAAAGAGGGGATCCAAAATAAAATATAAATTTCGAAATTACAAAAAATTGAGTTCTTTTGCATAAAACCAATGTACATATCGAGAATAAAATATAAAAATCCAAATTACTAAAAATTGAGTTCTTTTGTAAACCAAAAGTAGGGATCCAAAATAAAATATCAATTTCGAAATTACAAAAATTGTGTTCTTTTGCATAGAACAAAAGTACGTATCGAGAATAAAATATAAATTTCAAAATTATGAAATATTGAGTTTCTTTTTGTAAAACAAAACTACGAATGAAAAATAATATATCAATTTCGAAATTATTAAAAATTGAATTCTTTTTGTAAAACAAAAGTACTGGATCGAAAATAAAATATAAATATCCAAATTACTATAAATTGAGTTCTCTTTGTAAAATAAAAGTACTGGATCCAAAATAAAATATAAATATCCAAATTACTATAAATTGAGTTCTCTTGGTAAAACAAAGAGGGGATCCAAAATAAAATATAAATTTCGAAATCACAAAAATTGAGTTCTTTTGCATAAAACCAATGTACATATCGAGAATAAAATATAAAAATCCAAATTACTAAAAATTGAGTTCTTTTGTAAAACAAAAGTAGGGATCCAAAATAAAATATCAGTTTCGAAATTACAAAAAATTGTGTTCTTTTGCATAGAACAAAAGTACGTATCGAGAATAAAATATAAATTTCAAAATTATGAAATATTGAGTTTCTTTTTGTAAAACAAAACTACGAATGAAAAATAATATATCAATTTCGAAATTATTAAAAATTGAATTCTTTTTGTAAAACAAAAGTACTGGATCGAAAATAAAATATAAATATCCAAATTACTATAAATTGAGTTCTCTTGGTAAAACAAAAGAGGGGATCCAAAATAAAATATAAATTTCGAAATTACAAAAAATTGAGTTCTTTTGCATAAAACCAATGTACATATCGAGAATAAAATATAAAAATCCAAATTACTAAAAATTGAGTTCTTTTGTAAAACAAAAGTAGGGATCCAAAATAAAATATCAATTTCGAAATTACAAAAAATTGTGTTCTTTTGCATAGAACAAAAGTACGTATCGAGAATAAAATATAAATTTCAAAATTATGAAATATTGAGTTTCTTTTTGTAAAACAAAACTACGAATGAAAAATAATATATCAATTTCGAAATTATTAAAAATTGAATTCTTTTTGTAAAACCAAAGTACGGATCGAAAATAAAATATAAATATCCAAATTACTATAAATTGAGTTCTCCTTGTAAAATAAAAGTAGCGATCCAAAGTAAAATATAAAATTTCGAAATTACAAAAAATTGAGTTCTTTTGCATAAAACCAAAGTACATATCGAGAATAAACTATAAATTCCAAAATTACTAAAAATTGAGTTCTTTTTGTAAAACAAAAGTAGGGATCCAAAATAAAATATCAATTTCGAAATTACAAAAAGTTGAGTTCTTTTGCATAGAACAAAAGTACGTATCGAGAATAAAATATAAATTTCAAAATTATGAAATATTGAGTTTCTTTTTTGTAAAACAAAACTACGAATGAAAAATAATATATCAATTTCGAAATTATTAAAAATTGAATTCTTTTGTAAAACAAAAGTACTGGATCGAAAATAAAATATAAATATCCAAATTACTATAAATTGAGTTCTCTTTGTAAAATAAAAGTACTGGATCCAAAATAAAATATAAATTTCGAAATTACAAAAATTGAGTTCTTTTGCATAAAACCAAAGTACATATCAAGAATAAAATATAAATATCCAACTTACTAAAATTTGAGTTCTTTTGTAAAACAAAAGTAGGGATCCAAAATAAAATATCAATTTCGAAATTACAAAAAATTGAGTTCTTTTGCATAAAACCAAAGTACATATCAAGAATAAAATATAAATATCCAACTTACTAAAATTTGAGTTCTTTTTGTAAAACAAAAGTAGGGATCAAAAATAAAATATCAATTTCGAAATTACAAAAAGTTGAGTTCTTTTGCATAGAACAAAAGTACGTATCGAGAATAAAATATAAATTTCAAAATTATGAAATATTGAGTTTCTTTTTTGTAAAACAAAACTACGAATGAAAAATAATATATCAATTTCGAAATTATTAAAAATTGAATTCTTTTTGTAAAACAAAAGTACGGATCGAAAATAAAATATAAATATCTAAATTACTAAAATTTGAGTTCTTTTTGTAAAACAAAAGTAGGGATCCAAAATAAAATATCAATTTCGAAATTACAAAAAATTGAGTTCTTTTGCATAAAACCAATGTACATATCGGGAATAAAATATAAAAATCCAAATTACTAAAAATTGAGTTCTTTTTGTAAAACAAAAGTAGGGATCCAAAATAAAATATCAATTTCGAAATTACAAAAAATTGTGTTCTTTTGCATAGAACAAAAGTACATATCGAGAATAAAATATAAATTTCAAAATTATGAAATATTGAGTTTCTTTTTGCAAAACAAAACTACGAATGAAAAATAATATATCAATTTCGAAATTATTAAAAATTGAATTCTTTTTGTAAAACAAAAGTACGGATCGAAAATAAAATATAAATATCCAAATTACTATAAATTGAGTTCTCCTTGTAAAATAAAAGTAGCGATCCAAAGTAAAATATAAAATTTCGAAATTACAAAAAATTGAGTTCTTTTGCATAAAACCAAAGTACATATCGAGAATAAACTATACATTTCCAAATTACTAAAAATTGAGTTCTTTTGTAAAACAAAAGTAGGGATCCAAAATAAAATATCAATTTCGAAATTACAAAAATTGAGTTCTTTTGCATAGAACAAAAGGACGTATCGAGAATAAAATATAAATTTCAAAATTATGAGATATTGAGTTTCTTTTGTAAAACAAAACTACGAATGAAAAATAATATATCAATGTCGAAATTATTAAAAATTGAATTCTTTTGTAAAACCAAAGTACGGATCGAAAATAAAATATAAATATCCAAATTACTATAAATTGAGTTCTCTTTGTAAAATAAAAGTACGGATCCAAAATAAAATATAAATTTCGAAATTACAAAAAATTGAGTTCTTTTGCATAAAACCAAAGTACATATCGAGAATAAACTATAAATTTCCAAATTACTAAAAATTGAGTTCTTTTTGTAAAACAAAAGTAGGGATCCAAAATAAAATATCAATTCCGAAATTACAAAAAATTGAGTTCTTTTGCATAGAACAAAAGTACGTATCGAGAATAAAATATAAATTTCAAAATTATGAAATATTGAGTTTCTTTTTGTAAAACAAAACTACGAATGAAAAATAATATATCAATTTCGAAATTATTAAAAATTGAATTCTTTTTGTAAAACAAAAGTACTGGATCGAAAATAAAATATAAATATCCAAATTAATATAAATTGAGTTCTCCTTGTAAAATAAAAGTATGGATCCAAAATAAAATATAAATTTCGAAATTACAAAAAATTGAGTTCTTTTGCATAAAACCAAAGTACATATCGAGAATAAAATATAAATATCCACCTTACTAAAATTCGAGTTCTTTTTGTAAAACAAAAGTAGGGGTCCAAAATAAAATATCAATTTCGAAATTACAAAAAATTGAGTTCTTTTGCATAAAACCAATGTACATATCGAGAATAAAATATAAAAATCCAAATTACTAAAAATTAAGTTCTTTTGTAAAACAAAAGTAGGGATCCAAAATAAAATATCAATTTCGAAATTACAAAAAATTGTGTTCTTTTGCATAGAACAAAAGTACGTATCGAGAATAAAATATAAATTTCAAAATTATGAAATATTGAGTTTCTTTTTGTAAAACAAAACTACGAATGAAAAATAATATATCAATTTCGAAATTATTAAAAATTGAATTCTTTTGTAAAACAAAAGTACGGATCGAAAATAAAATATAAATATCCAAATTACTATAAATTGAGTTCTCTTTGTAAAATAAAAGTACGGATCCAAAATAAAATATAAATTTCGAAATTACAAAAAATTGAGTTCTTTTGCATAAAACCAAAGTACATATCGAGAATAAAATATAAATATCCAACTTACTAAAATTCGAGTTCTTTTGTAAAACAAAAGTAGGGATCCAAAATAAAATATCAATTTCGAAATTACAAAAAATTGAGTTCTTTTGCATAAAACCAATGTACATATCGAGAATAAAATATAAAAATCCAAATTACTAAAAATTGGGTTCTTTTTGTAAAACAAAAGTAGGGATCCAAAATAAAATATCAATTTCGAAATTACAAAAAATTGTGTTCTTTTGCATAGAACAAAAGTACGTATCGAGAATAAAATATAAATTTCAAAATTATGAAATATTGAGTTTCTTTTTTGTAAAACAAAACTACGAATGAAAAATAATATATCAATTTCGAAATTATTAAAAATTGAATTCTTTTGTAAAACAAAAGTACGGATCGAAAATAAAATATAAATATCCAAATTACTATAAATTGAGTTCTCTTTGTAAAATAAAAATACGGATCCAAAATAAAATATAAAATTCGAAATTACAAAAAATTGAGTTCTTTTGCATAAAACCAAAGTACATATCGAGAATAAAATATAAATATCCAACTTACTAAAATTTGAGTTCTTTTTGTAAAACAAAAGTAGGGATCCAAAATAAAATACCAATTTCGAAATTACAAAAAATTGAGTTCTTTTGCATAAAACCAATGTACATATCGAGAATAAAATATAAATATCCAAATTACTAAAAATTGAGTTCTTTTGTAAAAGAAAAGTAGGGATCCAAAATAAAATATCAATTTCGAAATTACAAAAAGTTGAGTTCTTTTGCATAGAACAAAAGTACGTATCGAGAATAAAATATAAATTTCAAAATTATGAAATATTGAGTTTCTTTTTGCAAAACAAAACTACGAATGAAAAATAATATATCAATTTCGAAATTATTAAAAATTGAATTCTTTTGTAAAACAAAAGTACGGATCGAAAATAAAATATAAATATCCAAATTACTATAAATTGAGTTCTCCTTGTAAAATAAAAGTAGCGATCCAAAGTAAAATATAAAATTTCGAAATTACAAAAAATTGAGTTCTTTTGCATAAAACCAAAGTACATATCGAGAATAAAATATAAATATCCAACTTACTAAAATTTGAGTTCTTTTTGTAAAACAAAAGTAGGGATCCAAAATAAAATACCAATTTCGAAATTACAAAAATTGAGTTCTTTTGCATAAAACCAATGTACATATCGAGAATAAAATATAAATATCCAAATTACTAAAAATTGAGTTCTTTTGTAAAAGAAAAGTAGGGATCCAAAATAAAATATCAATTTCGAAATTACAAAAAGTTGAGTTCTTTTGCATAGAACAAAAGTACGTATCGAGAATAAAATATAAATTTCAAAATTATGAAATATTGAGTTTCTTTTTTGCAAAACAAAACTACCAATGAAAAATAATATATCAATTTGGAAATTATTAAAAATTGAATTCTTTTTGTAAAAGAAAAGTACGGACCGAAAATAAAATATAAATATCCAAATTACTATAAATTGAGTTCTCCTTGTTAAATAAAAGTAGCGATCCAAAGTAAAATTTAAAATTTCGAAATTACAAACAATTGAGTTCTTTTGCATAAAACCAAAGTACATATCGAGAATAAACTATAAATTTCCAAATTACTAAAAATTGAGTTCTTTTTGTAAAACAAAAGTAGGGATCCAAAATAAAATATCAATTTCAAAATTACAAAAAATTGAGTTCTTTTGCATAAAACCAATGTACGTATCGAGAATAAAATATAAAAATCCAAATTACTAAAAATTGAGTTCTTTTTGTAAAACAAAAGTAGGGATCCAAAATAAAATATCAATTTCGAAATTACAAAAAATTGTGTTCTTTTGCATAGAACAAAAGTACGTATCGAGAATAAAATATAAATTTCAAAATTATGAAATATTGAGTTTCTTTTTGTAAAACAAAACTACGAATGAAAAATAATATATCAATTTCGAAATTATTAAAAATTGAATTCTTTTGTAAAACAAAAGTACGGATCGAAAATAAAATATAAATATCCAAATTACTATAAATTGAGTTCTCTTGGAAAAAGAAAGAGGGGATCCAAAATAAAATATAAATTTCAAAATTACAAAAAATTGAGTTCTTTTGCATAAAACCAATGTACATATCGAGAATAAAATATAAAAATCCAAATTACTAAAAATTGAGTTCTTTTTCTAAAACAAAAGTAGGGATCCAAAATAAAATATCAATTTCGAAATTACAAAAATTGTGTTCTTTTGCATAGAACAAAAGTACGTATCGAGAATAAAATATAAATTTCAAAATTATGAAATATTGAGTTTCTTTTTGTAAAACAAAACTACGAATGAAAAATAATATATCAATTTCGAAATTATTAAAAATTGAATTCTTTTGTAAAACAAAAGTACGGATCGAAAATAAAATATAAATATCCAAATTACTATAAATTGAGTTCTCTTGGTAAAACAAAAGAGGGGATCCAAAATAAAATATAAATTTCAAAATTGCAAAAAATTGAGTTCTTTTGCATAAAACCAATGTACATATCGAGAATAAAATATAAAAATCCAAATTACTAAAAATTGAGTTCTTTTGTAAAACAAAAGTAGGGATCCAAAATAAAATATCAATTTCGAAATTACAAAAATTGTGTTCTTTTGCATAGAACAAAAGTACGTATCGAGAATAAAATATAAATTTCAAAATTATGAAATATTGAGTTTCTTTTTGTAAAACAAAACTACGAATGAAAAATAATATATCAATTTCGAAATTATTAAAAATTGAATTCTTTTTGTAAAACAAAAGTACGGATCGAAAATAAAATATAAATATCCAAATTACTATAAATTGAGTTCTCTTGGTAAAACAAAAGAGGGATCCAAAATAAAATATAAATTTCAAAATTACAAAAAATTGAGTTCTTTTGCATAAAACCAATGTACATATCGAGAATAAAATATAAAAATCCAAATTACTAAAAATTGAGTTCTTTTTGTAAAACAAAAGTAGGGATCCAAAATAAAATATCAATTTCGAAATTACAAAAAATTGTGTTCTTTTGCATAGAACAAAAGTACATGATCGAGAATAAAATATAAATTTCAAAATTATGAAATATTGAGTTTCTTTTTGTAAAACAAAACTACGAATGAAAAATAATATATCAATTTCGAAATTATTAAAAATTGAATTCTTTTGTAAAACAAAAGTACGGATCGAAAATAAAATATAAATATCCAAATTACTATAAATTGAGTTCTCTTGGAAAAACAAAAGAGGGATCCAAAATAAAATATAAATTTCAAAATTACAAAAAATTGAGTTCTTTTGCATAAAACCAATGTACATATCGAGAATAAAATATAAAAATCCAAATTACTAAAAATTGAGTTCTTTTTGTAAAACAAAAGTAGGGATCCAAAATAAAATATCAATTTCGAAATTACAAAAATTGTGTTCTTTTGCATAGAACAAAAGTACGTATCGAGAATAAAATATAAATTTCAAAATTATGAAATATTGAGTTTCTTTTTGTAAAACAAAACTACGAATGCAAAATAATATATCAATTTCGAAATTATTAAAAATTGAATTCTTTTGTAAAACAAAAGTACTGGATCGAAAATAAAATATAAATATCCAAATTACTATAAATTGAGTTCTCTTGGAAAAAGAAAAGAGGGATCCAAAATAAAATATAAATTTCAAAATTACAAAAAATTGAGTTCTTTTGCATAAAACCAATGTACATATCGAGAATAAAATATAAAAATCCAAATTACTAAAAATTGAGTTCTTTTTGTAAAACAAAAGTAGGGATCCAAAATAAAATATCAATTTCGAAATTACAAAAAATTGTGTTCTTTTGCATAGAACAAAAGTACGTATCGAGAATAAAATATAAATTTCAAAATTATGAAATATTGAGTTTCTTTTTGTAAAACAAAACTACGAATGAAAAATAATATATCAATTTCGAAATTATTAAAAATTGAATTCTTTTGTAAAACAAAAGTACGGATCGAAAATAAAATATAAATATCCAAATTACTATAAATTGAGTTCTCTTGGTAAAACAAAAGAGGGGATCCAAAATAAAATATAAATTTCAAAATTGCAAAAAATTGAGTTCTTTTGCATAAAACCAATGTACATATCGAGAATAAAATATAAAAATCCAAATTACTAAAAATTGAGTTCTTTTGTAAAACAAAAGTAGGGATCCAAAATAAAATATCAATTTCGAAATTACAAAAATTGTGTTCTTTTGCATAGAACAAAAGTACGTATCGAGAATAAAATATAAATTTCAAAATTATGAAATATTGAGTTTCTTTTTGTAAAACAAAACTACGAATGAAAAATAATATATCAATTTCGAAATTATTAAAAATTGAATTCTTTTTGTAAAACAAAAGTACTGGATCGAAAATAAAATATAAATATCCAAATTACTATAAATTGAGTTCTCTTGGTAAAACAAAAGAGGGATCCAAAATAAAATATAAATTTCAAAATTACAAAAAATTGAGTTCTTTTGCATAAAACCAATGTACATATCGAGAATAAAATATAAAAATCCAAATTACTAAAAATTGAGTTCTTTTGTAAAACAAAAGTAGGGATCCAAAATAAAATATCAATTTCGAAATTACAAAAATTGTGTTCTTTTGCATAGAACAAAAGTACGTATCGAGAATAAAATATAAATTTCAAAATTATGAAATATTGAGTTTCTTTTTGTAAAACAAAACTACGAATGAAAAATAATATATCAATTTCGAAATTATTAAAAATTGAATTCTTTTTGTAAAACAAAAGTACTGGATCGAAAATAAAATATAAATATCCAAATTACTATAAATTGAGTTCTCTTGGTAAAACAAAAGAGGGATCCAAAATAAAATATAAATTTCAAAATTGCAAAAATTGAGTTCTTTTGCATAAAACCAATGTACATATCGAGAATAAAATATAAAAATCCAAATTACTAAAAATTGAGTTCTTTTTGTAAAACAAAAGTAGGGATCCAAAATAAAATATCAATTTCGAAATTACAAAAAATTGTGTTCTTTTGCATAGAACAAAAGTACGTATCGAGAATAAAATATAAATTTCAAAATTATGAAATATTGAGTTTCTTTTTGTAAAACAAAACTACGAATGAAAAATAATATATCAATTTCGAAATTATTAAAAATTGAATTCTTTTTGTAAAACAAAAGTACGGATCGAAAATAAAATATAAATATCCAAATTACTATAAATTGAGTTCTCTTGGAAAAAGAAAAGAGGGGATCCAAAATAAAATATAAATTTCAAAATTACAAAAAATTGAGTTCTTTTGCATAAAACCAATGTACATATCGAGAATAAAATATAAAAATCCAAATTACTAAAAATTGAGTTCTTTTGTAAAACAAAAGTAGGGATCCAAAATAAAATATCAATTTCGAAATTACAAAAAATTGTGTTCTTTTGCATAGAACAAAAGTACGTATCGAGAATAAAATATAAATTTCAAAATTATGAAATATTGAGTTTCTTTTTGTAAAACAAAACTACGAATGCAAAATAATATATCAATTTCGAAATTATTAAAAATTGAATTCTTTTGTAAAACAAAAGTACTGGATCGAAAATAAAATATAAATATCCAAATTACTATAAATTGAGTTCTCTTGGTAAAACAAAAGAGGGGATCCAAAATAAAATATAAATTTCAAAATTGCAAAAAATTGAGTTCTTTTGCATAAAACCAATGTACATATCGAGAATAAAATATAAAAATCCAAATTACTAAAAATTGAGTTCTTTTGTAAAACAAAAGTAGGGATCCAAAATAAAATATCAATTTCGAAATTACAAAAAATTGTGTTCTTTTGCATAGAACAAAAGTACGTATCGAGAATAAAATATAAATTTCAAAATTATGAAATATTGAGTTTCTTTTTGTAAAACAAAACTACGAATGAAAAATAATATATCAATTTCGAAATTATTAAAAATTGAATTCTTTTTGTAAAACAAAAGTACGGATCGAAAATAAAATATAAATATCCAAATTACTATAAATTGAGTTCTCTTGGTAAAACAAAAGAGGGATCCAAAATAAAATATAAATTTCAAAATTACAAAAAATTGAGTTCTTTTGCATAAAACCAATGTACATATCGAGAATAAAATATAAAAATCCAAATTACTAAAAATTGAGTTCTTTTTGTAAAACAAAAGTAGGGATCCAAAATAAAATATCAATTTCGAAATTACAAAAAATTGTGTTCTTTTGCATAGAACAAAAGTACGTATCGAGAATAAAATATAAATTTCAAAATTATGAAATATTGAGTTTCTTTTTGTAAAACAAAACTACGAATGAAAAATAATATATCAATTTCGAAATTATTAAAAATTGAATTCTTTTGTAAAACAAAAGTACTGGATCGAAAATAAAATATAAATATCCAAATTACTATAAATTGAGTTCTCTTGGTAAAACAAAAGAGGGATCCAAAATAAAATATAAATTTCAAAATTACAAAAAATTGAGTTCTTTTGCATAAAACCAATGTACATATCGAGAATAAAATATAAAAATCCAAATTACTAAAAATTGAGTTCTTTTTGTAAAACAAAAGTAGGGATCCAAAATAAAATATCAATTTCGAAATTACAAAAATTGTGTTCTTTTGCATAGAACAAAAGTACGTATCGAGAATAAAATATAAATTTCAAAATTATGAAATATTGAGTTTCTTTTTTGTAAAACAAAACTACGAATGAAAAATAATATATCAATTTCGAAATTATTAAAAATTGAATTCTTTTGTAAAACAAAAGTACTGGATCGAAAATAAAATATAAATATCCAAATTACTATAAATTGAGTTCTCTTGGTAAAACAAAAGAGGGATCCAAAATAAAATATAAATTTCGAAATTACAAAAAATTGAGTTGTTTTGCATAAAACCAATGTACATATCGAGACTAAAATATAAAAATCCAAATTACTAAAAATTGAGTTCTTTTTATAAAACAAAAGTAGGGATCCAAAATAAAATATCAATTTCGAAATTACAAAAAATTGTGTTCTTTTGCATAGAACAAAAGTACGTATCGAGAATAAAATATAAATTTCAAAATTATGAAATATTGAGTTTCTTTTTGTAAAACAAAACTACGAATGAAAAATAATATATCAATTTCGAAATTATTAAAAATTGAATTCTTTTTGTAAAACAAAAGTACGGATCGAAAATAAAATATAAATATCCAAATTACTATAAATTGAGTTCTCTTGGTAAAACAAAAGAGGGGATCCAAAATAAAATATCAATTTCGAAATTACAAAAAATTGAGTTCTTTTGCATAAAAGCAATGTACATATCGAGAATAAAATATAAAAATCCAAATTACTAAAAATTGAGTTCTTTTTGTAAAACAAAAGTAGGGATCCAAAATAAAATATCAATTTCGAAATTACAAAAATTGTGTTCTTTTGCATAGAACAAAAGTACGTATCGAGAATAAAATATAAATTTCAAAATTATGAAATATTGAGTTTCTTTTTGTAAAACAAAACTACGAATGCAAAATAATATATCAATTTCGAAATTATTAAAAATTGAATTCTTTTTGTAAAACAAAAGTACTGGATCGAAAATAAAATATAAATATCCAAATTACTATAAATTGAGTTCTCTTGGTAAAACAAAAGAGGGATCCAAAATAAAATATAAATTTCAAAATTGCAAAAAATTGAGTTCTTTTGCATAAAACCAATGTACATATCGAGAATAAAATATAAAAATCCAAATTACTAAAAATTGAGTTCTTTTGTAAAACAAAAGTAGGGATCCAAAATAAAATATCAATTTCGAAATTACAAAAAATTGTGTTCTTTTGCATAGAACAAAAGTACGTATCGAGAATAAAATATAAATTTCAAAATTATGAAATATTGAGTTTCTTTTTGTAAAACAAAACTACGAATGAAAAATAATATATCAATTTCGAAATTATTAAAAATTGAATTCTTTTTGTAAAACAAAAGTACGGATCGAAAATAAAATATAAATATCCAAATTACTATAAATTGAGTTCTCTTGGTAAAACAAAAGAGGGGATCCAAAATAAAATATAAATTTCAAAATTACAAAAAATTGAGTTCTTTTGCATAAAACCAATGTACATATCGAGAATAAAATATAAAAATCCAAATTACTAAAAATTGAGTTCTTTTGTAAAACAAAAGTAGGGATCCAAAATAAAATATCAATTTCGAAATTACAAAAAATTGTGTTCTTTTGCATAGAACAAAAGTACGTATCGAGAATAAAATATAAATTTCAAAATTATGAAATATTGAGTTTCTTTTTGTAAAACAAAACTACGAATGAAAAATAATATATCAATTTCGAAATTATTAAAAATTGAATTCTTTTGTAAAACAAAAGTACGGATCGAAAATAAAATATAAATATCCAAATTACTATAAATTGAGTTCTCTTGGTAAAACAAAAGAGGGGATCCAAAATAAAATATAAATTTCAAAATTTCAAAAAATTGAGTTCTTTTGCATAAAACCAATGTACATATCGAGAATAAAATATAAAAATCCAAATTACTAAAAATTGAGTTCTTTTTGTAAAACAAAAGTAGGGATCCAAAATAAAATATCAATTTCGAAATTACAAAAAATTGTGTTCTTTTGCATAGAACAAAAGTACGTATCGAGAATAAAATATAAATTTCAAAATTATGAAATATTGAGTTTCTTTTTGTAAAACAAAACTACGAATGAAAAATAATATATCAATTTCGAAATTATTAAAAATTGAATTCTTTTGTAAAACAAAAGTACGGATCGAAAATAAAATATAAATATCCAAATTACTATAAATTGAGTTCTCTTGGTAAAACAAAAGAGGGGATCCAAAATAAAATATAAATTTCAAAATTACAAAAAATTGAGTTCTTTTGCATAAAACCAATGTACATATCGAGAATAAAATATAAAAATCCAAATTACTAAAAATTGAGTTCTTTTGTAAAACAAAAGTAGGGATCCAAAATAAAATATCAATTTCGAAATTACAAAAAATTGTGTTCTTTTGCATAGAACAAAAGTACGTATCGAGAATAAAATATAAATTTCAAAATTATGAAATATTGAGTTTCTTTTTGTAAAACAAAACTACGAATGCAAAATAATATATCAATTTCGAAATTATTAAAAATTGAATTCTTTTGTAAAACAAAAGTACGGATCGAAAATAAAATATAAATATCCAAATTACTATAAATTGAGTTCTCTTGGAAAAAGAAAAGAGGGGATCCAAAATAAAATATAAATTTCAAAATTACAAAAAATTGAGTTCTTTTGCATAAAACCAATGTACATATCGAGAATAAAATATAAAAATCCAAATTACTAAAAATTGAGTTCTTTTGTAAAACAAAAGTAGGGATCCAAAATAAAATATCAATTTCGAAATTACAAAAATTGTGTTCTTTTGCATAGAACAAAAGTACGTATCGAGAATAAAATATAAATTTCAAAATTATGAAATATTGAGTTTCTTTTTGTAAAACAAAACTACGAATGAAAAATAATATATCAATTTCGAAATTATTAAAAATTGAATTCTTTTGTAAAACAAAAGTATGGATCGAAAATAAAATATAAATATCCAAATTACTATAAATTGAGTTCTCTTGGTAAAACAAAAGAGGGGATCCAAAATAAAATATAAATTTCAAAATTACAAAAAATTGAGTTCTTTTGCATAAAACCAATGTACATATCGAGAATAAAATATAAAAATCCAAATTACTAAAAATTGAGTTCTTTTTGTAAAACAAAAGTAGGGATCCAAAATAAAATATCAATTTCGAAATTACAAAAATTGTGTTCTTTTGCATAGAACAAAAGTACGTATCGAGAATAAAATATAAATTTCAAAATTATGAAATATTGAGTTTCTTTTTGTAAAACAAAACTACGAATGCAAAATAATATATCAATTTCGAAATTATTAAAAATTGAATTCTTTTTGTAAAACAAAAGTACTGGATCGAAAATAAAATATAAATATCCAAATTACTATAAATTGAGTTCTCTTGGAAAAAGAAAAGAGGGATCCAAAATAAAATATAAATTTCAAAATTACAAAAATTGAGTTCTTTTGCATAAAACCAATGTACATATCGAGAATAAAATATAAAAATCCAAATTACTAAAAATTGAGTTCTTTTGTAAAACAAAAGTAGGGATCCAAAATAAAATATCAATTTCGAAATTACAAAAATTGTGTTCTTTTGCATAGAACAAAAGTACGTATCGAGAATAAAATATAAATTTCAAAATTATGAAATATTGAGTTTCTTTTTGTAAAACAAAACTACGAATGAAAAATAATATATCAATTTCGAAATTATTAAAAATTGAATTCTTTTTGTAAAACAAAAGTACGGATCGAAAATAAAATATAAATATCCAAATTACTATAAATTGAGTTCTCTTGGTAAAACAAAAGAGGGGATCCAAAATAAAATATAAATTTCGAAATTACAAAAAATTGAGTTCTTTTGCATAAAACCAATGTACATATCGAGAATAAAATATAAAAATCCAATTTACTAAAAATTGAGTTCTTTTTGTAAAACAAAAGTAGGGATCCAAAATAAAATATCAATTTCGAAATTACAAAAAATTGTGTTCTTTTGCATAGAACAAAAGTACGTATCGAGAATAAAATATAAATTTCAAAATTATGAAATATTGAGTTTCTTTTGTAAAACAAAACTACGAATGAAAAATAATATATCAATTTCGAAATTATTAAAAATTGAATTCTTTTTGTAAAACAAAAGTATGGATCGAAAATAAAATATAAATATCCAAATTACTATAAATTGAGTTCTCTTGGTAAAACAAAAGAGGGATCCAAAATAAAATATAAATTTCAAAATTACAAAAATTGAGTTCTTTTGCATAAAACCAATGTACATATCGAGAATAAAATATAAAAATCCAAATTACTAAAAATTGAGTTCTTTTGTAAAACAAAAGTAGGGATCCAAAATAAAATATCAATTTCGAAATTACAAAAATTGTGTTCTTTTGCATAGAACAAAAGTACGTATCGAGAATAAAATATAAATTTCAAAATTATGAAATATTGAGTTTCTTTTTGTAAAACAAAACTACGAATGCAAAATAATATATCAATTTCGAAATTATTAAAAATTGAATTCTTTTTGTAAAACAAAAGTACGGATCGAAAATAAAATATAAATATCCAAATTACTATAAATTGAGTTCTCTTGGAAAAGAAAAGAGGGGATCCAAAATAAAATATAAATTTCAAAATTACAAAAATTGAGTTCTTTTGCATAAAACCAATGTACATATCGAGAATAAAATATAAAAATCCAAATTACTAAAAATTGAGTTCTTTTGTAAAACAAAAGTAGGGATCCAAAATAAAATATCAATTTCGAAATTACAAAAATTGTGTTCTTTTGCATAGAACAAAAGTACGTGATCGAGAATAAAATATAAATTTCAAAATTATGAAATATTGAGTTTCTTTTTGTAAAACAAAACTACGAATGAAAAATAATATATCAATTTCGAAATTATTAAAAATTGAATTCTTTTTGTAAAACAAAAGTACTGGATCGAAAATAAAATATAAATATCCAAATTACTATAAATTGAGTTCTCTTGGTAAAACAAAAGAGGGGATCCAAAATAAAATATAAATTTCAAAATTACAAAAATTGAGTTCTTTTGCATAAAACCAATGTACATATCGAGAATAAAATATAAAAATCCAATTTACTAAAAATTGAGTTCTTTTTGTAAAACAAAAGTAGGGATCCAAAATAAAATATCAATTTCGAAATTACAAAAAATTGTGTTCTTTTGCATAGAACAAAAGTACGTATCGAGAATAAAATATAAATTTCAAAATTATGAAATATTGAGTTTCTTTTTGTAAAACAAAACTACG
This sequence comes from Lablab purpureus, assembly GCA_030347555.1. Taxonomy (NCBI): domain Eukaryota; kingdom Viridiplantae; phylum Streptophyta; class Magnoliopsida; order Fabales; family Fabaceae; genus Lablab; species Lablab purpureus. The sequence goes on along the minus strand of CM059258.1, from coordinate 11,043,759 downwards.
AATGCAAAATAATATATGAATTTCGAAATTATTAAAAATTGAATTCTTTTTGTAAAACAAAAGTACTGGATCGAAAATAAAATATAAATATCCAAATTACTATAAATTGAGTTCTCTTGGAAAAAGAAAAGAGGGATCCAAAATAAAATATAAATTTCAAAATTACAAAAATTGAGTTCTTTTGCATAAAACCAATGTACATATCGAGAATAAAATATAAAAATCCAAATTACTAAAATTTGAGTTCTTTTGTAAAACAAAAGTAGGGATCCAAAATAAAATATCAATTTCGAAATTACAAAAATTGTGTTCTTTTGCATAGAACAAAAGTACGTGATCGAGAATAAAATATAAATTTCAAAATTATGAAATATTGAGTTTCTTTTTGTAAAACAAAACTACGAATGAAAAATAATATATCAATTTCGAAATTATTAAAAATTGAATTCTTTTGTAAAACAAAAGTACTGGATCGAAAATAAAATATAAATATCCAAATTACTATAAATTGAGTTCTCTTGGTAAAACAAAAGAGGGGATCCAAAATAAAATATAAATTTCAAAATTACAAAAATTGAGTTCTTTTGCATAAAACCAATGTACATATCGAGAATAAAATATAAAAATCCAAATTACTAAAAATTGAGTTCTTTTTGTAAAACAAAAGTAGGGATCCAAAATAAAATATCAATTTCGAAATTACAAAAATTGTGTTCTTTTGCATAGAACAAAAGTACGTGATCGAGAATAAAATATAAATTTCAAAATTATGAAATATTGAGTTTCTTTTTGTAAAACAAAACTACGAATGCAAAATAATATATCAATTTCGAAATTATTAAAAATTGAATTCTTTTGTAAACCAAAAGTACGGATCGAAAATAAAATATAAATATCCAAATTACTATAAATTGAGTTCTCTTGGAAAAGAAAAGAGGGGATCCAAAATAAAATATAAATTTCAAAATTACAAAAAATTGAGTTCTTTTGCATAAAACCAATGTACATATCGAGAATAAAATATAAAAATCCAAATTACTAAAATTTGAGTTCTTTTGTAAAACAAAAGTAGGGATCCAAAATAAAATATCAATTTCGAAATTACAAAAATTGTGTTCTTTTGCATAGAACAAAAGTACGTATCGAGAATAAAATATAAATTTCAAAATTATGAAATATTGAGTTTCTTTTTGTAAAACAAAACTACGAATGAAAAATAATATATCAATTTCGAAATTATTAAAAATTGAATTCTTTTTGTAAAACAAAAGTACTGGATCGAAAATAAAATATAAATATCCAAATTACTATAAATTGAGTTCTCTTGGTAAAACAAAAGAGGGGATCCAAAATAAAATATAAATTTCAAAATTACAAAAATTGAGTTCTTTTGCATAAAACCAATGTACATATCGAGAATAAAATATAAAAATCCAAATTACTAAAAATTGAGTTCTTTTTGTAAAACAAAAGTAGGGATCCAAAATAAAATATCAATTTCGAAATTACAAAAAATTGTGTTCTTTTGCATAGAACAAAAGTACGTATCGAGAATAAAATATAAATTTCAAAATTATGAAATATTGAGTTTCTTTTTTGTAAAACAAAACTACGAATGAAAAATAATATATCAATTTCGAAATTATTAAAAATTGAATTCTTTTTGTAAAACAAAAGTACGGATCGAAAATAAAATATAAATATCCAAATTACTATAAATTGAGTTCTCTTGGAAAACAAAAGAGGGGATCCAAAATAAAATATAAATTTCAAAATTACAAAAAATTGAGTTCTTTTGCATAAAACCAATGTACATATCGAGAATAAAATATAAAAATCCAAATTACTAAAATTTGAGTTCTTTTGTAAAACAAAAGTAGGGATCCAAAATAAAATATCAATTTCGAAATTACAAAAATTGTGTTCTTTTGCATAGAACAAAAGTACGTATCGAGAATAAAATATAAATTTCAAAATTATGAAATATTGAGTTTCTTTTTGTAAAACAAAACTACGAATGAAAAATAATATATCAATTTCGAAATTATTAAAAATTGAATTCTTTTTGTAAAACAAAAGTACGGATCGAAAATAAAATATAAATATCCAAATTACTATAAATTGAGTTCTCTTGGTAAAACAAAAGAGGGGATCCAAAATAAAATATAAATTTCAAAATTACAAAAAATTGAGTTCTTTTGCATAAAACCAATGTACATATCGAGAATAAAATATAAAAATCCAAATTACTAAAAATTGAGTTCTTTTTGTAAAACAAAAGTAGGGATCCAAAATAAAATATCAATTTCGAAATTACAAAAATTGTGTTCTTTTGCATAGAACAAAAGTACGTGATCGAGAATAAAATATAAATTTCAAAATTATGAAATATTGAGTTTCTTTTGTAAAACAAAACTACGAATGCAAAATAATATATCAATTTCGAAATTATTAAAAATTGAATTCTTTTTGTAAAACAAAAGTACTGGATCGAAAATAAAATATAAATATCCAAATTACTATAAATTGAGTTCTCTTGGAAAAGAAAAGAGGGGATCCAAAATAAAATATAAATTTCAAAATTACAAAAATTGAGTTCTTTTGCATAAAACCAATGTACATATCGAGAATAAAATATAAAAATCCAAATTACTAAAAATTGAGTTCTTTTTGTAAAACAAAAGTAGGGATCCAAAATAAAATATCAATTTCGAAATTACAAAAATTGTGTTCTTTTGCATAGAACAAAAGTACGTATCGAGAATAAAATATAAATTTCAAAATTATGAAATATTGAGTTTCTTTTTGTAAAACAAAACTACGAATGAAAAATAATATATCAATTTCGAAATTATTAAAAATTGAATTCTTTTTGTAAAACAAAAGTACGGATCGAAAATAAAATATAAATATCCAAATTACTATAAATTGAGTTCTCTTGGTAAAACAAAAGAGGGGATCCAAAATAAAATATAAATTTCAAAATTACAAAAAATTGAGTTCTTTTGCATAAAGCCAATGTACATATCGAGAATAAAATATAAAAATCCAAATTACTAAAAATTGAGTTCTTTTTGTAAAACAAAAGTAGGGATCCAAAATAAAATATCAATTTCGAAATTACAAAAATTGTGTTCTTTTGCATAGAACAAAAGTACGTATCGAGAATAAAATATAAATTTCAAAATTATGAAATATTGAGTTTCTTTTTGTAAAACAAAACTACGAATGCAAAATAATATATCAATTTCGAAATTATTAAAAATTGAATTCTTTTTGTAAAACAAAAGTACGGATCGAAAATAAAATATAAATATCCAAATTACTATAAATTGAGTTCTCTTGGAAAAAGAAAAGAGGGGATCCAAAATAAAATATAAATTTCGAAATTACAAAAATTGAGTTCTTTTGCATAAAACCAATGTACATATCGAGAATAAAATATAAAAATCCAAATTACTAAAAATTGAGTTCTTTTTGTAAAACAAAAGTAGGGATCCAAAATAAAATATCAATTTCGAAATTACAAAAATTGTGTTCTTTTGCATAGAACAAAAGTACGTATCGAGAATAAAATATAAATTTCAAAATTATGAAATATTGAGTTTCTTTTTGTAAAACAAAACTACGAATGCAAAATAATATATGAATTTCGAAATTATTAAAAATTGAATTCTTTTTGTAAAACAAAAGTACGGATCGAAAATAAAATATAAATATCCAAATTACTATAAATTGAGTTCTCTTGGAAAAAGAAAAGAGGGGATCCAAAATAAAATATAAATTTCAAAATTACAAAAAATTGAGTTCTTTTGCATAAAACCAATGTACATATCGAGAATAAAATATAAAAATCCAAATTACTAAAATTTGAGTTCTTTTTGTAAAACAAAAGTAGGGATCCAAAATAAAATATCAATTTCGAAATTACAAAAAATTGTGTTCTTTTGCATAGAACAAAAGTACGTATCGAGAATAAAATATAAATTTCAAAATTATGAAATATTGAGTTTCTTTTTTGTAAAACAAAACTACGAATGCAAAATAATATATCAATTTCGAAATTATTAAAAATTGAATTCTTTTTGTAAAACAAAAGTACGGATCGAAAATAAAATATAAATATCCAAATTACTATAAATTGAGTTCTCTTGGAAAAAGAAAAGAGGGGATCCAAAATAAAATATAAATTTCAAAATTACAAAAATTGAGTTCTTTTGCATAAAACCAATGTACATATCGAGAATAAAATATAAAAATCCAAATTACTAAAAATTGAGTTCTTTTTGTAAAACAAAAGTAGGGATCCAAAATAAAATATCAATTTCGAAATTACAAAAATTGTGTTCTTTTGCATAGAACAAAAGTACGTATCGAGAATAAAATATAAATTTCAAAATTATGAAATATTGAGTTTCTTTTTGTAAAACAAAACTACGAATGAAAAATAATATATCAATTTCGAAATTATTAAAAATTGAATTCTTTTTGTAAAACAAAAGTACTGGATCGAAAATAAAATATAAATATCCAAATTACTATAAATTGAGTTCTCTTGGTAAAACAAAAGAGGGATCCAAAATAAAATATAAATTTCAAAATTACAAAAATTGAGTTCTTTTGCATAAAGCCAATGTACATATCGAGAATAAAATATAAAAATCCAAATTACTAAAAATTGAGTTCTTTTTGTAAAACAAAAGTAGGGATCCAAAATAAAATATCAATTTCGAAATTACAAAAATTGTGTTCTTTTGCATAGAACAAAAGTACGTATCGAGAATAAAATATAAATTTCAAAATTATGAAATATTGAGTTTCTTTTTTGTAAAACAAAACTACGAATGCAAAATAATATATCAATTTCGAAATTATTAAAAATTGAATTCTTTTTTTAAAACAAAAGTACGGATCGAAAATAAAATATAAATATCCAAATTACTATAAATTGAGTTCTCTTGGAAAAAGAAAAGAGGGGATCCAAAATAAAATATAAATTTCGAAATTACAAAAATTGAGTTCTTTTGCATAAAACCAATGTACATATCGAGAATAAAATATAAAAATCCAAATTACTAAAAATTGAGTTCTTTTGTAAAACAAAAGTAGGGATCCAAAATAAAATATCAATTTCGAAATTACAAAAAATTGTGTTCTTTTGCATAGAACAAAAGTACGTATCGAGAATAAAATATAAATTTCAAAATTATGAAATATTGAGTTTCTTTTTGTAAAACAAAACTACGAATGAAAAATAATATATCAATTTCGAAATTATTAAAAATTGAATTCTTTTTGTAAAACAAAAGTACGGATCGAAAATAAAATATAAATATCCAAATTACTATAAATTGAGTTCTCTTGGTAAAACAAAAGAGGGGATCCAAAATGAAATATAAACTTCAAAATTACAAAAAATTGAGTTCTTTTGCATAAAACCAATGTACATATCGAGAATAAAATATAAAAATCCAAATTACTAAAAATTGAGTTCTTTTTGTAAAACAAAAGTAGGGATCCAAAATAAAATATCAATTTCGAAATTACAAAAAATTGTGTTCTTTTGCATAGAACAAAAGTACGTATCAAGAACAAAATATAAATTTCAAAATTATGAAATATTGAGTTTCTTTTTTGTAAAACAAAACTACGAATGCAAAATAATATATCAATTTCGAAATTATTAAAAATTGAATTCTTTTTGTAAAACAAAAGTACGGATCGAAAATAAAATATAAATATCCAAATTACTATAAATTGAGTTCTCTTGGAAAAACAAAAGAGGGGATCCAAAATAAAATATAAATTTCAAAATTACAAAAAATTGAGTTCTTTTGCATAAAACCAATGTACATATCGAGAATAAAATATAAAAATCCAAATTACTAAAAATTGAGTTCTTTTTGTAAAACAAAAGTAGGGATCCAAAATAAAATATCAATTTCGAAATTACAAAAAATTGTGTTCTTTTGCTTAGAACAAAAGTACGTATCGAGAATAAAATATAAATTTCAAAATTATGAAATATTGAGTTTCTTTTTTGTAAAACAAAACTACGAATGAAAAATAATATATCAATTTCAAAATTATTAAAAATTGAATTCTTTTTGTAAAACAAAAGTACGGATCGAAAATAAAATATAAATATCCAAATTACTATAAATTGAGTTCTCTTGGTAAAACAAAAGAGGGGATCCAAAATAAAATATAAATTTCAAAATTACAAAAAATTGAGTTCTTTTGCATAAAACCAAGTGTACATATCGAGAATAAAATATAAAAATCCAAATTACTAAAAATTGAGTTCTTTTTGTAAAACAAAAGTAGGGATCCAAAATAAAATATCAATTTCGAAATTACAAAAATTGTGTTCTTTTGCATAGAACAAAAGTACGTATCGAGAATAAAATATAAATTTCAAAATTATGAAATATTGAGTTTCTTTTTGTAAAACAAAACTACGAATGAAAAATAATATATCAATTTCGAAATTATTAAAAATTGAATTCTTTTTGTAAAACAAAAGTACTGGATCGAAAATAAAATATAAATATCCAAATTACTATAAATTGAGTTCTCTTGGTAAAACAAAACAGGGATCCAAAATAAAATATAAATTTTGAAATTACAAAAAATTGAGTTCTTTTGCATAAAACCAATGTACATATCGAGAATAAAATATAAAAATCCAAATTACTAAAAATTGAGTTCTTTTGTAAAACAAAAGTAGGGATCCAAAATAAAATATCAATTTCGAAATTACAAAAATTGTGTTCTTTTGCATAGAACAAAAGTACGTATCGAGAATAAAATATAAATTTCAAAATTATGAAATATTGAGTTTCTTTTTGTAAAACAAAACTATGAACGAAAAATAATATATCAATTTCGAAATTATTAAAAATTGAATTCTTTTTGTAAAACAAAAGTACTGGATCGAAAATAAAATATAAATATCCAAATTACTATAAATTGAGTTCTCTTGGTAAAACAAAAGAGGGATCCAAAATAAAATATAAATTTCAAAATTACAAAAATTGAGTTCTTTTGCATAAAACCAATGTACATATCGAGAATAAAATATAAAAATCAAAATTACTAAAAATTGAGTTCTTTTTGTAAAACAAAAGTAGGGATCCAAAATAAAATATCAATTTCGAAATTACAAAAATTGTGTTCTTTTGCATAGAACAAAAGTACGTATCGAGAATAAAATATAAATTTCAAAATTATGAAATATTGAGTTTCTTTTTGTAAAACAAAACTACGAATGAAAAATAATATATCAATTTCGAAATTATTAAAAATTGAATTCTTTTTGTAAAACAAAAGTACGGATCGAAAATAAAATATAAATATCCAAATTACTATAAATTGAGTTCTCTTGGTAAAACAAAAGAGGGGATCCAAAATAAAATATAAATTTCAAAATTACAAAAAATTGAGTTCTTTTGCATAAAACCAATGTACATATCGAGAATAAAATATAAAAATCCAAATTACTAAAAATTGAGTTCTTTTTGTAAAACAAAAGTAGGGATCCAAAATAAAATATCAATTTCGAAATTACAAAAAATTGTGTTCTTTTGCATAGAACAAAAGTACATATCGAGAATAAACTATAAATTTCTTTTTGTAAAACAAAACTAGGAATGAAAAATAATATATCAATTTCGAAATTATTAAAAATTGAATTCTTTTTGTAAAACAAAAGTACGGATCGAAAATAAAATATAAATATCCAAATTACTATAAATTGAGTTCTCTTGGTAAAACAAAACAGGGGATCCAAAATAAAATATAAATTTCAAAATTACAAAAAATTGAGTTCTTTTGCATAAAACCAATGTACATATCGAGAATAAAATATAAAAATCCAAATTACTAAAAATTGAGTTCTTTTTGTAAAACAAAAGTAGGGATCCAAAATAAAATATCAATTTCGAAATTACAAAAAATTGTTTTCTTTTGCATAGAACAAAAGTACGTATCGAGAATAAAATATAAATTTCAAAATTATGAAAAATTGAGTTTCTTTTTTGTAAAACAAAACTACGAATGAAAAATAATATATCAATTTCGAAATTATTAAAAATTGAATTCTTTTTGTATAACAAAAGTACGGATCGAAAATAAAATATAAATATCCAAATTACTATAAATTGAGTTCTCTTGGTAAAACAAAACAGGGGATCCAAAATAAAATATAAATTTTAAAATTACAAAAAATTGAGTTCTTTTGCATAAAACCAATGTACATATCGAGAATAAAATATAAAAATCCAAATTACTAAAAATTGAGTTCTTTTTGTAAAACAAAAGTAGGGATCCAAAATAAAATATCAATTTCGAAATTACAAAAAATTGTGTTCTTTTGCATAGAACAAAAGTACGTATCGAGAATAAAATATAAATTTCAAAATTATGAAATATTGAGTTTCTTTTTTGTAAAACAAAACTACGAACGAAAAATAATATATCAATTTCGAAATTATTAAAAATTGAATTCTTTTTGTAAAACAAAAGTACGGATCGAAAATAAAATATAAATATCCAAATTACTATAAATTGAGTTCTCTTGGTAAAACAAAAGAGGGGATCCAAAATAAAATATAAATTTCAAAATTACAAAAAATTGAGTTCTTTTGCATAAAACCAATGTACATATCGAGAATAAAATATAAAAATCCAAATTACTAAAAATTGAGTTCTTTTTGTAAAACAAAAGTAGGGATCCAAAATAAAATATCAATTTCGAAATTACAAAAATTGTGTTCTTTTGCATAGAACAAAAGTACGTATCGAGAATAAAATATAAATTTCAAAATTATGAAATATTGAGTTTCTTTTTTGCAAAACAAAACTACGAATGAAAAATAATATATCAATTTCGAAATTATTAAAAATTGAATTCTTTTTGTAAAACAAAAGTACGGATCGAAAATAAAACATAAATATCCAAATTACTATAAATTGAGTTCTCCTTGTAAAATAAAAGTAGCGATCCAAAGTAAAATATAAAATTTCGAAATTACAAAAAATTGGGTTCTTTTGCATAGAACAAAAGTACGTATCGAGAATAAAATATAAATTTTAAAATTATGAAATATTGAGTTTCTTTTTTGTAAAACAAAACTACGAATGAAAAATAATATATCAATTTCGAAATTATAAAAAATTGAATTCTTTTTGTAAAACAAAAGTACGGATCGAAAATAAAATATAAATATCCAAATTACTATAAATTGAGTTCTCTTGGGAAACAAAAGAGGGGATCCAAAATAAAATATAAATTTCGAAATTACAAAAAACTGAGTTCTTTTGCATAAAACCAATGTACATATCGAGAATAAAATATAAAAATCCAAATTACTAAAAATTGAGTTCTTTTTGTAAAACAAAAGTAGGGATCCAAAATAAAATATCAATTTCGAAATTACAAAAAATTGTGTTCTTTTGCATAGAACAAAAGTACGTATCGAGAACAAAATATAAATTTCAAAATTATGAAATATTGAGTTTCTTTTTTGTAAAACAAAACTACGAATGAAAAATAATATATCAATTTCGAAATTATTAAAAATTGAATTCTTTTTGTAAAACAAAAGTACGGATCAAAAATAAAATATAAATATCCAAATTACTATAAATTGAGTTCTCTTCGTAAAACAAAAGAGGGGATCCAAAATAAAATATAAATTTTGAAATTACAAAAAATTGAGTTCTTTTGCATAAAACCAATGTACATATCGAGAATAAAATATAAAAATCCAAATTACTAAAAATTGAGTTCTTTTTGTAAAACAAAAGTAGCGATCCAAAATAAAATATCAATTTCGAAATTACAAAAAATTGTGTTCTTTTGCATAGAACAAAAGTACGTATCGAGAATAAAATATAAATTTCAAAATTATGAAATATTGAGTTTCTTTTTGTAAAACAAAACTACGAATGAAAAATAATATATCAATTTCGAAATTATTAAAAATTGAATTCTTTTGTAAAACAAAAGTACGGATCGAAAATAAAATATAAATATCCAAATTACTATAAATTGAGTTCTCTTGGTAAAACAAAAGAGGGGATCCAAAATAAAATATAAATTTCGAAATTACAAAAATTGAGTTCTTTTGCATAAAACCAATGTACATATCGAGAATAAAATATAAAAATCCAAATTACTAAAAATTGAGTTCTTTTGTAAAACAAAAGTAGGGATCCAAAATAAAATATCAATTTCGAAATTACAAAAATTGTTTTCTTTTGCATAGAACAAAAGTACGTATCGAGAATAAAATATAAATTTCAAAATTATGAAAAATTGAGTTTCTTTTTTGTAAAACAAAACTACGAATGAAAAATAATATATCAATTTCGAAATTATTAAAAATTGAATTCTTTTTGTAAAACAAAAGTACGGATCGAAAATAAAATATAAATATCCAAATTACTATAAATTGAATTCTCTTGGTAAAACACAAGAGGGGATCCAAAATAAAATATAAATTTCGAAATTACAAAAAATTGTGTTCTTTTGCATAGAACAAAAGTACGTATCGAGAATAAAATATAAATTTCAAAATTATGAAATATTGAGTTTCTTTTTTGTAAAACAAAACTACGAATGAAAAATAATATATCAATTACGAAATTATTAAAAATTGAATTCTTTTTGTAAAACAAAAGTACGCATCGAAAATAAAATATAAATATCCAAATTACTATAAATTGAGTTCTCTTTGTAAAATAAAAGTACGGATCCAAAATAAAATATAAATTTCGAAATTACAAAAAATTGAGTTCTTTTGCATAAAACCAAAGTACATATCGAGAATAAAATATAAATATCCAACTTACTAAAATTTGAGTTCTTTTTGTAAAACAAAAGTAGGGATCCAAAATAAAATATCAATTTCGAAATTACAAAAAATTATGTTCTTTTGCATAGAACAAAAGTACGTGTCGAGAATAAAATATAAATTTCAAAATTATGAAATATTGAGTTTCTTTTTTGTAAAACAAAACTACGAATGAAAAATAATATATCAATTTCGAAATTATTAAAAATTGAATTCTTTTTGTAAAACAAAAGTACGGATCGAAAATAAAATATAAATATCCAAATTACTATAAATTGAGTTCTCTTGGTAAAACAAAAGAGGGATCCAAAATAAAATATAAATTTCGAAATTACAAAAAATTGAGTTCTTTTGCATAAAACCAATGTACATATCGAGAATAAAATATAAAAATCCAAATTACTAAAAATTGAGTTCTTTTTGTAAAACAAAAGTAGGGATCCAAAATAAAATATCAATTTCGAAATTATTAAAAATTGAATTATTTTTGTAAAACAAAAGTACGGATCGAAAATAAAATATAAATATCCAAATTACTATAAATTGAGTTCTCTTTGTAAAATAAAAGTATGGATCCAAAATAAAATATAAATTTCGAAATTACAAAAGATTGAGTTCTTTTGCATAAAACCAAAGTACATATCGAGAATAAAATATAAATATCCAACTTACTAAAATTTGAGTTCTTTTTGTAAAACAAAAGTAGGGATCCAAAATAAAATATCAATTTCGAAATTACAAAAACTTGAGTTCTTTTGCATAAAACCAATGTACATATCGAGAATAAAATATAAAAATCCAAATTACTAAAAATTGAGTTCTTTTTGTAAAACAAAAGTAGCGATCCAAAATAAAATATCAATTTCGAAATTACAAAAAATTGTGTTCTTTTGCATAGAACAAAAGTACGTATCGAGAATAAAATATAAATTTCAAAATTATGAAATATTGAGTTTCTTTTTTGTAAAACAAAACTACGAATGAAAAATAATATATCAATTTCGAAATTATTAAAAATTGAATTCTTTTTATAAAACAAAAGTACGGATCGAAAATAAAATATAAATATCCAAATTACTATAAATTGAGTTCTCTTGGTAAAACAAAATTTGGGATCCAAAATAAAATATAAATTTCGAAATTACAAAAAATTGAGTTCTTTTGCATAAAACCAATGTACATATCGAGAATAAAATATAAAAATCCAAATTACTAAAAATTGAGTTCTTTTTGTAAAACAAAAGTAGGGATCCAAAATAAAATACAAATTTCGACATTACAAAAATAGAGTTCTTTTGCGTAAAACAAAAGTATGTATCGAGAATAAAATATAAGTATCCAAATTACTAAAAATTGAGTTCTTTTTGTAAAACAAAAGTAGGGATCCAAAATAAAATACAAATTTCGAAATTACAAAAAATAGAGTTCTTTTGCATAAAACAAAAGTACGTATCGAGAATAAAATATAAGTATCCAAATTACTAAAAATTGAGTTCTTTTTGTAAAACAAAAGTAGGGATCCAAAATAAAATATAAATTTCGAAATTACAAAAAATTGAGTTCTTTTGCATAAAACAAGAGTACGAATCGAGAATAAAATATAAATTTCAAAATTATGAAAAATTGAGTTCCTTTTTTGTAAAACAAAACTACGGATGAAAAATAATATATATATATTTCGAAATTATTAAAAATTGAATTTTTTTGTAAAACAAAAGTGCGGATCGAAAAGAAAATATAAATATCCAAATTACTAAAAATTGAGTTCTTTTTGTAAAACAAAAGTAGGGATCCAAAATAAAATATAAATTTTGAAATTACAAAAAATTGAGTTCTTTTGCATAAAACAAAAGTACGTATCGAGAATAAAATATAAGTATTCAAATTACTAAAAATTGAGTTCTTTTTGTAAAACAAAACTAGGGATCCAAAATAAAATATAAATTTTGAAATTACAAAAAATTGAGTTCTTTTGCATAAAACAAAAGTACGTATCGAGAATAAAATATAAATTTCAAAATTATGAAAATTGAGTTTCTTTTTTGTAAAACAAAACTACGGATGAAAAATAATATATATATATTTTGAAATTATTAAAAATTGAATTTCTTTTGTAAAACAAAAGTACGGATCGAAAAGAAAATATGCATATCCAAATTACTAAAAATTGAGTTCTTTTTGTAAAACAAAAGTAGGGATCCAAAATAAAATATAAATTTGAAATTACAAAAAATTGAGTTCTTTTGCATAGAACAAAAGTACGTATCGAGAATAAAATATAAGTATCCAAATTACTAAAAATTGAGTTCTTTTTGTAAAACAAAAGTAGGGATCCAAAATAAAATATAAATTTTGAAATTACAAAAAATTGAGTTCTTTTGCATAAAAGAAAAGTACGTATCGAGAATAAAATATAAGTTTCAAAATTATGAAAAATTCAGTTTCTTTTTTGTAAAAGAAAACTACGGATGAAAAATAATATATATATATATTTTGAAATTATTAAAAATTGAATTTCTTTTGTAAAACAAAAGTACGGATCGAAAAGAAAATATGCATATCCAAATTACTAAAAATTGAGTTCTTTTTGTAAAACAAAAGTAGGGATCCAAAATAAAATATAAATTTGAAATTACAAAAAATTGAGTTCTTTTGCATAAAACAAAAGTACGTATCGAGAATAAAATATAAGTTTTCAAATTACTAAAAATTGAGTTCTTTTTGTAAAACAAAGGTACGGATCCAAAATAAAATATAAATTTTGAAATTACAAAAAATTGAGTTCTTTTGCATAAAACAAAAGTACGTATCGAGAATAAAATACAAGTATCCAAATTACTAAAAATTGAGTTCTTTTTGTAAAACAAAAGTAGGGATCCAAAATAAAATATAAATTTTGAAATTACAAAAAATTGAGTTCTTTTTCATAAAACAAAAGTACGTATCGAGAATAAAATATAAGTATCCAAATTACTAAAAATTGAGTTCTTTTTGTAAAACAAAACTAGGGATCCATAATAAAATACAAATTTCGAAATTACAAAAAATTGAGTTCTTTTGCATAAAACCAAAGTACGTATCGAGAATAAAATAAAAATTTCAAAATTATGAAAAATTGAGTTTCTTTTTTGTAAAACAAAACTACGGATGAAAAATAATATATATATATTTCGAAATTATTAAAAATTGAATTTCTTTTGTAAAACAAAAGTACGGATCGAAAAGAAAATATAAATACCCAAATTACTAAAAATTGAGTTCTTTTTGTAAAACAAAAGTAGGGATCCAAAATAGAATATAAATTTTGAAATTACCAAAAATTGAGTTCTTTTGCATAAAACAAAAGTACGTATCGAGAATAAAATATAAGTATCCAAATTACTAAAAATTGAGTTCTTTTTGTAAAACAAAACTAGGGATCCAAAATAAAATACAAATTTCGAAATTACAAAAAATTGAGTTCTTTTGCATAAAACCAAAGTACGTATCGAGAATAAAATATAAATTTCAAAATTACGAAAAATTGAGTTTCTTTTTTGTAAAACAAAACTACGGATGTAAAATAATATATATATATATATATATTTCGAAATTATTAAAAATTGAATTTCTTTTGTAACACAAAAGTACGGATCGAAAAGAAAATATAAATATCCAAATTACTAAAAATTCAGTTCTTTTTGTAAAACAAAAGTAAGGGATCCAAAATAAAATATAAATTTTGAAATTACGAAAAATTGAGTTCTTTTGCATAAAACAAAAGTACGTATCGAGAATAAAATATAAGTATCCAAATTACTAAAAAGTGAGTTCTCTTTGTAAAACAAAAGTAGGGATCCAAAATAAAATATAAATTTTGAAATTACAAAAAATTGAGTTCTTTTGCATAAAACAAAAGTACGTATCGAGAATAAAATATAAGTACCCTAATTACTAAAAATTGAGTTCTTTTTGTAAAACAAAAGTAGGGATCCAAAAATAAAATATAAATTTTGAAATTACAAAATATTGAGTTCTTTTGCATAAAACAAAAGTACGTATCGAGAATAAAATATAAGTATTGAAATTACTAAAAATTGAGTTCTTTTTGTAAAACAAAAGTAGGGATCCAAAATTAGGGATCCAAAATAAAATATAAATTTGAAATTACAAAAAATTGAGTTCTTTTGCATAAAACAAAAGTACGTATCGAGAATAAAATATAAGTACCCAAATTACTAAAAATTGAGTTCTTTTTGTAAAACAAAAGTAGGGATCCAAAATAAAATATAAATTTTGAAATTACAAAAAATTGAGTTCTTTTGCATAAAACAAAAGTACGTATCGAGAATAAAATATAAGTATTCAAATTACTAAAAATTGAGTTCTTTTTGTAAAACAAAAGTAGGGATCCAAAATAAAATATAAATTTTGAAATTACAAAAAATTGAGTTCTTTTGCACAAAACAAAAGTACGTATCGAGAATAAAATATAAATTTCAAAATTATGAAAATTGAGTTTCTTTTTTGTAAAACAAAACTACGGATGAAAAATAATATATATATATTTTGAAATTATTAAAAATTGAATTTCTTTTGTAAAACAAAAGTACGGATCGAAAAGAAAATATGCATATCCAAATTACTAAAAATTGAGTTCTTTTTGTAAAACAAAAGTAGGGATCCAAAATAAAATATAAATTTGAAATTACAAAAAATTGAGTTCTTTTGCATAGAACAAAAGTACGTATCGAGAATAAAATATAAGTATCCAAATTACTAAAAATTGAGTTCTTTTTGTAAAACAAAAGTAGGGATCCAAAATAAAATATAAATTTTGAAATTACAAAAAATTGAGTTCTTTTGCATCAAACAAAAGTACGTATCGAGAATAAAATATAAGTACCCAAATTACTAAAAATTGAGTTCTTTTTGTAAAACAAAAGTAGGGATCCAAAATAAAATATAAATTTTGAAATTACAAAAAATTGAGTTCTTTTTCATAAAACAAAAGTACGTATCGAGAATAAAATATAAGTATCCAAATTACTAAAAATTGAGTTCTTTTTGTAAAACAAAACTAGGGATCCAAAATAAAATACAAATTTCGAAATTACAAAAAATTGAGTTCTTTTCCATAAAACCAAAGTACGTATCGAGAATAAAATATAAATTTCAAAATTACGAAAAATTGAGTTTCTTTTTTGTAAAACAAAACTACGGATGAAAAATAATATATATATATATATTTCGAAATTATTAAAAATTGAATTTCTTTTGTAAAACAAAAGTACGGATCGAAAAGAAAATATAAATATCCAAATTACTAAAAATTGAGTTCTTTTTGTAAAACAAAAGTAAAGGATCCAAAATAAAATAGAAATTTTGAAATTACAAAAAATTGAGTTCTTTTGCATAAAACAAAAGTACGTATCGAGAATAAAATATAAGTATCCAAATTACTAAAAATTGAGTTCTTTTTGTAAAACAAAAGTAGGGATCCAAAATAAAATATAAATTTTGAAATTACAAAAAATTGAGTTCTTTTGCATCAAACAAAAGTACGTATCGAAAATAAAATATAAGTACCCAAATTACTAAAAATTGAGTTCTTTTTGTAAAACAAAAGTAGGGATCGAAAATAAAATATAAATTTTGAAATTACAAAAAATTGAGTTCTTTTGCATCAAACAAAAGTACGTATCGAGAATAAAATATAAGTACCCAAATTACTAAAAATTGAGTTCTTTTTGTAAAACAAAAGTATGGATCCAAAATAAAATATAAATTTTGAAATTACAAAAAATTGAGTTCTTTTGCATCAAACAAAAGTACGTATCGAGAATAAAATATAAGTACCCAAACTAATAAAAACTGAGTTCTTTTTGTAAAACAAAAGTAGGGATCCAAAATAAAATACAAATTATAAAATTACAAAAAATAGAGTTCTTTTGCATAAAACAAAAGTACGTATCGAGACTAAAATATAAGTATCCAAATTACTAAAAATTGAGTTCTTTTTGTAAAAAAAAGTAGGGATCCAAAATAAAATATAAATTTCGAAATTACAAAAATTTGAGTTCTTTTGCATAAAACAAAAGTACGTATCGAGAATAAAATATAAATTTCAAAATTATGAAAAATTGAGTTTCTTTTTTGTAAAACAAAACTACGGATGAAAAATAATATATATATATTTCGAAATTATTAAAAATTGAATTTCTTTTGTAAAACAAAAATACGGATCGAAAAGAAAATATAAATATCCAAAATACTAAAAATTCAGTTCTTTTTGTAAAACAAAAGTAAGGGATCCAAAATAAAATATAAATTTTGAAATTACAAAAAATTGAGTTCTTTTGCATAAAAAAAAGTACGTATCGAGAATAAAATATAAGTATCCAAATTACTAAAAATTCAGTTCTTTTTGTAAAACAAAAGTAGGGATCCAAAATAAAATATAAATTTTGAAATTACAAAAAATTGAGTTCTTTTGCATCAAACAAAAGTACGTATCGAGAATAAAATATAAGTACCCAAATTACTAAAAATTGAGTTCTTTTTGTAAAACAAAAGTAGGTGTCCAAAATAAAATATAAATTTTGAAATTACAAAAAATTGAGTTCTTTTGCATCAAACAAAAGTACGTATCGAGAATAAAATATAAGTACCCAAATTACTAAAAATTGAGTTCTTTTTGTAAAACAAAAGTAGGGATCCAAAATAAAATACAAATTTCGAAATTACAAAAAGTAGAGTTCTTTTGCATAAAACAAAAGTACGTATCGAGAATAAAATATAAGTATCCAAATTAATAAAATTGAGTTCTTTTTGCAAAACAAAACTAGGGATCCAAAATAAAATACAAATTTCGAAATTACAAAAAATTGAGTTCTTTTGCATAAAACCAAAGTACGTATCGAGAATAAAATATAAATTTCAAAATTATGAAAAATTGAGTTTCTTTTTTGTAAAACAAAACTACGGATGAAAAAAAATATATATATACTTCGAAATTATTAAAAATTGAATTTCTTTTGTAAAACAAAAGTACGGATCGAAAAGAAAATATAAATATCCAAATTACTAAAAATTGAGTTCTTTTTGTAAAACAAAAGTAGGGATCCAAAATAGAATATAAATTTTGAAATTACAAAAAATTGAGTTCTTTTGCGTAAAACAAAAGTACGTATCGACAATAAAATATAAGTATTCAAATTACTAAAAATTGAGTTCTTTTTGTAAAACAAAAGTACGGATCCAAAATAAAATATAAATTTTGAAATTACAAAAAATTGAGTTCTTTTGCATAAAACAAAAGTACGTATCGAGAATAAAATACAAGTATCCAAATTACTAAAAATTGAGTTCTTTTTGTAAAACAAAAGTAGGGATCCAAAATAAAATATAAATTTTGAAATTACAAAAAATTGAGTTCTTTTTCATAAAACAAAAGTACGTATCGAGAATCAAATATAAGTATCCAAATTACTAAAAATTGAGTTCTTTTTGTAAAACAAAAGTAGGGATCCAAAATAAAATATAAATTTTGAAATTACAAAAAATTGAGTTCTTTTGCATCAAACAAAAGTACGTATGGAGAATAAAATATAAGTACCCAAAGTACTAAAAATTGAGTTCTTTTTGTAAAACAAAAGTAGGGATCCAAAATAAAATACAAATTTCGAAATTACAAAAAATAGAGTTCTTTTGCATAAAACCAAAGTACGTATCGAGAATAAAATATAAGTATCCAAATTACTAAAAATTGAGTTCTTTTTGTAAAACAAAACTACGGATCCAAAATAAAATACAAATTTCGAAATTACAAAAAATTGAGTTCTTTTGCATAAAAAAAAAGTACGTATCGAGAATAAAATATAAATTTCAAAATTATGAAAAATTGAGTTTCTTTTTTGTAAAACAAAACTACGGATGAAAAATAATATATATATATTTCGAAATTATTAGAAATTGAATTTCTTTTGTAAAACAAAAGTACGGATCGAAAAGAAAATATAAATATCCAAATTACTAAAAATTGAGTTCTTTTTGTAAAACAAAAGTAGGTATCCAAAATTACGGATCCAAAATAAAATATAAATTTGAAATTACAAAAAATTGAGTTCTTTTGCATAAAACAAAAGTACGTATCGAGAATAAAATATAAGTACCCAAATTACTAAAAATTGAGTTCTTTTTGTAAAACAAAAGTAGGGATCCAAAAATAAAATACAAATTTCGAAATTACAAAAAATTGAGTTCTTTTACATATAACAAAAGTACGTATCGAGAATAAAATATAAATTTCAAAATTATGAAAAATTGAGTTTCTTTTTTGTAAAACAAAACTACGGATGAAAAATAATATATATATATTTCGAAATTATTAAAAATTGAATTTCTTTTGTAAAACAAAAGTACGGATCGAAAAGAAAATATAAATATCCAAATTACTAAAAATTGAGTTCTTTTTGTAAAACAAAAGTAGGGATCCAAAATAAAATATAAATTTTGAAATTACCAAAAATTGAGTTCTTTTGCATAAAACAAAAGTACGTATCGAGAATAAAATATAAGTATTCAAATTACTAAAAAATGAGTTCTTTTTGTAAAACAAAAGTAGGGATCCAAAATAAAATATAAATTTCGAAATTACAAAAAATTTGAATTCTTTTGCATAAAACAAAAGTACGTATCGAGAATAAAATATAAATTTCAAAATTATGAAAAATTGAGTTTCTTTTTTGTAAAACAAAACTACGGATGAAAAATAATATATATATATTTCGAAATTATTAAAAATTGAATTTCTTTTGTAAAACAAAAGTACGGATCGAAAAGAAAATATAAATATCCAAATTACTAAAAATTGAGTTGTTTTTGTAAAACAAAAGTAGGGATCCAAAATAAAATATAAATTTTGAAATTACAAAAAATTGAGTTCTTTTGCATAAAACAAAAGTACGTATCGAGAATAAAATATAAGTATCCAAATTACTAAAAATTGAGTTCTTTTTGTAAAACAAAAGTATGGATCCAAAATAAAATATAAATTTTGAAATTACAAAAAATTGAGTTCTTTTGCATCAAACAAAAGTACGTATCGAGAATAAAATATAAGTACCCAAATTACTAAAAATTGAGTTCTTTTTGTAAAACAAAAGTTGGGATCCAAAATAAAATACAAATTTCAAAATTACAAAAAATTGAGTTCTTTTGCATAAAACAAAAGTACGTATCGAGAATAAAATATAAGTACCCAAATTACTAAAAATTGAGTTCTTTTTGTAAAACAAAAGTAGGGATCCAAAAATAAAATACAAATTTCGAAATTACAAAAAATTGAGTTCTTTTGCATATAACAAAAGTACGTATCGAGAATAAAATATAAATTTCAAAATTATGAAAAATTGAGTTCTTTTGCATAAAACAAAAGTACGTATCGAGAATAAAATATAAGTATCCAAATTACTAAAAATTGAGTTCTTTTTGTAAAACAAAAGTAGGGATCCAAAATAAAATATAAATTTCGAAATTACAAAAATCTGAGTTCTTTTGCATAAAACAAAAGTACGTATCGAGAATAAAATATAAATTTCAAAATTATGAAAAATTGAGTTTCTTTTTTGTAAAACAAAGCTACGGATGAAAAATAATACATATATATTTCGAAATTATTAAAAATTGAATTTCTTTTGTAAAACAAAAGTACGGATCGAAAAGAAAATATAAATATCCAAATTACTAAAAATTGAGTTCTTTTTGTAAAACAAAAGTAGGGAT
Source organism: Lablab purpureus (assembly GCA_030347555.1). Taxonomy (NCBI): domain Eukaryota; kingdom Viridiplantae; phylum Streptophyta; class Magnoliopsida; order Fabales; family Fabaceae; genus Lablab; species Lablab purpureus. The sequence goes on along the minus strand of CM059258.1, from coordinate 11,023,135 downwards.
CCAAAATAAAATATAAATTTTGAAATTACAAAAAATTGAGTTCTTTTGCATAAAACAAAAGTACGTATCGAGAATAAAATACAAGTATCCAAATTACTAAAAATTGAGTTGTTTTTGTAAAACAAAACTAGGGATCCAAAATAAAATACAAATTTCGAAATTACAAAAAATTGAGTTCTTTTGCATAAAACCAAAGTACGTATCGAGAATAAAATATAAATTTCAAAATTATGAAAAATTGAGTTTCTTTTTTGTAAAACAAAACTACGGATGAAAAATAATATAAATATATTTCGAAATTATTAAAAATTGAATTTCTTTTGTAAAACAAAAGTACGGATCGAAAAGAAAATATAAATATCCAAATTACTAAAAATTCAGTTCTTTTTGTAAAACAAAAGTAAGGGATCCAAAATAAAATATAAATTTTGAAATTACAAAAAATTGAGTTCTTTTGCATAAAACAAAAGTACGTATCGAGAATAAAATATAAGTATCCAAATTACTAAAAATTGAGTTCTTTTTGTAAAACAAAAGTAGGGATCCAAAATAAAATATAAATTTTGAAATTACAAAAAATTGAGTTCTTTTGCATCAAACAAAAGTACGTATCGAGAATAAAATATAAGTATCCAAATTACTAAAAATTGAGTTCTTTTTGTAAAACAAAAGTAGGGATCCAAAATAAAATATAAATTTTGAAATTACAAAAAATTGAGTTCTTTTGCATCAAACAAAAGTACGTATCGAAAATAAAATATAAGTACCCAAATTACTAAAAATTGAGTTCTTTTTGTAAAACAAAAGTAGGGATCCAAAATAAAATATAAATTTTGAAATTTCAAAAAATTGAGTTCTTTTGCATCAAACAAAAGTACGTATCGAGAATAAAATATAAGTACCCAAATTACTAAAAATTGAGTTCTTTTTGTAAAACAAAAGTAGGGATCCAAAAATAAAATACAAATTTCGAAATTACAAAAAATTGAGTTCTTTTGCATATAACAAAAGTACGTATCGAGAATAAAATATAAATTTCAAAATCATGAAAAATTGAGTTTCTTTTTTGTAAAACAAAACTACGGATGAAAAATAATATATATATATTTCGAAATTATAAAAAATTGAATTTCTTTTGTAAAACAAAAGTACGGATCGAAAAGAAAATATAAATATCCAAATTACTAAAAATTGAGTTCTTTTTGTAAAACAAAAGTAGGGATCCAAAATAAAATATATATTTTGAAATTACAAAAAATTGAGTTCTTTTGCTTAAAACAAAAGTACGTATCGAGAATAAAATATAAGTATCCAAATTACTAAAAATTGAGTTCTTTTTGTAAAACAAAACTAGGGATCCAAAATAAAATACAAATTTCGAAATTACAAAAAATTGAGTTCTTTTGCATAAAACTAAAGTACGTATCGAGAATAAAATATAAATTTCAAAATTATGAAAAATTGACTTTCATTTTTGTAAAACAAAACTACGGATGAAAAATAATATATATATATTTCGAAATTATTAAAAATTGAATTTCTTTTGTAAAACAAAAGTACGGGTGGAAAAGAAAATATAAATATCCAAATTACTAAAAATTGAAATCTTTTTGTAAAACAAAAGTAGGGATCCAAAATAAAATATAAATTTTGAAATTTCAAAAAATTGAGTTCTTTTGCATAAAACAAAAGTACGTATCGAGAGTAAAATATAAGTATCCAAATTACTAAAAATTGAGTTCTTTTTGTAAAACAAAAGTAGGGATCCAAAATAAAATATAAATTTCGAAATTACAAAAATTTGAGTTCTTTTGCATAAAACAAAAGTACGTATCGAGAATAAAATATAAATTTCAAAATTATGAAAAATTGAGTTTCTTTTTTGTAAAACAAAACTACGGATGAAAAATAATATATATATATTTCAAAATTATTAAAAATTGAATTTCTTTTCTAAAACAAAAGTACGGATCGAAAAGAAAATATAAATATCCAAATTACTAAAAATAGAGTTCTTTTTGTAAAACAAAAGTAGGGATCCAAAATAAAATATAAATTTTGAAATTACAAAAAATTGAGTTCTTTTGCATAAAAAAAAGTACGTATCGAGAATAAAATACAAGTATCCAAATTTCTAAAAATTGAGTTCTTTTTGTAAAACAAAACTAGGGATCCAAAATAAAATACAAATTTCGAAATTACAAAAAATTGAGTTCTTTTGCATAAAACAAAAGTACGTATCGAGAATAAAATATAAGTATCCAAATTACTAAAAATTCAGTTCTTTTTGTAAAACAAAAGTAGGGATCCAAAATAAAATATAAATTTCGAAATTACAAAAATTTGAGTTCTTTTGCATAAAACAAAAGTACGTATCGAGAATAAAATATAAATTTCAAAATTATGAAAAATTGAGTTTGTTTTTTGTAAAACAAAACTACGGATGAAAAATAATATATATATATTTCGAAATTATTAAAAATTGAATTTCTTTTCTAAAACAAAAGTACGGATCGAAAAGAAAATATAAATATCCAAATTACTAAAAATTGAGTTCTTTTTGTAAAACAAAAGTAGGGATCCAAAATAAAATATAAATTTTGAAATTACAAAAAATTGAGTTCTTTTGCATAAAACAAAAGTACGTATCGAGAATAAAATATAAGTATCCAAATTACTAAAAATTGAGTTCTTTTTGTAAAACAAAAGTACGGATCCAAAATAAAATATAAATTTCGAAATTACAAAAATTTGAGTTCTTTTGCATAAAACAAAAGTACGTATCGAGAATAAAATATAAATTTTAAAATTATGAAAAATTGAGTTTCTTTTTTGTAAAACAAAACTACGGATGAAAAATAATATATATATATTTCGAAATTATTAAAAATTGAATTTCTTTTCTAAAACAAAAGTACGGATCGAAAAGAAAATATAAATATCCAAATTACTAAAAATTGAGTTCTTTTTGTAAAACAAAAGTAGGGATCCAAAATAAAATATAAATTTTGAAATTACAAAAAATTGAGTTCTTTTGCATAAAACAAAAGTACGTATCGAGAATAAAATAGAAGTATCCAAATTACTAAAAATTGAGTTCTTTTTGTAAAACAAAACTAGGGATCCAAAATAAAATACAAATTTCGAAATTACAAAAAATTGAGTTCTTTTGCATAAAACAAAAGTACGTATCGAGAATAAAATATAAGTATCCAAATTACTAAAAATTGAGTTCTTTTTGTAAAACAAAAGTAGGGATCCAAAATAAAATATAAATTTCGAAATTACAAAAATTTGAGTTCTTTTGCATAAAACAAAAGTACGTATCGAGAATAAAATATAAATTTCAAAATTATGAAAAATTGAGTTTCTTTTTTGTAAAACAAAACTACGGATGAAAAATAATATATATATATTTCGAAATTATTAAAAATTGAATTTCTTTTCTAAAACAAAAGTACGGATCGAAAAGAAAATATAAATACCCAAATTACTAAAAATTGAGTTCTTTTTGTAAAACAAAAGTAGGGATCCAAAATAAAATATAAATTTTGAAATTACAAAAAATTGAGTTCTTTTGCATAAAACAAAAGTACGTATCGAGAATAAAATATAAGTATCCAAATTACTAAAAATTGAGTTCTTTTTGTAAAACAAAACTAGGGATCCAAAATAAAATACAAATTTCGAAATTACAAAAAATTGAGTTCTTTTGCATAAAACTAAAATACGTATTGAGAATAAAATATAAATTTCAAAATTATGAAAAGTTGAGTTTCTTTTTTGTAAAACAAAACTACAGATGAAAAATAATATATATATATTTCGAAATTATTAAAAATTGAATTTCTTTTGTAAAACAAAAGTACGGATCGAAAAGAAAATATAAATATCCAAATTACTAAAAATTGAGTTCTTTTTGTAAAACAAAAGTAGGGATCCAAAATAAAATATAAATTTTGAAATTACAAAAAATTGAGTTCTTTTACATAAAACAAAAGTACGTATCGAGAATAAAATACAAGTATCCAAATTACTAAAAATTGAGTTCTTTTTGTAAAACAAAAGTACGGATCCAAAATAAAATATAAATTTTGAAATTACAAAAAATTGAGTTCTTTTGCATAAAACAAAAGTACAGATCGAAAAGAAAATATAAGTACCCAAATTAGTAAAAATTGAGTTCTTTTTTAAAACAAAAGTAGGGATCCAAAAATAAAATACAAATTTCGAAATTACAAAAAATTGAGTTCTTTTGCATATAACAAAAGTACGTATCGAGAATAAAATATAAATTTCAAAATTATGAAAAATTGAGTTTCTTTTTTGTAAAACAAAACTACGGATGAAAAATAATATATATATATTTCGAAATTATTAAAAATTGAATTTCTTTTGTAAAACAAAAGTACGGATCGAAAAGAAAATATAAATATCCAAATTACTAAAAATTGAGTTCTTTTTGTAAAACAAAAGTAGGGATCCAAAATAAAATATAAATTTTGAAATTACAAAAAATTGAGTTCTTTCGCAGAAAAGAAAAGTACGTATCGAAAATAAAATATAAGTATCCAAATTACTAAAAATTGAGTTCTTTTTGTAAAACAAAAGTAGGGATCCAAAATAAAATATAAATTTCGAAATTACAAAAATTTGAGTTCTTTTGCATAAAACAAAAGTACGTATCGAGAATAAAATATAAATTTAAAAATTATGAAAAATTGAGTTTCTTTTTTGTAAAACAAAACTACGGATGAAAAATAATATATATATATTTCGAAATTATTAAAAATTGAATTTCTTTTGTAAAAGAAAAGTACGGATCGAAAACAAAATATAAATATCCAAATTACTAAAAATGAGTTCTTTTTGTAGAACAAAAGTAGGGATCCAAAATAAAATATAAATTTTGAAATTACAAAAAATTGAGTTCTTTCGCATAAAATAAAAGTACGTATCGAGAATAAAATAAAAGTATCCAAATTACTAAAAATTGAGTTCTTTTTGTAAAACAAAAGCAGGGATCCAAAATAAAATATAAATTTCGAAATTACAAAAATTTGAGTTCTTTTGCATAAAACAAAAGTACGTATCGAGAATAAAATATAAATTTCAAAATTATGAAAAATTGAGTTTCTTTTTTGTAAAACAAAACTACGGATGAAAAATAATATATATATATATTTCGAAATTATTAAAAATTGAATTTCTTTTGTAAAAGAAAAGTACGGATCGAAAACAAAATATAAATATCCAAATTACTAAAAATGAGTTCTTTTTGTAGAACAAAAGTAGGGATCCAAAATAAAATATAAATTTTGAAATTACAAAAAATTGAGTTCTTTCGCATAAAATAAAAGTACGTATCGAGAATAAAATAAAAGTATCCAAATTACTAAAAATTGAGTTCTTTTTGTAAAACAAAAGCAGGGATCCAAAATAAAATATAAATTTCGAAATTACAAAAATTTGAGTTCTTTTGCATAAAACAAAAGTACGTATCGAGAATAAAATATAAATTTCAAAATTATGAAAAATTGAGTTTCTTTTTTGTAAAACAAAACTACGGATGAAAAATAATATATATATATTTCGAAATTATTAAAAATTGAATTTCTTTTGTAAAAGAAAAGTACGGATCGAAAACAAAATATAAATATCCAAATTACTAAAAATGAGTTCTTTTTGTAGAACAAAAGTAGGGATCCAAAATAAAATATAAATTTTGAAATTACAAAAAATTGAGTTCTTTCGCATAAAATAAAAGTACGTATCGAGAATAAAATAAAAGTATCCAAATTACTAAAAATTGAGTTCTTTTTGTAAAACAAAAGCAGGGATCCAAAATAAAATATAAATTTCGAAATTACAAAAATTTGAGTTCTTTTGCATAAAACCAAAGTACGTATCGAGAATAAAATATAAATTTCAAAATTATGAAAAATTGAGTTTCTTTTTTGTAAAACAAAACTACGGATGAAAAATAATATATATATATTTCGAAATTATTAAAAATTGAATTTCTTTTCTAAAACAAAAGTACGGATCGACAAGAAAATATAAATATCCAAATTACTAAAAATTGAGTTCTCTTTGTAAAACAAAAGTAGGGATCCAAAATAAAATATAAATCTTGAAGTTACAAAAAATTGAGTTCTTTTGCATAAAACAAAAGTACGTATCGAGAATAAAATATAAGTATCCAAATTACTAAAAATTGAGTTCTTTTTGTAAAACAAAACTAGGGATCCAAAATAAAATACAAATTTCGAAATTACAAAAAAATGAGTTCTTTTGCATAAAACCAAAGTACGTATCGAGAATAAAATATAAATTTCGAAATTATGAAAAATTGAGTTTCTTTTTTGTAAAACAAAACTACGGATGAAAAATAATATATATATATTTCGAAATTATTAAAAATTGAATTTCTTTTGTAAAACAAAAGTACGGATCGAAAAGAAAATATAAATATCCAAATTACTAAAAATTCAGTTCTTTTTGTAAAACAATAGTAAGGGATCCAAAATAAAATATAAATTTTGAAATTACAAAAAATTGAGTTCTTTTGCATAAAACAAAAGTACGTATCGAGAATAAAATAAAAGTATCCAAGTTAACAAAAATTGAGTTCTTTTTGTAAGACAAAAGTAGGGATCCAAAATAAAATATAAATTGTGAAATTACAAAAATCTGAGTTCTTTTGCATAAAACAAAAGTACGTATCGAGAATAAAATATAAATTTCAAAATTATGAAAAATTGAGTTTCTTTTTTGTAAAGCAAAGCTACGGATGAAAAATAATATATATATATTTCGAAATTATTAAAAATTGAATTTCTTTTGTAAAACAAAAGTACGGATCGAAAAGAAAATATAAATATCCAAATTACTAAAAATTGAGTTCTTTTTGTAAAACAAAAGTAGGGATCCAAAATAAAATATAAATTTTGAAATTACAAAAAATTGAGTTCTTTTGCATAAAACAAAAGTACGTATCGAGAATAAAATACAAGTATCCAAATTACTAAAAATTGAGTTCTTTTTGTAAAACAAAAGTAGGGATCCAAAATAAAATATAAATTGTGAAATTACAAAAATCTGAGTTCTTTTGCATAAAACAAAAGTACGTATCGAGAATAAAATATAAATATCCAAATTATTAAAAATTGAATTCTTTTTGTAAAGCAAAACTACGGATGAAAAATAATATAAATATATTTCGAAATTATTAAAAATTGAATTTCTTTTGTAAAACAAAAGTACGGATCGAAAAGAAAATATAAATATCCAAATTACTAAAAATTCAGTTCTTTTTGTAAAACAAAAGTAAGGGATCCAAAATAAAATATAAATTTTGAAATTACAAAAAATTGAGTTCTTTTGCATAAAACAAAAGTACGTATCGAGAATAAAATATAAGTATCCAAATTACTAAAAATTGAGTTGTTTTTGTAAAACAAAAGTAGGGATCCAAAATAAAATATAAATTTTGAAATTACAAAAATTGAGTTCTTTTGCATCAAACAAAAGTACGTATCGAGAATAAAATATAAGTATCCAAATTACTAAAAATTGAGTTCTTTTGTAAAACAAAAGTAGGGATCCAAAATAAAATATAAATTTTGAAATTACAAAAATTGAGTTCTTTTGCATCAAACAAAAGTACGTATCGAAAATAAAATATAAATATCCAAATTACTAAAAATTGAGTTCTTTTTGTAAAACAAAAGTAGGGATCCAAAATAAAATATAAATTTTGAAATTTCAAAAAATTGAGTTCTTTTGCATCAAACAAAAGTACGTATCGAGAATAAAATATAAGTACCCAAATTACTAAAAATTGAGTTCTTTTTGTAAAACAAAAGTAGGGATCCAAAAATAAAATACAAATTTCGAAATTACAAAAAATTGAGTTCTTTTGCATAAAACTAAAGTACGTATCGAGAATAAAATATAAATTTCAAAATTATGAAAAATTGAGTTTCTTTTTTGTAAAACAAAACTACGGATGAAAAATAATATATATATATTTCGAAATTATAAAAAATTGAATTTCTTTTGTAAAACAAAAGTACGGATCGAAAAGAAAATATAAATATCCAAATTACTAAAAATTGAGTTCTTTTTGTAAAACAAAAGTAGGGATCCAAAATAAAATATATATTTTGAAATTACAAAAAATTGAGTTCTTTTGCTTAAAACAAAAGTACGTATCGAGAATAAAATATAAGTATCCAAATTACTAAAAATTGAGTTCTTTTTGTAAAACAAAACTAGGGATCCAAAATAAAATACAAATTTCGAAATTACAAAAAATTGAGTTCTTTTGCATAAAACTAAAGTACGTATCGAGAATAAAATATAAATTTCAAAATTATGACAAATTGACTTTCATTTTTGTAAAACAAAACTACGGATGAAAAATAATATATATATATTTCGAAATTATTAAAAATTGAATTTCTTTTGTAAAACAAAAGTACGGATCGAAAAGAAAATATAAATATCCAAATTACTAAAAATTGAGTTCTTTTTGTAAAACAAAAGTAGGGATCCAAAATAAAATATAAATTTTGAAATTACAAAAAATTGAGTTCTTTCGCATAAAACAAAAGTACGTATCGAGAATAAAATACAAGTATCCAAACTACTAAAAATTGAGTTCTTTTTGTAAAACAAAAGTAGGGATCCAAAATAAAATATAAATTTCGAAATTACAAAAATTTGAGTTCTTTTGCATAAAACAAAAGTACGTATCGAGAATAAAATATAAATTTCAAAATTATGAAAAATTGAGTTTCTTTTTTGTAAAACAAAACTACGGATGAAAAATAATATATATATATATTTCGAAATTATTAAAAATTGAATTTCTTTTGTAAAACAAAAGTACGGATCGAAAAGAAAATATAAATATCCAAATTACTAAAAATTGAGTTCTTTTTGTAAAACAAAAGTAGGGATCCAAAATAAAATATAAATTTTGAAATTACAAAAAATTGAGTTCTTTTGCATAAAACAAAAGTACGTATCGAGAATAAAATATAAGTATCCAAATTACTAAAAATTGAGTTCTTTTTGTAAAACAAAAGTAGGGATCCAAAATAAAATATAAATTTCGAAATTACAAAAATTTGAGTTCTTTTGCATAAAACAAAAGTACGTATCGAGAATAAAATATAAATTTCAAAATTATGAAAAATTGAGTTTCTTTTTTGTAAAACAAAACTACGGATGAAAAATAATATATATATATATTTCGAAATTATTAAAAATTGAATTTCTTTTGTAAAACAAAAGTACGGATCGAAAAGAAAATATAAATATCCAAATTACTAAAAATTGAGTTCTTTTTGTAAAACAAAAGTAGGGATCCAAAATAAAATATAAATTTTGAAATTACAAAAAATTGAGTTCTTTTGCATAAAACAAAAGTACGTATCGAGAATAAAATACAAGTATCCAAATTACTAAAAATTGAGTTCTTTTTGTAAAACAAAACTAGGGATCCAAATTAAAATACAAATTTCGAAATTACAAAAAATTGAGTTCGTTTGCATAAAACAAAAGTACGTATCGAGAATAAAATATAAGTATCCAAATTACTAAAAATTGAGTTCTTTTTGTAAAAAAAAAGTAGGGATCCAAAATAAAATATAAATTTTGAAATTACAAAAATTTGAGTTCTTTTGCATAAAACAAAAGTACGTATCGAGAATAAAATATAAATTTCAAAATTATGAAAAATTGAGTTTCTTTTTTGTAAAACAAAACTACGGATGAAAAATAATATATATATATTTCGAAATTATTAAAAATTGAATTTCTTTTGTAAAACAAAAGTACGGATCGAAAAGAAAATATAAATATCCAAATTACTAAAAATTGAGTTCTTTTTGTAAAACAAAAGTAGGGATCCAAAATAAAATATAAATTTTGAAATTACAAAAAATTGAGTTCTTTCGCATAAAAGAAAAGTACGTATCGAGAATAAAATATAAGTATCCAAATTACTAAAAATTGAGTTCTTTTTGTAAAACAAAAGTAGGGATCCAAAATAAAATATAAATTTCGAAATTACAAAAAATTGAGTTCTTTTGCATAAAACAAAAGTACGTATCGAGAATAAAATATAAATTTCAAAATTATGAAAAATTGAGTTTCTTTTTTGTAAAACAAAACTACGGATGAAAAATAATATATATATATTTCGAAATTATTAAAAATTGAATTTCTTTTGTAAAACAAAAGTACGGATCGAAAAGAAAATATAAATATCCAAATTACTAAAAATTGAGTTCTTTTTGTAAAACAAAAGTAGGGATCCAAAATAAAATATAAATTTTGAAATTACAAAAAATTGAGTTCTTTCGCATAAAACAAAAGTACGTATCGAGAATAAAATATAAGTATCCAAATTACTAGAAATTGAGTTCTTTTTGTAAAACAAAAGTAGGGATCCAAAATAAAATATAAATTTCGAAATTACAAAAATTTGAGTTCTTTTGCATAAAACAAAAGTACGTATCGAGAATAAAATATAAATTTCAAAATTATGAAAAATTGAGTTTCTTTTTTGTAAAACAAAACTACGGATGAAAAATAATATATATATATTTCGAAATTATTAAAAATTGAATTTCTTTTGTAAAACAAAAGTACGGATCGAAAAGAAAATATAAATATCCAAATTACTAAAAATTGAGTTCTTTTTGTAAAACAAAAGTAGGGATCCAAAATAAAATATAAATTTTGAAATTACAAAAAATTGAGTTCTTTTGCATAAAACAAAAGTACGTATCGAGAATAAAATATAAGCATCCAAATTACTAAAAATTGAGTTCTTTTTGTAAAACAAAAGTAGGGATCCAAAATAAAATATAAATTTCGAAATTACAAAAAATTGAGTTCTTTTGCATAAAACAAAAGTACGTATCGAGAATAAAATATAAATTTGAAAATTATGAAAAATTGAGTTTCTTTTTTGTAAAACAAAACTACGGATAAAAAATAATATATATATTTCGAAATTACTAAAAATTGAATTTCTTTTGTAAAACAAAAGTACGGATCGAAAAAAAATATAAATATCCAAATTACTAAAAATTGAGTTCTTTTTGTAAAACAAAAGTAGGGATCCAAAATAAAATCTAAATCTCGACATTAAAAAAAAATTGAGTTCTTTTGCATAAAAAAAAGTACGTATCGAGAATAAAATATAAATTTCAAAATTATGAAAAATTGAGTTTCTTTTTTGTAAAAAAAACTACTGATGAAAAATAATATATATATTTTGAAATTATTAAAAATTGAATTTGTTTTCTATAACAAAAGTACAGATCGAAAAGAAAATATAAATATGCAAATTAATAAAAATTGAGTTCTTTTTGTAAAACAAAAGTAGGGATCCAAAATAAAATATAAATTTTCAAATTACAAAAAATTGAGTTCTTTTGCATAAAACAAAAGTACGTATCGAGAATAAAATATAAGTATCCAAATTACTAAAAATTGAGTTCTTTTTGTAAAACAAAACTAGGGATCCAAAATAAAATACAAATTTCGAAATTACAAAAAATTGAGTTCTTTTGCATAAAACAAAAGTACGAATCGAAAAGAAAATATAAATATCCAAATTACTAAAAATTAGGTTCTTTTTGTAAAACAAAAGTAGGGATCCAAAATAAAATACAAATTTGGAAATTACAAAAAATTGAGTTCTTTTGCATAAAACAAAAGTACGTATCGAGAATAAAATATAAGTATCCAAATTACTAAAAATTGAGTTCTTTTTGTAAAGCAAAAGTAGGGATCCAAAATAAAATATAAATTTCGAAATTACAAAAAATTGAGTTCTTTTGCATAGAACAAAACTACGTATCGAGAATAATATAAATTTCAAAATTTTGAAAAATTTAGTTTCTTTTTTGTAAAACAAAACTACGGATGAAAAATAATATATATATTTCGAAATTATTAAAAATTGAATTTCTTTTGTAAAACAAAAGTACGGATCGAAAAGAAAATATAAATATCCAAATTACTAAAAATTGAGTTCTTTTCGTAATACAAAAGTAGGGATCCAAAATAAAATATAAATTTTGAAATTACAAAAAATTGGGTTCTTTTGCATAAAACAAAAGTACCTATCGAGAATAAAATATAAGTATCCAAATTACTAAAAATTGAGTTCTTTTTGTAAAGCAAAAGCAGGGATCCAAAATAAAATATAAATTTCGAAATTACAAAAAATTGAGTTCTTTTGCATAAAACAAAAGTACGTATCGAGAATATAATATAAATTTCAAAATTATGAAAAATTGAGTTTCTTTTTTGTAAAAGAAACTACGGATGAAAAATAATATATATATTTCGAAATTATTAAAAATTGAATTTCTTTTCTATAACAAAAGTACTGGATCGAAAAGAAAATATAAATATCCAAATTACTAAAAATTGAGTTCTTTTTGTAAAACAAAAGTAGGGATCCAAAATAAAATATAAATTTTGAAATTACAAAAAATTGAGTTCTTTTGCATAAAACAAAAGTACGTATCGAGAATAAAATATAAGTATCCAAATTACTAAAAATAGAGTTCTTTTTGTAAAACAAAACTAGGGATCCAAAATAAAATATAAGTTTCGAAATTACAAAAAATTGAGTTCTTTTGCATAAAACAAAAGTACGTATCGAGAATAAAATATAAATTTCAAAATTATGCAAAATTGAGTTTCTTTTTTGTAAAACAAAACTACGGATGAAAAATAATATATATATTTCGAAATTATTAAAAATTGAATTTCTTTTGTAAAACAAAAGTACGGATCGAAAAGAAAGTATAAATATCCAAATTACTAAAAATTAAGTTCTTTTTGTAAAACAAAAGTAGGGATCCAAAATAAAATATAAACTTTGAAATTACAAAAAATTGAGTTCTTTTGCATAAAACAAAAGTACGTATCGACAATAAAATATAAATTTCAAAATTATGAAAAATTGAGTTTCTTTTTTGTAAAAAAAACTACTGATGAAAAATAATATATATATTTCGAAATTATTAAAAATTGAATTTGTTTTCTATAACAAAAGTACAGATCGAAAAGAAAATATAAATATGCAAATTAATAAAAATTGAGTTCTTTTTGTAAAACAAAAGTAGGGATCCAAAATAAAATATAAATTTTCAAATTACAAAAAATTGAGTCCTTTTGCATAAAACAAAAGTACGTATCGAGAATAAAATATAAGTATCCAAATTACTAAAAATTGAGTTCTTTTTGTAAAACAAAACTAGGGATCCAAAATAAAATATAAATTTCGAAATTACAAAAAATTGAGTTCTTTTGCATAGAACAAAACTACGTATCGAGAATAATATAAATTTCAAAATTTTGAAAAATTTAGTTTCTTTTTTGTAAAACAAAACTACGGATGAAAAATAATATATATATTTCGAAATTATAAAAAATTGAATTTCTTTTGTAAAACAAAAGTACGGATCGAAAAGAAAATATAAATATCCAAATTACTAAAAATTGAGTTCTTTTCGTAATACAAAAGTAGGGATCCAAAATAAAATATAAATTTTGAAATTACAAAAAATTGGGTTCTTTTGCATAAAACAAAAGTACCTATCGAGAATAAAATATAAGTATCCAAATTACTAAAAATTGAGTTCTTTTTGTAAAGCAAACGTAGGGATCCAAAATAAAATATAAATTTCGAAATTACAAAAAATTGAGTTCTTTTGCATAAAACAAAAGTACGTATCGAGAATATAATATAAATTTCAAAATTATGAAAAATTGAGTTTCTTTTTTGTAAAAGAAACTACGGATGAAAAATAATATATATATTTCGAAATTATTAAAAATTGAATTTCTTTTCTATAACAAAAGTACGGATCGAAAAGAAAATATAAATATCCAAATTACTAAAAATTGAGTTCTTTTTGTAAAACAAAAGTAGGGATCCAAAATAAAATATAAATTTTGAAATTACAAAAAATTGAGTTCTTTTGCATAAAACAAAAGTACGTATCGAGAATAAAATATAAGTATCCAAATTACTAAAAATAGAGTTCTTTTTGTAAAACAAAACTAGGGATCCAAAATAAAATATAAGTTTCGAAATTACAAAAAATTGAGTTCTTTTGCATAAAACAAAAGTACGTATCGAGAATAAAATATAAATTTCAAAATTATGCAAAATTGAGTTTCTTTTTTGTAAAACAAAACTACGGATGAAAAATAATATATATATTTCGAAATTATTAAAAATTGAATTTCTTTTGTAAAACAAAAGTACGGATCGAAAAGAAAGTATAAATATCCAAATTACTAAAAATTGAGTTCTTTTTGTAAAACAAAAGTAGGGATCCAAAATAAAATATAAACTTTGAAATTACAAAAAATTGAGTTCTTTTGCATAAAACAAAAGTACGTATCGAGAATAAAATATAAATTTGAAAATTATGAAAAACTGAGTTTCTTTTTTGTAAAACAAAACTACGGATAAAAAATAATATATATATTTCGAAATTATTAAAAATTGAATTTCATTTGTAAAACAAAAGTACGTATCGAAAAAAAATATAAATATCCAAATTACTAAAAATTGAGTTCTTTTTGTAAAACAAAAGTAGGGATCCAAAATAAAATCTAAATTTCGACATTAAACAAAAATTGAGTTCTTTTGCATAAAACAAAAGTACGTATCGACAATAAAATATAAATTTCAAAATTATGAAAAATTGAGTTTCTTTTTTGTAAAAACAACTACTGATGAAAAATAATATATATATTTCGAAATTATTAAAAATTCAATTTCTTTTGTATAACAAAAGTACAGATCGAAAAGAAAATATAAATATGCAAATTAATAAAAATTGAGTTCTTTTTGTAAAACAAAAGTAGGGATCCAAAATAAAATATAAATTTTCAAATTACAAAAAATTGAGTCCTTTTGCATAAAACAAAAGTACGTATCGAGAATAAAATATAAGTATCAAAATTACTAAAAATTGAGTTCTTTTTGTAAAACAAAACTAGGGATCCAAAATAAAATATAAATTTTGAAATTACAAAAAATTGAGTTCTTTTGCATAGAACAAAACTACGTATCGAGAATAAAATATAAATTTCAAAATTTTGAAAAATTTAGTTTCTTTTTTGTAAAACAAAACTACGGATGAAAAATAATATATATATTTCGAAATTATTAAAAATTGAATTTCTTTTCTAAAACAAAAGTACGGATCGAAAAGAAAATATAAATATCCAAATTACTAAAAATTGAGTTCTTTTCGTAAAACAAAAGTAGGGATCCAAAATAAAATATAAATTTTGAAATTACAAAAAATTGGGTTCTTTTGCATAAAACAAAAGTACCTATCGAGAATAAAATATAAGTATCCAAATTACTAAAAATTGAGTTCTTTTTGTAAAGCAAACGTAGGGATCCAAAATAAAATATAAATTTCGAAATTACAAAAAATTGAGTTCTTTTGCATAAAACAAAAGTACGAATCGAAAAGAAAATATAAATATCCAAATTACTAAAAATTAGGTTCTTTTTGTAAAACAAAAGTAGGGATCCAAAATAAAATACAAATTTGGAAATTACAAAAAATTGAGTTCTTTTGCATAAAACAAAAGTACGTATCGAGAATAAAATATAAGTATCCAAATTACTAAAAATTGAGTTCTTTTTGTAAAGCAAAAGTAGGGATCCAAAATAAAATATAAATTTCGAAATTACAAAAAATTGAGTTCTTTTGCATAAAACAAAAGTACGTATCGAGAATAAAATATAAATTTCAAAATTGTGAAAAATTGAGTTTCTTTTTTGTAAAACAAAACTACGGATGAAAAATAATATATATATTTCGAAATTATTAAAAATTGAATTTCTTTTGTAAAACAAAAGTACGGATCGAAAAGAAAATATAAATATCCAAATTACTAAAAATTTAGTACTTTTTGTAAAACAAAGGTAGGGATCCAAAATAAAATACAAATTTCGAAATTACAAAAAATTGAGTTCTTTTGCATAAAACGAAAGTACGTATCGAGAATCAAATATAAATTTCAAAATTATGAAAAATTGAGTTTCTTTTTTGTAAAACAAAACTACGGATGAAAAATAATATATATATTTCGAAATTATTAAAAATTGAATTTCTTTTGTAAAACAAAAGTACGAATCGAAAAGAAAATATAAATATCCGAATTACTAAAAATTGAGTTCCTTTTGTAAAACAAAAGTAGGGATCCAAAATAAAATACAAATTTGGAAATTACAAAAAATTGAGTTCTTTTACATAAAACGAAAGTACGTATCGAGAATAAAATATAAGTATCCAAATTACTAAAAATTGAGTTCTTTTTGTAAAACAAAACTAGGGATCCAAAATAAAAGATAAATTTCAAAATTACAAAAAATTCAGTTCTTTTGCATAAAACAAAACTACGTATCGAGAATAAAATATAAATTTCAAAATTTTGAAAAATTTAGTTTCTTTTTTGTAAAACAAAACTACGGATGAAAAATAATATATACATTTCAAAATTATTAAAAATTGAATTTCTTCTGTAAAACAAAAGTACGGATCGAAAAGAAAATATAAATATCCAAATTACTAAAAATTGAGTTCTTTTCGTAAAACAAAAGTAGGGATCCAAAATAAAATATAAATTTTGAAATTACAAAAAATTGGGTTCTTTTGCATAAAACAAAAGTACCTATCGAGAATAAAATATAAGTATCCAAATTACTAAAAATTGAGTTCTTTTTGTAAAGCAAACGTAGGGATCCAAAATAAAATATAAATTTCGAAATTACAAAAAATTGAGTTCTTTTGCATAAAACAAAAGTACGAATCGAAAAGAAAATATAAATATCCAAATTACTAAAAGTTAGGTTCTTTTTGTAAAACAAAAGTAGGGATCCAAAATAAAATACAAATTTGGAAATTACAAAAAATTGAGTTCTTTTGCATAAAACAAAAGTACGTATCGAGAATAAAATATAAGTATCCAAATTACTAAAAATTGAGTTCTTTTTGTAAAGCAAAAGCAGGGATCCAAAATAAAATATAAATTTCGAAATTACAAAAAATTGAGTTCTTTTGCATAAAACAAAAGTACGTATCGAGAATAAAATATAAATTTCAAAATTGTGAAAAATTGAGTTTCTTTTTTGTAAAACAAAACTACGGATGAAAAATAATATATATATTTCGAAATTATTAAAAATTGAATTTCTTTTGTAAAACAAAAGTACGGATCGAAAAGAAAATATAAATATCCAAATTACTAAAAATTTAGTCCTTTTTGTAAAACAAAAGTAGGGATCCAAAATAAAATACAAATTTCGAAATTACAAAAAATTGAGTTCTTTTGCATAAAACGAAAGTACGTATCGAGAATCAAATATAAATTTCAAAATTATGAAAAATTGAGTTTCTTTTTTGTAAAACAAAACTACGGATGAAAAATAATATATATATTTCGAAATTATTAAAAATTGAATTTCTTTTGTAAAACAAAAGTACGAATCGAAAAGAAAATATAAATATCCGAATTACTAAAAATTGAGTTCCTTTTGTAAAACAAAAGTAGGGATCCAAAATAAAATACAAATTTGGAAATTACAAAAAATTGAGTTCTTTTACATAAAACGAAAGTACGTATCGAGAATAAAATATAAGTATCCAAATTACTAAAAATTGAGTTCTTTTTGTAAAACAAAACTAGGGATCCAAAATAAAAGATAAATTTCAAAATTACAAAAAATTCAGTTCTTTTGCATAAAACAAAACTACGTATCGAGAAGAAAATATAAATTTCAAAATTTTGAAAAATTTAGTTTCTTTTTTGTAAAACAAAACTACGGATGAAAAATAATATATATATTTCGAAATTATTAAAAATTGAATTTCTTCTGTAAAACAAAAGTACGGATCGAAAAGAAAATATAAATATCCAAATTACTAAAAATTGAGTTCTTTTCGTAAAACAAAAGTAGGGATCCAAAATAAAATATAAATTTTGAAATTACAAAAAATTGGGTTCTTTTGCATAAAACAAAGGTACCTATCGAGAATAAAATATAAGTATCCAAATTTCTAAAAATTGAGTTCTTTTTGTAAAGCAAAAGTAGGGATCCAAAATAAAATATAAATTTCGAAATTACAAGAAATTGAGTTCTTTTGCATAAAACAAAAGTACGTATCGAGAATGAAATATAAATTTCAAAATTTTGAATAATTGAGTTTCTTTTTTGTAAAACAAAACTACGGATGAAAAATAATATATATATTTCGAAATTATTAAAAATTGAATTTCTTTTGTAAAACAAAAGTACGGATCGAAAAGAAAATATAAATATCCAAATTACTAAAAATTGAGTTCTTTTCGTAAAACAAAAGTAGGGATCCAAAATAAAATAGAAATTTTGAAATTACAAAAATTGGGTTGTTTTGCATAAAACAAAAGTACGTATCGAGAATAAAATATAAGTATCCAAATTACTAAAAATTGAGTTATTTTTGTAAAACAAAACTAGGGATCCAAAATAAAATATAAATTTCGAAATTACAAAAAATTGAGTTCTTTTGCATAAAACAAAAGTACGTATCGAGAATAAAATATAAATTTCAAAATTTTGAAAAATTGAGTTTCTTTTTGGTAAAACAAAACTACGGATGAAAAATAATATATATATTTCAAAATTATTAAAAATTGAATTTCTTTTGTAAAACAAAAGTACGAATCGAAAAGAAAATATAAATATCCAAATTGCTAAAAATTGAGTTCTTTTTGTAAAAGAAAAGTAGGGAACCTTTCCTTCCTCAAGTGAAGCCATACCCAATCCCCTGGTTGGAAGATGACTTCCTTCCTTCCCTTGTTGGCACTTTGTTGGTATTGACCAACCTTCCTCTCTATCCTAGCCTTGACTTGAGAATGCAAGTCTTGGATCATTTTTGACCTTTCCAACCCATCTTGGCTAGTCCAAGCCTCATGAGTTGGGAGAGGGAGGAGGTCAAGAGGAGTTAAAGGGTTGAACCCATAAACAACCTCAAAAGGAGAGTGAGAAGTGGTGGAGTGAACCACCCTATTGTATGCAAAATCTACATGAGGAAGAAGATCTTCCCACTCCCTAGGGTTCTTGGAGATCATGCATCTCAAGAGTTGAGACAAAGTTCTATTGACCACCTCAGTTTGACCATCAGTTTGGGGGTGGCAAGTGGTAGAAAAGAGGAGTTTAGTGCCAATTTTCCCCATAAGGTCCTCCAAAAGTGGCTTAAGAACTTTGTATCTCTATCGAGATACAATGGTCCTAGGCAACCCATGCAGACTAACAACTTCCTTAAAGAAAAGATTTGCAACTAAGCATGCATCATCATCTTTGTGGCATGGAATAAAATGAGCCATTTTTGAAAAACGATCCACTACCACAAAGATAGAATCCTTTCCCTTCTTTGTCCTTGGAAGCCCAAGCACAAAATCCATGGATATGTCTATCCAAGGCAAAGTAGGGATAGGCAAAGGGGTATAGAGTCCATAGGGTTGGGCTTTAGACTTGGCCTTCTTGCATGTGATGCAATTCTCACAATGTTTCTCTACATGCTTTCTCATGTGTGGCCAAAAGAAATGTTCATTAGAAATGTCTAGAGTCTTAGAAGCCCCAAAATGTCCCATTAAACCTCCCTCATGAGACTCTTTCACTAGTGATGCTCTTAAGGACCCCTTGGGTATGCAAAGCCTTCTACCCTTGAAAAGATAATCTTGGTGTAGGTAGAAGTCTTTGTAACCCCCTTTGGAGCATTCACTGTAGATTATAGAGAAGTCATCATCATGAGGATACAATTCCTTAATGTGATCAAAACTAAGAAATTTAGTTTCAAGAAGAGTGAGCAAAGTGTGGCGCCTAGATAAGGCATCCGCCACTATGTTACTCTTCCCTTGCTTATGTTTGATCACATAAGGGAATTGTTCTATGAATTCTACCCACCTAGCATGTCTCTTGCTAAGCTTGCTTTGGCCTTTCAAAAATTTAAGGGACTCATGATCACTATGGATCACAAATTCCTTTGGAAGAAGATAATGTTGCCAAGTTTGCAAAGCTCTCACAAGGGCATACAACTCCTTGTCATAGGTGGAGTAGTTGAGATGACTACCCTTAAGCTTCTCACTAAAGTAGGCTATGGGGTGGCCTTCTTGAAGTAAGACAGCCCCAACACCTACATTAGAGGCATCACACTCAACCTCAAATGACTTGGTGAAGTTGGGTAGTGCTAAAAGTGGTGCATTGATCAACTTTTCTTTCAAACTAGCAAAGGCCTTTGCTTGATCAATGCCCCATTTGAAGCCCACATCCTTCTTCACTATTTCACTTAAGGAGGCAGCTATGGTGCTAAAGTCTTTTATAAACCTCCTATAGAAACTAGCCAACCCATGAAAACTCCTCACCTCACTCACACTCCTAGGAGTTGGCCAATCCCTAATAGCTGCCACTTTTTCTTCATCTACTTGAACTCCATTGGAGCTCACCACAAACCCTAGGAAGACTACATGATCCATGCCAAAAATGCACTTCTCTCTATTAGCATACAAAGTCTCCTTCCTAAGGGTCTCAAGCACCCTTCTCACATGATGCATGTGCTCTTCTATAGACAAACTATATATTAAAATATCATCAAAATAAACCACAACAAACTTGCCTATAAAGGGCCTAAGCACATGATGCATTAGCCGCATGAAGGTACTTGGTGCATTAGTTAGCCCAAAGGGCATGACCAACCACTCATATAATCCAAGCTTTGTCTTGAAGGCAGTTTTCCATTCATCTCCTTCTTTGATTCTTATTTGATTATAACCACTCTTCAAGTCAATCTTAGAAAATATGGTGGCACCATGTAGCTCATCTAGCAAGTCATCAAGTCTTGGGATAGGGTGCCTATACTTGATGGTTATGTTGTTTATAGCCCTACAATCTATGCACATGCGCCAACTCCCATCCTTTTTGGGGACAAGAATCACTGGCATAGCACATGGACTCATGCTATTTTGCACCCACCCTTTATCCATTAATTCCTCTACTTGCTTTTGAATCTCCTTAGATTCCTCAGGGTTAGTTCTATAGGCTGGCCTATTAGGCAAGGATGACCCCGGAATGAAATCAATTTGGTGTTCAATTCCTCTTAGAGGTGGTAACCCCTTAGGAGGCTCTTGAAAAACATCTTTGAAGTCATCCAAGACTAATTCCAATCTCCTAGAACAACTTGAGGGTTCATAAAAATATGGAGATGACCCTAAGGTAGGGTAAGCTACATACATGGGTTTATTGGCAAGCATTACCTTCTTAACTCCCTTGTGGGAGATCATGATGCCCTTTTCCTTGGCCTCCTTGCTTGCTTTTTCTTTTTCCTTCTTTTCTTCTTTTCTCTTTTTTTTCATTTTCTTTTGGTCCTCACTAACTTCTTGAGGGAGAGGGGTGCTAATGTGATCTTCTTACCATGGAAGCTAAAAGAAAATTTGTTGGTAAGGCCATCATGGAAGGTTTGTTTATCAAATTGCCATGGCCTACCCAAAAGAATGTGGGTTGCTTCCATAGGTACAACATCACAAAGTACCTCATCCTCATAAGTCCCTATTGAGAAGTTCATAAGGACTTGTTTATTTACCTCAATCTCACCATCCTCACTAAGCCATGAGAGCTTGTAGGGCTTGGCATGAGGAATGGTAGGTAAACTAAGTTTGTCTACCACCCTTGTGCTAGCCACATTGACACAACTTCCTCCATCAATGATGAGTGAGCAAAGGTTGTTGTTAATGAGGCACCTGGTGTGGAAAATATTTTCTCTTTGGGAGCTATCAAGTTCCTTTTGAACTTGTCCCAACATGCGCCTCACTATCAACAAATCTCCCTCACAAGGCTTAACCTCTTCATCACTAGAGGAAGAATGGGAGGAGTTCTCTATTGAAGGGGAAGGGGGAGAGGAATGTTCACTCTCAACCTCACCATTTTCCCTCAAGGTCATGGTTCTTTTAGTGGGGCAATTTGAAGCAATGTGCCCATACCCTAAGCATTTAAAACATTTGATTGAACTTGACCTTTGGGAATTGGAGGGGTTGGGAGTGCCCCTAGCCGGATGGCTCCTAGAAGGTGAGACTTGGAAGGCTTACTATCATGCTTTTCTTTGTTCCTATCCTTCCAAGAAGAGCTATAATAGTCATTGCTTGAGTGACCCCTCCTTGCACTATCTTTTCTTTTGAGTTGAGATTCAATTTTTAGTGCAAGGTGTAAAACATTTTCAATGGAGGAGTACTCATACAATTCTACTAAGTCTTGGATGTCTCTCCTCAAGCCACTAACAAACCTAGCTACCTTGGCCTCATTAGTTTCATCATGCAAACCAGCCTTAAGCAATAAAGACTCCAACAATTTAAAGTAATCATCCACACATAAATTTCCTTGTTGAAGCCGTTGGAGCTTCAAAAGGAGCTCCCTCCTATAGAAGGAAGGAACAAATCTAGCGCGCATCAAATGTTTAATGTCCATCCAAGAGGCCGCGGGTGGCCCTTGGTAATTATCCATACAAACTTTATGCCACCATGTCATGGCATAACCCTCAAATTCTACCACTATTACATCAACTTGTTCTTGTCCCTCAAGAGGGTTCACATTCATTAATTGCTCTACTTTTGCTTCCCACTCCAAGTAGACATCCGGATTGTTGTCTCCATAGAATTTGGGAATTTTGATGTTGTGGTTGGGCTTCCTTTGAGGGGTGTTGCTCCTAGCCCTCCTTCTTCCATAGTAGCCCCAATCTTCTTCTTCCTCTCCATTGTAGCTAGGTGGGAAATGAGCCCGCCTTCTCTCCCTTTCGGCTTTCTCTTGCTCAAGTCTTTCAATGGTCTCTCTCAAGTGTCTTTCACTTTCTTTTCTTGAGATTTCCATCTCCCTTAACAACTCCATGAGAGGCAATTCATTTTAGGACTTGAGTTGGGCCTCCAAGGTGATGCTCTTCTCTTTGGCTCCCTCGGGTGAGATAGGAGAAGATGTGGAAGACATGATTCCTACAAACAAAAATAAAATAACAAAAAACAACTAGACAAAGGCCAAAAAAAAAAAGATTTAATGGTTAGAAAGGAAACAAAAAAAAAAATATAACTCTCAAAGTGTTTGGCTAACTTCCCAAAGATTGATGGTATGTTTCACTCAACTCTCTTGTGTATCAAGAGTGTTCCAACCCTTAATGGTGAACTTTTAATCTTGAGTGGACTCAAATGAAGGATGTTCAGCCACCACACTCAAGAAACAAGAAAGAAAACTTCAAAGACAAAACTTATAGAATTTCCTAAAGATAAAGCAAGAAAAGTTCAAAACAAGAAAGAGGCACACTAAGGAAAATACAATCAACTTAACAAGAGATTATAAAGAGAAAAGCTTGAAAGAAAACTCAATGGAAACACTTAGAACATGCAGAAAAATTTTCCAGCAAACCACACATAACAAGAAGATTAGGATCCTACAAATGATGGTACTAATTTGTCATACTCATCCTTAAGCATACAACCATGTAGTTAAATTCTAGAATCATGCACTTGGTCACTTTTTTCTTGCAATTTTTTCTTTTCAAAACAGCATATATAGCTCATGACCTTGGTAATTTTTTTAGCTCTTCTCAATGTTCTTTAATTGATTCTAGACTTAACATACACACTTGCAATGGTTGTAGATGATTATGAAGCACTTAGTTCCTATGTTTAGGTTCAACCAATCAATTCAAGTTACATGCAATTTTAGCTAAACATTTTATCAAACATGTTCAAGTATTGGAAACAAGGATAAGAAAACTCAAAGGGGAAAATTATATGACATGTGACTCAAGCAAAGGGAAAGCAACACAAAAAGACTCTAAACTTGACTCAAGCATATGATCAAACATGTAGCTTTCATGCAAAAACTAGTCCAAACTTGAGTTCTATGACTAGTATTCATGCACACACTCAACATACTTCATGTTGGATCATTTTGGCATGAAAATTAAGCATGTAAAACCAAAAAACAGCAAGCCACAACAATTCCAGAATTAGGTGCAGATTCTTTTTGACGAAAATTAGTTATGGAACCAGTTTTGGATAGATTTTGTCATGGATTCACAATTTGCACAAGCTACCAATAATATATGGATGAAACAAGAAGACAAACACCTTATAAGCATGAAAATTAAACCAAAGCTCTGATTACCAAATGATAAGGGTTCATTTTAATATTTAGCACATAAGGTGTTTGATGGAATGTCAATTAGGAGGAAAGCCTCAAGGAAGATTCCCACTGGACACGAAGATAATCCCGGAGGTTATCTAAGTGTGAAGGTTCACTTCACAAGGAGCTCAAGAGGAGAAGGGAATAACAAAACATAAAATCCATCCAACACAAATTAAGACAAGGCTTGAATCATAAAGACATAAGAGTAAATGACATGAAAGTAAAGTGCTGGAAATTAAAGAGCACGAAAGTAAAGAACATGAAACAATAATGGAGGAAGAGATTGAGAGAAGGGGAGGGGAATGGAGTGCTACACGCCACTTGGGGGATGGTCCAACCCAAGATGAGTGGTGTTAGCCGCCACTTGAGCCAAGGCTCAAGATAAGACTCCAAGAGGGGGAAGAACACCCAAGAACACAACACAAGCTCTAGGCTATGCAAGAATGCTCTCTGTTTCATTAATGTTCAACCCTTTTACAAGAATGAGAGGCCTCCTTATATAGAGTTGGGGTGGGGACTTAGAGGGAATTACATTGGAAAAGATTCCTAAGCATATTCCACTCTTGGTGGCCAAGACTCACACATTCTAGAAGGTAGGGCACAAAAAACGGGTTGCCAATGATTGGGATGATGAGAAGACGCTTTCCAAGGGTTCTAGAAGGTCAAGATTGACTTCTTCACCCCCCCCTTGGATGTCCCATATTGGGCCTCAAGCCCAAGTGCTCCTTTGCTCCAAACAAGGCTCTACTTGTAGAAAAAGGGGTGTCAAAAGCAATCCTGCAAAACCCAAAAAAAAACATGAGTTTAGAAAATATTTAACAACTAATAGAAATGCTAAAAAGGCTAAATAAAAGGGGAAAGGAGGAAGTGTCCCTTCTCATCATGCTTCTAGTAATCCTCCTTGGACACTCCTCTTCTTTATTTGTGATCAGGGGCTCATCAGGATCCAAAATAAAATATAAATTTCGACATTACAAAAAATTGAGTTCTTTTGCATAAAACAAAAGTACGTATCAAGAATAAAATATAAATTTCAAAATTATGAAAAATTGAGTTGCCTTTTTGTAAAACAAAACTACGGATGAAAAATAATATATATATTTTGAAATTATTAAAAATTCAATTTCTTTTGAAAAACAAAAGTACGGATCGAAAAGAAAATATAAATATCCAAATTACTAAAAATTGAGTTGTTTTTGTAAAACAAAAGTAGGGATCCAAAATAAAATACAAATTTTGATATTACAAAAAATTGAGTTCTTTTGTATAAAACAAAAGTACGTATCGAGAATAAAATATAAGTATCCAAATTACAAAAAATTGAGTTCTTTTTGTAAAACAAAATTAGGGATCGAAAATAAAATATAAATTTCGAAATTACAAAAAATTGAGTTCTTTTGCATAAAACAAAAGTACGTATCGAGAATAAAATATAAATTTCAAAATTCTGAAAAATTGAGTTTCTTTTTTGTAAAACAAAACTACGGATGAAAAATAATATATATATTTCGAAATTATTAAAAATTGAATTTCTTTTGTAAAACAAAAGTACGGATCGAAAAGAAAATATAAATATCCAAATTACTAAAAATTGAGTTCTTTTTGTAAAACAAAAGTAGGGATCCAAAATAAAATATAAATTTTGAAATTACAAAAAATTGAGTTCTTTTGCATAAAACAAAAGCACGTATCGAGAATAAAATATAAGTATCCAAATTACTAAAAATTCAGTTCTTTTTGTAAAATAAACTCGGGATCCAAAATAAAATATAAATTTCGAAATTACAAAAAATTGAGTTCTTTTGCATAAAACAAAAAGTACGTATCGAGAATAAAATATAAATTTCAAAATTATGAAAAATTGAGTTTCGTTTTTGTAAAACAAAACTACGGATGAAAAATAATATATATATATATTTCGAAATTATTAAAAGTTGAATTTCTTTTGTAAAACAAAAGTACGGATCGAAAAGAAAATATAAATATCCAAATTACTAAAAATTGAGTTCTTTTTGTAAAACAAAAGTAGGGATCCAAAATAAAATATAAATTTTGAAATTACAAAAAATTGAGTTCTTTTGCATAAAACAAAAGTACGTATCGAGAATAAAATATAAGTATCCAAATTACTAAAAATTGAGTTCTTTTTGTAAAACAAAACTAGGGATCCAAAATAAAATATAAATTTCGAAATTACAAAAAATTGAGTTCTTTTGCATAAAACAAAAGTACGTATCGAGAATAAAATATAAATTTCAAAATTTTGAAATATTAAGTTTCTTTTTTGTAAAACAAAACTACGGATGAAAAATAATATATATATTTCGAAATTATTAAAAATTGAATTTCTTTTGTACAACAAAAGTACGGATCGAAAAGAAAATATAAATATCCAAATTACTAAAAATTGAGTTCTTTTGGTAAAACAAAAGTAGGGATCCAAAATAAAATATAAATTTTGAAATTACAAAAAATTGAGTTCTTTTCCATAAAACAAAAGTACATATCGAGAATAAAATATAAGTGTCCAAATTACTAAAATATGAGTTCTTTTTGTAAAACAAAAGTAGGGATCCAAAAGAAAATATAAATTTTGAAATTACAAAAAATTGAGTTCTTTTGCATAAAACAAAAGTACGTATGCAGAATAAAATATAAGTATCCAAATTACTAAAAATTGAGTTCTTTTTGTAAAACAAAACTAGGGATCCAAAATAAAAGATAAATTTCAAAATTACAAAAAATTCAATTCTTTTGCATAAAACAAAACTACGTATCGAGAATAAAATATAAATTTCAAAATTTTGAAAAATTTAGTTTCTTTTTTGTAAAACAAAACTACGGATGAAAAATAATATATATATTTCGAAATTATTAAAAATTGAATTTCTTTTGTAAAACAAAAGTACGGATCGAAAAGAAAATATAAATATCCAAATTACTAAAATATGAGTACTTTTTGTAAAACAAAATTAGGGATCCAAAAGAAAATATAAATTTTGAAATTACAAAAAATTGAGTTCTTTTGCATAAAACAAAAGTACGTATGCAGAATAAAATATAAGTATCCAAATTACTAAAAATTGAGTTCTTTTTGTAAAACAAAACTAGGGATCCAAAATAAAAGATAAATTTCAAAATTACAAAAAATTCAGTTCTTTTGCATAAAACAAAACTACGTATCGAGAATAAAATATAAATTTCAAAATTTTGAAAAATTTAGTTTCTTTTTTGTAAAACAAAACTACGGATGAAAAATAATATATATATTTCGAAATTATTAAAAATTGAATTTCTTTTGTAAAACAAAAGTACGGATCGAAAAGAAAATATAAATATCCAAATTACTAAAATATGAGTTCTTTTTGTAAAACAAAATTAGGGATCCAAAAGAAAATATAAATTTTGAAATTACAAAAAATTGAGTTCTTTTGCATAAAACAAAAGTACGTATCGAGAATAAAATATAAGTATCCAAATTACTAAAAATTGAGTTCTTTTTGTAAAACAAAACTAGGGATCCAAAATAAAATATAAATTTCGAAATTACAAAAAATTGAGTTCTTTTGCATAAAACAAAAGTACGTATCGAGAATAAAATATAAATTTCAAAATTTTGAAAAATTGAGTTTCTTTTTTGTAAAACAAAACTACGGATGAAAAATAAAATATAGATTACGAAATTATTAAAAATTGAATTTGTTTTGTAAAACAAAACTACGGGTCGAAAAGGAAATATAAATATAAAAATTACTAAAAATTGAGTTGTTTTTTTAAAACAAAAGTAGGGATCCAAAATAAAATATAAATTTTGAAATTACAAAAAATTGAGTTCTTTTGCATAAAACAAAAGTACGTACCGAGAATAAAATATAAGTATCCAAATTACTAAAAATTGAGTTCTTTTTGTAAAACAAAACTAGGGATCCAAAATAAAATATAAATATCGAAATTACAAAAAATTGAGTTCTTTTGGATAAAACAAAAGTACGTATCGAGAATAAAATAAAAATTTCAAAATTATGAAAAATTGAGTTTCTTTTTTGTAAAACAAAACTACGGATGAAAAATAATATATATATTTCGAAATTATTAAAAATTGAATTTCTTTTGTAAAACAAAAGTACGGATCGAAAAGAAAATATAAATATCCAAATTACTAAAAATTGAGTTCTTTTTCTAAAACAAAAGTAAGGATCCAAAATAAAATATAAATTTTGAACTTAGTAAAAATTGAGTTCTTTTGCATAAAACAAAAGTACGTATCGAGAATAAAATATAAGTATCCAAATTACTAAAAATTGAGTTCTTTTTGTAAAACAAAAGTAGGGATCCAAAATAAAATATAAATTTCGAAATTACAAAAAATTGAGTTCTTTTGCATAAAACAAAAGTACGTATCGAGAATAAAATATAAGTATCCAAATTACAAAAAAATGAGTTCTTTTTGTAAAACAAAAGTAGGGATCCAAAATAAAATATAAATTTCGAAATTACAAAAAATTGAGTTCTTTTGCATAAAACAAAAGTACGTATCGAGAATAAAACATAAATTTCAAAATTATGAAAAATTGAGTTTCTTTTTCGTAAAACAAAACTACGGATGAAAAATAATATATATATTTCAAAATTATTAAAAGTTGAATTTCTTTTGCAAAACAAAAGTACGGATCGAAAAGACAATATAAATATCCAAATTACTAAAAATTGAGTTCTTTTTGTAAAACAAAAGTAGGGATCCAAAATAAAATATAAATTTTGAGATTACAAAAAATTGAGTTCTTTTGCATAAAACAAAAGTACGTATCGAGAATAAAATATAAGTATCCATATTACTAAAAATTGAGTTCTTTTTGTAAAACAAAAGTAGGGATCCAAAATAAAATATAAATTTTGAAATTATATATAATTGAGTTGTTTTGCATAGAACAAAAGTACGTATCGAGAATAAAATATAAATTCCAAAATTTTGAAAAATTGAGTTTGTTTTTTGTAAAACAAAACTACGGATGAAAAATAACACATATATTTCGAAATTATTAAAAATTGAATTTCTTTTGTAAAACAAAAGTACGGATCGAAAAGAAAGTATAAATATCCAAATTACTAAAAATTAAGTTCTTTTTGTAAAAAAAAGTAGGGATCCAAAATAAAATATAAATTTTGAAATTACAAAAATTGAGTTCTTTTGCATAAAACAAAAGTACGTATCGAGAATAAAATATAAGTATCCAAATTACTAAAAATTGAGTTCTTTTTTTAAAACAAAACTAGCGATCCAAAATAAAATATAAATTTCGAAATTACAAAAAATTAAGTTCTTTTAAATAAAACAAAAGTACGTATCGAGAATAAAATATAAATTTCAAAATTATGAAAAATTAAGTTTCTTTTTTGTAAAACAAAACTACGGATGAAAAATAATATATATATTTCGAAATTATTAAAAATTGAATTTCTTTTGTAAAACAAAAGTACTGGATCGAAAAGAAAATATAAATATCCACATTACTAAAAATTGTGTTCGTTTTGTAAAACAAATGTAGGGATCCAAAATAAAATATAAATTTTGAAATTACAAGAAATTGAGTTCTTTGGCATAAAACAAAAGTACGTATCGAGAATAAACTATAAATATCCAAATTACTAAAAATTGAGTTCTTTTGTAAAACTAAACTAGGGATCCAAAATAAAATATAGATTTCAAAATTACAAAAAATTGAGTTCTTTTGCAAAAAACAAAAGTACGTATCGAGAATAAAATATAAATTTCAGAATTATGAAAAATTGAGTTTCTTTTTTGTAAAACAAAACTACGGATGAAAAATAATATATATATTTCGAAATTATTAAAAATTGAATTTCTTTTGTAAAACAAAAGGACGGATCGAAAAGAAAATATAAATATCCAAATTACTAAAAATTGAGTTCTTTTTGTAAAATAAAGGTAGGGATCCGAAATAAAATATAAATTTTGATATTACAAAAAATTGAGTTCTTTTGCAAAAAACAAAAGTACGTATCGAGAATAAAATATAAATTTCAAAAGTATGAAAAATTGAGTTTCTTTTTTTAAAACAAAACTACGGATGAAAAATAATATATATATTTCGAAATTATTAAAAATTGAATTTCTTTTGTAAAACAAAAGTACGGATCGAAAAGAAAATATAAATATCCAAATTACTAAAAATTGAGTTCTTTTTGTAAAATAAAAGTAGGGATCCAATATAAAATATAAATTTTGAAATTACAAAAAATTGAGTTCTTTTGCATAAAACAAAAGTACGTATCGAGAATAAAATACAAATTTCATAGTTATGAAAAATTGAGTTTCTTTTTTGTAAAACAAAACTACGGATGAAAAATAATATATATATTTCGAAATTATTAAAAATTGAATTTCTTTTGTAAAACAAAAGGACGGATCGAAAAGAAAATATAAATATCCAAATTACTAAAAATTGAGTTCTTTTTGTAAAACAAAGGTAGGGATCCGAAATAAAATATAAATTTTGATATTACAAAAAATTGAGTTCTCTTGCATAAAAGAAAAGTACGTATCGAGAATAAAATATAAGTATCCAAATTACTAAAAATTGAGTTCTTTTTGTAAAACAAAACTAGGGATCCAAAATAAAATATAAATTTCGAAATTACAAAAAATTGAGTTCTTTTGCATAAAACAAAAGTACGTATCGAGAATAAAATATAAGTATCCAAACTACTAAAAATTGAGTTCTTTTTGTAAAACAAAAGTAGGGATCAAAAATAAAATATAAATTTCGAAATTACAAAAAATTGAGTTCTTTTGCATAAAACAAAAGTACGTATCGAGAATAAAATATAAATTTCAAAATTATGAAAAATTCAGTTTCTTTTTTGTAAAACAAAACTACGGATGAAAAATAATATATATATTTCGAAATTATTAAAAATTGAATTTCTTTTGTAAAACAAAAGTACGGATCGAAAAGAAAATATAAATATCCAAATTACTAAAAATTGAGTTCTTTTTGTAAAATAAAAGTAGGGATCCAATATAAAATATAAATTTTGAAATTACAAAAAATTGAGTTCTTTTGCATAAAACAAAAGTACGTATCGAGAATAAAATACAAATTTCAAAATTATGAAAAATTGAGTTTCTTTTTTGTAAAACAAAACTACGGATGAAAAATAATATATATATTTCGAAATTATTAAAAATTGAATTTCTTTTGTAAAACAAAAGGACGGATCGAAAAGAAAATATAAATATCCAAATTACTAAAAATTGAGTTCTTTTTGTAAAACAAAGGTAGGGACCCGAAATAAAATATAAATTTTGATATTACAAAAAATTGAGTTCTTTTGCAAAAAACAAAAGTACGTATCGAGAATAAAATATAAATTTCAGAATTATGAAAAATTGAGTTTCTTTTTTGTAAAACAAAACTACGGATGAAAAATAATATATATATTTCGAAATTATTAAAAATTGAATTTCTTTTGTAAAACAAAAGGACGGATCGAAAAGAAAATATAAATATCCAAATTACTAAAAATTGAGTTCTTTTTGTAAAACAAAGGTAGGGATCCGAAATAAAATATAAATTTTGATATTACAAAAAATTGAGTTCTTTTGCATAAAAGAAAAGTACGTATCGAGAATAAAATATAAGTATCCAAATTACTAAAAATTGAGTTCTTTTTGTAAAACAAAACTAGGGATCCAAAATAAAATATAAATTTCGAAATTACAAAAAATTGAGTTCTTTTGCATAAAACAAAAGTACGTATCGAGAATAAAATATAAGTATCCAAACTACTAAAAATTGAGTTCTTTTTGTAAAACAAAAGTAGGGATCAAAAATAAAATATAAATTTCGAAATTACAAAAAATTGAGTTCTTTTGCATAAAACAAAAGTACGTATCGAGAATAAAATATAAATTTGAAAATTATGAAAAATTCAGTTTCTTTTTGTAAAACAAAACTACGGATGAAAAATAATATATATATTTGAAATTATTAAAAATTGAATTTCTTTTGTAAAACAAAAGTACGGATCGAAAAGAAAATATAAATATCCAAATTACTAAAAATTGAGTTCTTTTGTAAAATAAAAGTAGGGATCCAATATAAAATATAAATTTTGAAATTACAAAAAATTGAGTTCTTTTGCATAAAACAAAAGTACGTATCGAGAATAAAATACAAATTTCATAGTTATGAAAAATTGAGTTTCTTTTTTGTAAAACAAAACTACGGATGAAAAATAATATATATATATTTCGAAATTATTAAACATTGAATTTCTTTTGTAAAACAAAAGTACGGATCGAAGAGAAAATATATATATCCAAATTACTCAAAATTGAGTTCTTTTTGTAAAACAAAAGTAGGGATCCAAAATAAAATATAAATTTCGAAATTACAAAAAATTGAGTTCTTTTGCATAAAACAAAAGTACGTATCGAGAATAAAATATAAATTTCAAAATTAGGAAAAATTGAGTTTCTTTTTCGTAAAACAAAACTACGGATGAAAAATAATATATATATTTCGAAATTATTAAAAATTGAATTTCTTTTGCAAAACAAAAGTACTGGATCGAAAAAGACAATATAAATATCCAAATTACTAAAAATTGAGTTCTTTTGTAAAACAAAAGTAGGGATCCAAAATAAAATATAAATTTTGAAATTACAAAAAATTGAGTTCTTTTGCATAAAACAAAAGTACGTATCCAGAATAAAATATAAGTATCCAAATTACTAAAAATTGAGTTCTTTTTGTAAAACAAAAGTAGGGATCCAAAATAAAATATAAATTTTGAAATTATATATAATTGAGTTGTTTTGCATAGAACAAAAAGTACGTATCGAGAATAAAATATAAATTCCAAAATTTTGAAAAATTGAGTTTGTTTTTGTAAAACAAAACTACGGATGAAAAATAACACATATATTTCGAAATTATTAAAAATTGAATTTCTTTTGTAAAACAAAAGTACGGATCGAAAAGAAAGTATAAATATCCAAATTACTAAAAATTAAGTTCTTTTTGTAAAAAAAGTAGGGATCCAAAATAAAATATAAATTTTGAAATTACAAAAATTGAGTTCTTTTGCATAAAACAAAAGTACGTATCGAGAATAAAATATAAGTATCCAAATTACTAAAAATTGAGTTCTTTTTTTAAAACAAAACTAGCGATCCAAAATAAAATATAAATTTCGAAATTACAAAAAATTAAGTTCTTTTAAATAAAACAAAAAGTACGTATCGAGAATAAAATATAAATTTCAAAATTATGAAAAATTAAGTTTCTTTTTTGTAAAACAAAACTACGGATGAAAAATAATATATATATTTCGAAATTATTAAAAATTGAATTTCTTTTGTAAAACAAAAGTACGGATCGAAAAGAAAATATAAATATCCACATTACTAAAAATTGTGTTCGTTTTGTAAAACAAATGTAGGGATCCAAAATAAAATATAAATTTTGAAATTACAAGAAATTGAGTTCTTTGGCATAAAACAAAAGTACGTATCGAGAATAAACTATAAATATCCAAATTACTAAAAATTGAGTTCTTTTTGTAAAACTAAACTAGGGATCCAAAATAAAATATAGATTTCAAAATTACAAAAAATTGAGTTCTTTTGCAAAAAACAAAAGTACGTATCGAGAATAAAATATAAATTTCAGAATTATGAAAAATTGAGTTTCTTTTTTGTAAAACAAAACTACGGATGAAAAATAATATATATATTTCGAAGTTATTAAAAATTGAATTTCTTTTGTAAAACAAAAGGACGGATCGAAAAGAAAATATAAATATCCAAATTACTAAAAATTGAGTTCTTTTTGTAAAACAAAGGTAGGGATCCGAAATAAAATATAAATTTTGATATTACAAAAAATTGAGTTCTTTTGCAAAAAACAAAAGTACGTATCGAGAATAAAATATAAATTTCAGAATTATGAAAAATTGAGTTTCTTTTTTGTAAAACAAAACTACGGATGAAAAATAATATATATATTTCGAAATTATTAAAAATTGAATTTCTTTTGTAAAACAAAAGGACGGATCGAAAAAGAAAATATAAATATCCAAATTACTAAAAATTGAGTTCTTTTTGTAAAACAAAGGTAGGGATCCGAAATAAAATATAAATTTTGATATTACAAAAAATTGAGTTCTTTTGCATAAAAGAAAAGTACGTATCGAGAATAAAATATAAGTATCCAAATTACTAAAAATTGAGTTCTTTTTGTAAAACAAAAGTAGGGATCCAAAATAAAATATAAATTTCGAAATTACAAAAAATTGAGTTCTTTTGCATAAAACAAAAGTACGTATCGAGAATAAAATATAAGTATCCAAACTACTAAAAATTGAGTTTTTTTTGTAAAACAAAAGTAGGGATCCAAAATAAAATATAAATTTCGAAATTACAAAAAATTGAGTTCTTTTGCATAAAAGAAAAGTACGTATCGAGAATAAAATATAAGTTTCAAAATTATGAAAAATTGAGTTTCTTTTTTGTAAAACAAAACTACGGATGAAAAATAATGTATATATTTCGAAATTATTAAAAATTGAATTTCTTTTGTAAAACAAAAGTACGGATCGAAAAAGAAAATATAAATATCCAAATTACTAAAAATTGAGTTCTTTTTGTAAAACAAAAGTAGGGATCCAAAGTAAAATATAAATTTCGAAATTACAAAAAATTGAGTTCTTTTGCATAACACAAGAGTACGAATCGAGAATACAATATAAATTTCAAAATTATGAAAAATTGAGTTTCTTTTTGTAAAACAAAACTATGGATGAAAAATAATATATATATTTCGAAATTATTAAAAATTGAATTTCTTTTGTAAAACAAAAGTACTGGATCGAAAAGAAAATATAAATATCCAAATTACTAAAAATTGAGTTCTTTTTGTAAAACAAAAGTAGGGATCCAAAAATAAAATATAAATTTCGAAATTACAAAAAATTGAGTTCTTTTGCATAAAACAAAAGTACGTATCGAGAATAAAATATAAA
Organism: Lablab purpureus; assembly: GCA_030347555.1. NCBI lineage: Eukaryota > Viridiplantae > Streptophyta > Magnoliopsida > Fabales > Fabaceae > Lablab > Lablab purpureus. The sequence goes on along the minus strand of CM059258.1, from coordinate 10,987,803 downwards.
TTTCAAAATTATGAAAAATTGAGTTTCTTTTTTGTAAAACAAAACTACGGATGAAAAATAATATATATATATTTCGAAATTATTAAAAATTGAATTTCTTTTGTAAAACAAAAGTACGGATCGAAAAGAAAATAGAAATATCCAAATTACTAAAAATTGAGTTCTTTTTGTAAAACAAAAGTAGGGATCCAAAATAAAATATAAATTTTGAAATTACAAAAAATTGAGTTCTTTTGCATAAAACAAAAGTACGTATCGAGAATAAAGTATAAGTATCCAAATTACTAAAAATTGAGTTCTTTTTGTAAAACAAAAGTAGGGATCCAAAATAAAATATAAATTTCGAGATTACAAAAAATTGAGTTCTTTTGCATAAAACAAAAGCACGTATCATGAATAAAATATAAATTTCAAAATTATGAAAAATTGAGTTTCTTTTTTGTAAAACAAAACTACGGATGAAAAATAATATATATATATTTCGAAATTATTAAAAATTGAATTTTTTTTGTAAAACAAAAGTACGGATCGAAAAGAAAATATAAATATCCAAATTACTAAACATTGAGTTCTTTTTGTAAAACAAAAGTAGGGATCCAAAGTAAAATATAAATTTTGAAATTACAAAAAATTGAGTTCTTTTGCATAAAACAAAAGTACGTATCGAGAATAAAATACAAGTATCCAAATTACTAAAAATTGAGTTCTTTTTGTAAAACAAAAGTAGGGATCCAAAATAAAATATAAATTTGGAATTACAAAAAATTGAGTTCTTTTGCATAAAACAAAAGTACGTATCGAGAATAAATTATAAGTATTCAAATTACTAAAAATTGAGTTCTTTTTATAAAACAAAAGTACGGATCCAAAATAAAATATAAATTTTGAAATTACAAAAAATTGAGTTCTTTTGCATAAAACAAAAGTACGTATCGAGAATAAAATACAAGTATCCAAATTACTAAAAATTGAGTTCTTTTTGTAAAACAAACGTAGGGATCCAAAATAAAATATAAATTTTGAAATTACAAAAAATTGAGTTCTTTTGCATAAAACAAAAGTACGTATCGAGAATAAAATATAAATTTCAAAATTATGAAAAATTCAGTTTCTTTTTGTAAAACAAAACTACGGATGAAAAATAATATATATATTTCGAAATTATTAAAAATTGAATTTCTTTTGTAAAACAAAAGTACGGATCGAAAAGAAAATATAAATATCCAAATTACTAAAAATTGAGTTCTTTTTGTAAAATAAAAGTAGGGATCCAATATAAAATATAAATTTTGAAATTACAAAAATTGAGTTCTTTTGCATAAAACAAAAGTACGTATCGAGAATAAAATACAAATTTCATAATTATGAAAAATTGAGTTTCTTTTTGTAAAACAAAACTACGGATGAAAAATAATATATATATATTTCGAAATTATTAAACATTGAATTTCTTTTGTAAAACAAAAGTACTGGATCGAAGAGAAAATATATATATCCAAATTACTAAAAATTGAGTTCTTTTTGTAAAACAAAAGTAGGGATCCAAAATAAAATATAAATTTTGAAATTATATATAATTGAGTTGTTTTGCATAGAACAAAAGTACGTATCGAGAATAAAATATAAATTCCAAAATTTTGAAAAATTGAGTTTGTTTTTGTAAAACAAAACTACGGATGAAAAATAACACATATATTTCGAAATTATTAAAAATTGAATTTCTTTTGTAAAACAAAAGTACGGATCGAAAAGAAAGTATAAATATCCAAATTACTAAAAATTAAGTTCTTTTGTAAAAAAGTAGGGATCCAAAATAAAATATAAATTTGGAAATTACAAAAAATTGAGTTCTTTTGCATAAAACAAAAGTATAAAATATAAGTATCCAAATTTCTAAAAATTGAGTTCTTTTTTTAAAATAAAACTAGCGATCCAAAATAAAATATAAATTTCGAAATTACAAAAAATTAAGTTCTTTTAAATAAAACAAAAGTACGTATCGAGAATAAAATATAAATTTCAAAATTATGAAAAATTAAGTTTCTTTTTTGTAAAACAAAACTACGGATGAAAAATAATATATATATTTCGAAATTATTAAAAATTGAATTTCTTTTGTAAAACAAAAGTACTGGATCGAAAAAGAAAATATAAATATCCACATTACTAAAAATTGTGTTCGTTTTGTAAAACAAATGTAGGGATCCAAAATAAAATATAAATTTTGAAATTACAAGAAATTGAGTTCTTTGGCATAAAACAAAAGTACGTATCGAGAATAAACTATAAATATCCAAATTACTAAAAATTGAGTTCTTTTGTAAAACTAAACTAGGGATCCAAAATAAAATATAGATTTCAAAATTACAAAAATTGAGTTCTTTTGCAAAAAACAAAAGTACGTATCGAGAATAAAATATAAATTTCAAAATTATGAAAAATTGAGTTTCTTTTTGTAAAACAAAACTACGGATGAAAAATAATATATATATTTGAAATTATTAAAATTGAATTTCTTTTGTAAAACAAAAGGACGGATCGAAAAGAAAATATAAATATCCAAATTACTAAAAATTGAGTTCTTTTGTAAAACAAAGGTAGGGATCCGAAATAAAATATAAATTTTGATATTACAAAAATTGAGTTCTTTTGCAAAAAACAAAAGTACGTATCGAGAATAAAATATAAATTTCAGAATTATGAAAAATTGAGTTTCTTTTTGTAAAACAAAACTACGGATGAAAAATAATATATATATTTCGAAATTATTAAAAATTGAATTTCTTTTGTAAAACAAAAGGACGGATCGAAAAAGAAAATATAAATATCCAAATTACTAAAAATTGAGTTCTTTTTGTAAAACAAAGGTAGGGATCCAGAAATAAAATATAAATTTTGAAATTACAAAAATTGAGTTCTTTTGCATAAAAGAAAAGTACGTATCGAGAATAAAATATAAGTATCCAAATTACTAAAAATTGAGTTCTTTTTGTAAAACAAAAGTAGGGATCCAAAATAAAATATAAATTTCGAAATTACAAAAAATTGAGTTCTTTTGCATAAATCAAAAGTACGTATCGAGAATAAAATATAAGTATCCAAACTACTAAAAATTGAGTTCTTTTTGTAAAACAAAAGTAGGGATCCAAAATAAAATATAAATTTCGAAATTACAAAAAATTGAGTTCTTTTGCATAAAAGAAAAGTACGTATCGAGAATAAAATATAAGTTTCAAAATTATGAAAAATTCAGTTTCTTTTTTGTAAAAGAAAACTACGGATGAAAAATAATGTATATATTTCGAAATTATTAAAAATTGAATTTCTTTTGTAAAACAAAAGTACGGATCGAAAAGAAAATATAAATATCCAAATTACTAAAAATTGAGTTCTCTTTGTAAAACAAAAGTAGGGATCCAAAGTAAAATATAAATTTCGAAATTACAAAAAATTGAGTTCTTTTCCATAAAACAAAAGTACGTATCCAGAATAAAATATAAGTATCCAAATTACTACAAATTGAGTTCTTTTTGTAAAACAAAACTACGGATCCAAAATAAAATATAAATTTCGAAATTACAAAAAATTGAGTTCTTTTGCATAACACAAGAGTACTGAATCGAGAATACAATATAAATTTCAAAATTATGAAAAATTGAGTTTCTTTTTGTAAAACAAAACTATGGATGAAAAATAATATATATATTTCGAAATTATTAAAAATTGAATTTCTTTTGTAAAACAAAAGTACTGGATCGAAAAGAAAATATAAATATCCAAATTACTAAAAATTGAGTTCTTTTTGTAAAACAAAAGTAGGGATCCAAAAATAAAATATAAATTTCGAAATTACAAAAATTTGAGTTCTTTTCATAAAACAAAAGTACGTATCGAGAATAAAATATAAATTTCAAAATTATGAAAAATTGAGTTTCTTTTTGTAAAACAAAACTACGGATGAAAAATAATATATATATATTTCGAAATTATTAAAAATTGAATTTCTTTTGTAAAACAAAAGTACTGGATCGAAAAGAAAATAGAAATATCCAAATTACTAAAAATTGAGTTCTTTTTGTAAAACAAAAGTAGGGATCCAAAATAAAATATAAATTTTGAAATTACAAAAAATTGAGTTCTTTTGCATAAAACAAAAGTACGTATCGAGAATAAAGTATAAGTATCCAAATTACTAAAAATTGATTTCTTTTTGTAAAACAAAAGTAGGGATCCAAAATAAAATATAAATTTCGAGATTACAAAAAATTGAGTTCTTTTGCATAAAACAAAAGCACGTATCATGAATAAAATATAAATTTCAAAATTATGAAAAATTGAGTTTCTTTTTGTAAAACAAAACTACGGATGAAAAATAATATATATATATTTCGAAATTATTAAAAATTGAATTTTTTTGTAGAACAAAAGTACGGATCGAAAAGAAAATATAAATATCCAAATTACTAAACATTGAGTTCTTTTTGTAAAACAAAAGTAGGGATCCAAAGTAAAATATAAATTTTGAAATTACAAAAATTGAGTTCTTTTGCATAAAACAAAAGTACGTGATCGAGAATAAAATACAAGTATCCAAATTACTAAAAATTGAGTTCTTTTGTAAAACAAAAGTAGGGATCCAAAATAAAATATAAATTTGGAATTACAAAAAATTGAGTTCTTTTGCATAAAACAAAAGTACGTATCGAGAATAAATTATAAGTATTCAAATTACTAAAAATTGAGTTCTTTTTATAAAACAAAAGTACGGATCCAAAATAAAATATAAATTTTGAAATTACAAAAAATTGAGTTCTTTTGCATAAAACAAAAGTACGTATCGAGAATAAAATACAAGTATCCAAATTACTAAAAATTGAGTTCTTTTTGTAAAACAAACGTAGGGATCCAAAATAAAATATAAATTTTGAAATTACAAAAAATTGAGTTCTTTTGCATAAAACAAAAGTACGTATCGAGAATAAAATATAAATTTCAAAATTATGAAAAATTCAGTTTCTTTTTTGTAAAACAAAACTACGGATGAAAAATAATATATATATTTCGAAATTATTAAAAATTGAATTTCTTTTGTAAAACAAAAGTACGGATCGAAAAGAAAATATAAATATCCAAATTACTAAAAATTGAGTTCTTTTTGTAAAATAAAAGTAGGGATCCAATATAAAATATAAATTTTGAAATTACAAAAAATTGAGTTCTTTTGCATAAAACAAAAGTACGTATCGAGAATAAAATACAAATTTCATAATTATGAAAAATTGAGTTTCTTTTTGTAAAACAAAACTACGGATGAAAAATAATATATATATATTTCGAAATTATTAAACATTGAATTTCTTTTGTAAAACAAAAGTACTGGATCGAAGAGAAAATATATATATCCAAATTACTAAAAATTGAGTTCTTTTTGTAAAACAAAAGTAGGGATCCAAAATAAAATATAAATTTTGAAATTATATATAATTGAGTTGTTTTGCATAGAACAAAAGTACGTATCGAGAATAAAATATAAATTCCAAAATTTTGAAAAATTGAGTTTGTTTTTGTAAAACAAAACTACGGATGAAAAATAACACATATATTTCGAAATTATTAAAAATTGAATTTCTTTTGTAAAACAAAAGTACGGATCGAAAAGAAAGTATAAATATCCAAATTACTAAAAATTAAGTTCTTTTTGTAAAAAAAGTAGGGATCCAAAATAAAATATAAATTTTGAAATTACAAAAATTGAGTTCTTTTGCATAAAACAAAAGTATAAAATATAAGTATCCAAATTACTAAAAATTGAGTTCTTTTTTAAAACAAAACTAGCGATCCAAAATAAAATATAAATTTCGAAATTACAAAAAATTAAGTTCTTTTAAATAAAACAAAAGTACGTATCGAGAATAAAATATAAATTTCAAAATTATGAAAAATTAAGTTTCTTTTTGTAAAACAAAACTACGGATGAAAAATAATATATATATTTCGAAATTATTAAAAATTGAATTTCTTTTGTAAAACAAAAGTACGGATCGAAAAGAAAATATAAATATCCACATTACTAAAAATTGTGTTCGTTTTGTAAAACAAATGTAGGGATCCAAAATAAAATATAAATTTTGAAATTACAAGAAATTGAGTTCTTTGGCATAAAACAAAAGTACGTATCGAGAATAAACTATAAATATCCAAATTACTAAAAATTGAGTTCTTTTTGTAAAACTAAACTAGGGATCCAAAATAAAATATAGATTTCAAAATTACAAAAATTGAGTTCTTTTGCAAAAAACAAAAGTACGTATCGAGAATAAAATATAAATTTCAGAATTATGAAAAATTGAGTTTCTTTTTGTAAAACAAAACTACGGATGAAAAATAATATATATATTTCGAAATTATTAAAAATTGAATTTCTTTTGTAAAACAAAAGGACGGATCGAAAAGAAAATATAAATATCCAAATTACTAAAAATTGAGTTCTTTTTGTAAAACAAAGGTAGGGATCCGAAATAAAATATAAATTTTGATATTACAAAAAATTGAGTTCTTTTGCAAAAAACAAAAGTACGTATCGAGAATAAAATATAAATTTCAAAATTATGAAAAATTGAGTTTCTTTTTTGTAAAACAAAACTACGGATGAAAAATAATATATATATTTCGAAATTATTAAAAATTGAATTTCTTTTGTAAAACAAAAGGACGGATCGAAAAGAAAATAAAAATATCCAAATTACTAAAAATTGAGTTCTTTTTGTAAAACAAAGGTAGGGATCCGAAATAAAATATAAATTTTGATATTACAAAAAATTGAGTTCTTTTGCATAAAAGAAAAGTACGTATCGAGAATAAAATATACGTATCCAAATTACTAAAAATTGAGTTCTTTTTGTAAAACAAAAGTAGGGATCCAAAATAAAATATAAATTTCGAAATTACAAAAAATTGAGTTCTTTTGCATAAAACAAAAGTACGTATCGAGAATAAAATATAAGTATCCAAACTACTAAAAATTGAGTTCTTTTTGTAAAACAAAAGTAGGGATCCAAAATAAAATATAAATTTCGAAATTACAAAAAATTGAGTTCTTTTGCATAAAAGAAAAGTACGTATCGAGAATAAAATATAAGTTTCAAAATTATGAAAAATTCAGTTTCTTTTTTGTAAAAGAAAACTACGGATGAAAAATAATGTATATATTTCGAAATTATTAAAAATTGAATTTCTTTTGTAAAACAAAAGTACTGGATCGAAAAGAAAATATAAATATCCAAATTACTAAAAATTGAGTTCTTTTTGTAAAACAAAAGTAGGGATCCAAAGTAAAATATAAATTTCGAAATTACAAAAAATTGAGTTCTTTTCCATAAAACAAAAGTACGTATCCAGAATAAAATATAAGTATCCAAATTACTACAAATTGAGTTCTTTTTGTAAAACAAAACTACGGATCCAAAATAAAATATAAATTTCGAAATTACAAAAAATTGAGTTCTTTTGCATAACACAAGAGTACGAATCGAGAATACAATATAAATTTCGAAATTATGAAAAATTGAGTTTCTTTTTGTAAAACAAAACTATGGATGAAAAATAATATATATATTTCGAAATTATTAAAAATTGAATTTCTTTTGTAAAACAAAAGTACTGGATCGAAAAGAAAATATAAATATCCAAATTACTAAAAATTGAGTTCTTTTTGTAAAACAAAAGTAGGGATCCAAAAATAAAATATAAATTTCGAAATTACAAAAATTTGAGTTCTTTTCATAAAACAAAAGTACGTATCGAGAATAAAATATAAATTTCAAAATTATGAAAAATTGAGTTTCTTTTTGTAAAACAAAACTACGGATGAAAAATAATATATATATATTTCGAAATTATTAAAAATTGAATTTCTTTTGTAAAACAAAAGTACGGATCGAAAAGAAAATAGAAATATCCAAATTACTAAAAATTGAGTTCTTTTTGTAAAACAAAAGTAGGGATCCAAAATAAAATATAAATTTTGAAATTACAAAAAATTGAGTTCTTTTTTTAAAACAAAACTAGCGATCCAAAATAAAATATAAATTTCGAAATTACAAAAAATTAAGTTCTTTTAAATAAAACAAAAGTACGTATCGAGAATAAAATATAAATTTCAAAATTATGAAAAATTAAGTTTCTTTTTGTAAAACAAAACTACGGATGAAAAATAATATATATATTTCGAAATTATTAAAATTGAATTTCTTTTGTAAAACAAAAGGACGGATCGAAAAGAAAATATAAATATCCAAATTACTAAAAATTGAGTTCTTTTTGTAAAACAAAGGTAGGGACCCGAAATAAAATATAAATTTTGATATTACAAAAAATTGAGTTCTTTTGCAAAAAACAAAAGTACGTATCGAGAATAAAATATAAATTTCAGAATTATGAGAAATTGAGTTTCTTTTTTGTAAAACAAAACTACGGATGAAAAATAATATATATATTTCGAAATTATTAAAAATTGAATTTCTTTTGTAAAACAAAAGGACGGATCGAAAAGAAAATATTAATATCCAAATTACTAAAAATTGAGTTCTTTTTGTAAAACAAAGGTAGGGATCCGAAATAAAATATAAATTTTGATATTACAAAAAATTGAGTTCTTTTGCATAAAAGAAAAGTACGTATCGAGAATAAAATATAAGTATCCAAATTACTAAAAATTGAGTTCTTTTTGTAAAACAAAACTAGGGATCCAAAATAAAATATAAATTTCGAAATTACAAAAAATTGAGTTCTTTTGCATAAAACAAAAGTACGTATCGAGAATAAAATATAAGTATCCAAACTACTAAAAATTGAGTTCTTTTTGTACAACAAAACTAGGGATCCAAAATAAAATATAAATTTCGAAATTACAAAAAATTGAGTTCTTTTGCATAAAACAAAAGTACGTATCGAGAATAAAATATAAATTTCAAAATTATGAAAAATTCAGTTTCTTTTTTGTAAAACAAAACTACGGATGAAAAATAATATATATATTTCGAAATTATTAAAAATTGAATTTCTTTTGTAAAACAAAAGTACGGATCGAAAAGAAAATATAAATATCCAAATTACTAAAAATTGAGTTCTTTTTGTAAAATAAAAGTAGGGATCCAATATAAAATATAAATTTTGAAATTACAAAAATTGAGTTCTTTTGCATAAAACAAAAGTACGTATCGAGAATAAAATACAAATTTCATAGTTATGAAAAATTGAGTTTCTTTTTTGTAAAACAAAACTACGGATGAAAAATAATATATATATATTTCGAAATTATTAAACATTGAATTTCTTTTGTAAAACAAAAGTACGGATCGAAGAGAAAATATATATATCCAAATTACTCAAAATTGAGTTCTTTTTGTAAAACAAAAGTAGGGATCCAAAATAAAATATAAATTTCGAAATTACAAAAAATTGAGTTCTTTTGCATAAAACAAAAGTACGTATCGAGAATAAAATATAAATTTCAAAATTAGGAAAAATTGAGTTTCTTTTTCGTAAAACAAAACTACGGATGAAAAATAATATATATATTTCGAAATTATTAAAAATTGAATTTCTTTTGCAAAACAAAAGTACGGATCGAAAAGACAATATAAATATCCAAATTACTAAAAATTGAGTTCTTTTTGTAAAACAAAAGTAGGGATCCAAAATAAAATATAAATTTTGAAATTACAAAAAATTGAGTTCTTTTGCATAAAACAAAAGTACGTATCCAGAATAAAATATAAGTATCCAAATTACTAAAAATTGAGTTCTTTTTGTAAAACAAAAGTAGGGATCCAAAATAAAATATAAATTTTGAAATTATATATAATTGAGTTGTTTTGCATAGAACAAAAGTACGTATCGAGAATAAAATATAAATTCCAAAATTTTGAAAAATTGAGTTTGTTTTTTGTAAAACAAAACTACGGATGAAAAATAACACATATATTTCGAAATTATTAAAAATTGAATTTCTTTTGTAAAACAAAAGTACGGATCGAAAAGAAAGTATAAATATCCAAATTACTAAAAATTAAGTTCTTTTTGTAAAAAAAAGTAGGGATCCAAAATAAAATATAAATTTTGAAATTACAAAAAATTGAGTTCTTTTGCATAAAACAAAAGTACGTATCGAGAATAAAATATAAGTATCCAAATTACTAAAAATTGAGTTCTTTTTCTAAAACAAAACTAGCGATCCAAAATAAAATATAAATTTCGAAATTACAAAAAATTAAGTTCTTTTAAATAAAACAAAAGTACGTATCGAGAATAAAATATAAATTTCAAAATTATGAAAAATTAAGTTTCTTTTTGTAAAACAAAACTACGGATGAAAAATAATATATATATTTCGAAATTATTAAAATTGAATTTCTTTTGTAAAACAAAAGTACTGGATCGAAAAGAAAATATAAATATCCACATTACTAAAAATTGTGTTCGTTTTGTAAAACAAATGTAGGGATCCAAAATAAAATATAAATTTTGAAATTACAAGAAATTGAGTTCTTTGGCATAAAACAAAAGTACGTATCGAGAATAAACTATAAATATCCAAATTACTAAAAATTGAGTTCTTTTTGTAAAACTAAACTAGGGATCCAAAATAAAATATAGATTTCAAAATTACAAAAAATTGAGTTCTTTTGCAAAAAACAAAAGTACGTATCGAGAATAAAATATAAATTTCAGAATTATGAAAAATTGAGTTTCTTTTTTGTAAAACAAAACTACGGATGAAAAATAATATATATATTTCGAAATTATTAAAAATTGAATTTCTTTTGTAAAACAAAAGGACGGATCGAAAAGAAAATATAAATATCCAAATTACTAAAAATTGAGTTCTTTTTGTAAAACAAAGGTAGGGATCAGAAATAAAATATAAATTTTGATATTACAAAAATTGAGTTCTTTTGCAAAAAACAAAAGTACGTATCGAGAATAAAATATAAATTTCAGAATTATGAAAAATTGAGTTTCTTTTTTGTAAAACAAAACTACGGATGAAAAATAATATATATATTTCAAAATTATTAAAAATTGAATTTCTTTTGTAAAACAAAAGGACGGATCGAAAAAGAAAATATAAATATCCAAATTACTAAAAATTGAGTTCTTTTTGTAAAACAAAGGTAGGGATCCGAAATAAAATATAAATTTCGAAATTACAAAAAATTGAGTTCTTTTGCATAAAAGAAAAGTACGTATCGAGAATAAAATATAAGTATCCAAATTACTAAAAATTGAGTTCTTTTTGTAAAACAAAAGTAGGGATCCAAAATAAAATATAAATTTCGAAATTACAAAAAATTGAGTTCTTTTGCATAAAACAAAAGTACGTATCGAGAATAAAATATAAGTATCCAAACTACTAAAAATTGAGTTCTTTTTGTAAAACAAAAGTAGGGATCCAAAATAAAATATAAATTTCGAAATTACAAAAAATTGAGTTCTTTTGCATAAAAGAAAAGTACGTATCGAGAATAAAATATAAGTTTCAAAATTATGAAAAATTCAGTTTCTTTTTTGTAAAACAAAACTACGGATGAAAAATAATGTATATATTTCGAAATTATTAAAAATTGAATTTCTTTTGTAAAACAAAAGTACGGATCGAAAAGAAAATATAAATATCCAAATTACTAAAAATTGAGTTCTTTTTGTAAAACAAAAGTAGGGATCCAAAGTAAAATATAAATTTCGAAATTACAAAAAATTGAGTTCTTTTCCATAAAACAAAAGTACGTATCCAGAATAAAATATAAGTATCCAAATTACTACAAATTGAGTTCTTTTTGTAAAACGAAACTACGGATCCAAAATAAAATATAAATTTCGAAATTACAAAAAATTGAGTTCTTTTGCATAACACAAGAGTACGAATCGAGAATACAATATAAATTTCAAAATTATGAAAAATTGAGTTTCTTTTTTGTAAAACAAAACTATGGATGAAAAATAATATATATATTTCGAAATTATTAAAAATTGAATTTCTTTTGTAAAACAAAAGTACGGATCGAAAAGAAAATATAAATATCCAAATTACTAAAAATTGAGTTCTTTTGTAAAACAAAAGTAGGGATCCAAAAATAAAATATAAATTTCGAAATTACAAAAATTTGAGTTCTTTTCATAAAACAAAAGTACGTATCGAGAATAAAATATAAATTTCAAAATTATGAAAAATTGAGTTTCTTTTTGTAAAACAAAACTACGGATGAAAAATAATATATATATATTTCGAAATTATTAAAAATTGAATTTCTTTTGTAAAACAAAAGTACTGGATCGAAAAGAAAATAGAAATATCCAAATTACTAAAAATTGAGTTCTTTTTGTAAAACAAAAGTAGGGATCCAAAATAAAATATAAATTTTGAAATTACAAAAATTGAGTTCTTTTGCATAAAACAAAAGTACGTATCGAGAATAAAGTATAAGTATCCAAATTACTAAAAATTGAGTTCTTTTGTAAAACAAAAGTAGGGATCCAAAATAAAATATAAATTTCGAGATTACAAAAAATTGAGTTCTTTTGCATAAAACAAAAGCACGTATCATGAATAAAATATAAATTTCAAAATTATGAAAAATTGAGTTTCTTTTTGTAAAACAAAACTACGGATGAAAAATAATATATATATATTTCGAAATTATTAAAAATTGAATTTTTTTGTAGAACAAAAGTACGGATCGAAAAGAAAATATAAATATCCAAATTACTAAACATTGAGTTCTTTTTGTAAAACAAAAGTAGGGATCCAAAGTAAAATATAAATTTTGAAATTACAAAAAATTGAGTTCTTTTGCATAAAACAAAGAATACGTATCGAGAATAAAATACAAGTATCCAAATTACTAAAAATTGAGTTCTTTTGTAAAACAAAAGTAGGGATCCAAAATAAAATATAAATTTGGAATTACAAAAAATTGAGTTCTTTTGCATAAAACAAAAGTACGTATCGAGAATAAATTATAAGTATTCAAATTACTAAAAATTGAGTTCTTTTTATAAAACAAAAGTACGGATCCAAAATAAAATATAAATTTTGAAATTACAAAAAATTGAGTTCTTTTGCATAAAACAAAAGTACGTATCGAGAATAAAATACAAGTATCCAAATTACTAAAAATTGAGTTCTTTTTGTAAAACAAACGTAGGGATCCAAAATAAAATATAAATTTTGAAATTACAAAAATTGAGTTCTTTTGCATAAAACAAAAGTACGTATCGAGAATAAAATATAAATTTCAAAATTATGAAAAATTCAGTTTCTTTTTGTAAAACAAAACTACGGATGAAAAATAATATATATATTTCGAAATTATTAAAAATTGAATTTCTTTTGTAAAACAAAAGTACGGATCGAAAAGAAAATATAAATATCCAAATTACTAAAAATTGAGTTCTTTTGTAAAATAAAAGTAGGGATCCAATATAAAATATAAATTTTGAAATTACAAAAAATTGAGTTCTTTTGCATAAAACAAAAGTACGTATCGAGAATAAAATACAAATTTCATAATTATGAAAAATTGAGTTTCTTTTTGTAAAACAAAACTACGGATGAAAAATAATATATATATATTTCGAAATTATTAAACATTGAATTTCTTTTGTAAAACAAAAGTACGGATCGAAGAGAAAATATATATATCCAAATTACTAAAAATTGAGTTCTTTTTGTAAAACAAAAGTAGGGATCCAAAATAAAATATAAATTTTGAAATTATATATAATTGAGTTGTTTTGCATAGAACAAAAGTACGTATCGAGAATAAAATATAAATTCCAAAATTTTGAAAAATTGAGTTTGTTTTTTGTAAAACAAAACTACGGATGAAAAATAACACATATATTTCGAAATTATTAAAAATTGAATTTCTTTTGTAAAACAAAAGTACGGATCGAAAAGAAAGTATAAATATCCAAATTACTAAAAATTAAGTTCTTTTTGTAAAAAAAAGTAGGGATCCAAAATAAAATATAAATTTTGAAATTACAAAAAATTGAGTTCTTTTGCATAAAACAAAAGTATAAAATATAAGTATCCAAATTACTAAAAATTGAGTTCTTTTTTTAAAACAAAACTAGCGATCCAAAATAAAATATAAATTTCGAAATTACAAAAAATTAAGTTCTTTTAAATAAAACAAAAGTACGTATCGAGAATAAAATATAAATTTCAAAATTATGAAAAATTAAGTTTCTTTTTTGTAAAACAAAACTACGGATGAAAAATAATATATATATTTCGAAATTATTAAAAATTGAATTTCTTTTGTAAAACAAAAGTACGGATCGAAAAGAAAATATAAATATCCACATTACTAAAAATTGTGTTCGTTTTGTAAAACAAATGTAGGGATCCAAAATAAAATATAAATTTTGAAATTACAAGAAATTGAGTTCTTTGGCATAAAACAAAAGTACGTATCGAGAATAAACTATAAATATCCAAATTACTAAAAATTGAGTTCTTTTTGTAAAACTAAACTAGGGATCCAAAATAAAATATAGATTTCAAAATTACAAAAAATTGAGTTCTTTTGCAAAAAACAAAAGTACGTATCGAGAATAAAATATAAATTTCAGAATTATGAAAAATTGAGTTTCTTTTTTGTAAAACAAAACTACGGATGAAAAATAATATATATATTTCGAAATTATTAAAAATTGAATTTCTTTTGTAAAACAAAAGGACGGAGCGAAAAGAAAATATAAATATCCAAATTACTAAAAATTGAGTTCTTTTTGTAAAACAAAGGTAGGGATCCGAAATAAAATATAAATTTTGATATTACAAAAAATTGAGTTCTTTTGCAAAAAACAAAAGTACGTATCGAGAATAAAATATAAATTTCAGAATTATGAAAAATTGAGTTTCTTTTTGTAAAACAAAACTACGGATGAAAAATAATATATATATTTCGAAATTATTAAAAATTGAATTTCTTTTGTAAAACAAAAGGACGGAGCGAAAAAGAAAATATAAATATCCAAATTACTAAAAATTGAGTTCTTTTGTAAAACAAAGGTAGGGATCCGAAATAAAATATAAATTTTGATATTACAAAAATTGAGTTCTTTTGCAAAAAACAAAAGTACGTATCGAGAATAAAATATAAATTTCAGAATTATGAAAAATTGAGTTTCTTTTTGTAAAACAAAACTACGGATGAAAAATAATATATATATTTCGAAATTATTAAAAATTGAATTTCTTTTGTAAAACAAAAGGACGGATCGAAAAGAAAATATAAATATCCAAATTACTAAAAATTGAGTTCTTTTGTAAAACAAAGGTAGGGATCCGAAATAAAATATAAATTTTGATATTACAAAAATTGAGTTCTTTTGCATAAAAGAAAAGTACGTATCGAGAATAAAATATAAGTATCCAAATTACTAAAAATTGAGTTCTTTTTGTAAAACAAAAGTAGGGATCCAAAATAAAATATAAATTTCGAAATTACAAAAATTGAGTTCTTTTGCATAAATCAAAAGTACGTATCGAGAATAAAATATAAGTATCCAAACTACTAAAAATTGAGTTCTTTTGTAAAACAAAAGTAGGGATCCAAAATAAAATATAAATTTCGAAATTACAAAAAATTGAGTTCTTTTGCATAAAAGAAAAGTACGTATCGAGAATAAAATATAAGTTTCAAAATTATGAAAAATTCAGTTTCTTTTTGTAAAAGAAAACTACGGATGAAAAATAATGTATATATTTCGAAATTATTAAAAATTGAATTTCTTTTGTAAAACAAAAGTACGGATCGAAAAGAAAATATAAATATCCAAATTACTAAAAATTGAGTTCTTTTTGTAAAACAAAAGTAGGGATCCAAAGTAAAATATAAATTTCGAAATTACAAAAAATTGAGTTCTTTTCCATAAAACAAAAGTACGTATCCAGAATAAAATATAAGTATCCAAATTACTACAAATTGAGTTCTTTTGTAAAACAAAACTACGGATCCAAAATAAAATATAAATTTCGAAATTACAAAAATTGAGTTCTTTTGCATAACACAAGAGTACGAATCGAGAATACAATATAAATTTCAAAATTATGAAAAATTGAGTTTCTTTTTTGTAAAACAAAACTATGGATGAAAAATAATATATATATTTCGAAATTATTAAAAATTGAATTTCTTTTGTAAAACAAAAGTACGGATCGAAAAGAAAATATAAATATCCAAATTACTAAAAATTGAGTTCTTTTTGTAAAACAAAAGTAGGGATCCAAAAATAAAATATAAATTTCGAAATTACAAAAATTTGAGTTCTTTTCATAAAACAAAAGTACGTATCGAGAATAAAATATAAATTTCAAAATTATGAAAAATTGAGTTTCTTTTTGTAAAACAAAACTACGGATGAAAAATAATATATATATATTTCGAAATTATTAAAAATTGAATTTCTTTTGTAAAACAAAAGTACGGATCGAAAAGAAAATAGAAATATCCAAATTACTAAAAATTGAGTTCTTTTTGTAAAACAAAAGTAGGGATCCAAAATAAAATATAAATTTTGAAATTACAAAAAATTGAGTTCTTTTGCATAAAACAAAAGTACGTATCGAGAATAAAGTATAAGTATCCAAATTACTAAAAATTGAGTTCTTTTTGTAAAACAAAAGTAGGGATCCAAAATAAAATATAAATTTCGAGATTACAAAAAATTGAGTTCTTTTGCATAAAACAAAAGCACGTATCATGAATAAAATATAAATTTCAAAATTATGAAAAATTGAGTTTCTTTTTGTAAAACAAAACTACGGATGAAAAATAATATATATATATTTCGAAATTATTAAAAATTGAATTTTTTTGTAGAACAAAAGTACGGATCGAAAAGAAAATATAAATATCCAAATTACTAAACATTGAGTTCTTTTTGTAAAACAAAAGTAGGGATCCAAAGTAAAATATAAATTTTGAAATTACAAAAATTGAGTTCTTTTGCATAAAACAAAAGTACGTATCGAGAATAAAATACAAGTATCCAAATTACTAAAAATTGAGTTCTTTTGTAAAACAAAAGTAGGGATCCAAAATAAAATATAAATTTGGAATTACAAAAATTGAGTTCTTTTGCATAAAACAAAAGTACGTGATCGAGAATAAAATATAAATTTCAAAATTATGAAAAATTCAGTTTCTTTTTTGTAAAACAAAACTACGAATGAAAAATAATATATCAATTTCGAAATTATTAAAAATTGAATTCTTTTTGTAAAACAAAAGTACGGATCGAAAAGAAAATATAAATATCCAAATTACTAAAAATTGAGTTCTTTTTGTAAAATAAAAGTAGGGATCCAATATAAAATATAAATTTTGAAATTACAAAAAATTGAGTTCTTTTGCATAAAACAAAAGTACGTATCGAGAATAAAATACAAATTTCATAATTATGAAAAATTGAGTTTCTTTTTTGTAAAACAAAACTACGGATGAAAAATAATATATATATATTTCGAAATTATTAAACATTGAATTTCTTTTGTAAAACAAAAGTACGGATCGAAGAGAAAATATATATATCCAAATTACTAAAAATTGAGTTCTTTTTGTAAAACAAAAGTAGGGATCCAAAATAAAATATAAATTTTGAAATTATATATAATTGAGTTGTTTTGCATAGAACAAAAGTACGTGATCGAGAATAAAATATAAATTCCAAAATTTTGAAAAATTGAGTTTGTTTTTTGTAAAACAAAACTACGGATGAAAAATAACACATATATTTCGAAATTATTAAAAATTGAATTTCTTTTGTAAAACAAAAGTACGGATCGAAAAGAAAGTATAAATATCCAAATTACTAAAAATTAAGTTCTTTTTGTAAAAAAAGTAGGGATCCAAAATAAAATATAAATTTTGAAATTACAAAAATTGAGTTCTTTTGCATAAAACAAAAGTATAAAATATAAGTATCCAAATTACTAAAAATTGAGTTCTTTTTTAAAACAAAACTAGCGATCCAAAATAAAATATAAATTTCGAAATTACAAAAATTAAGTTCTTTTAAATAAAACAAAAGTACGTATCGAGAATAAAATATAAATTTCAAAATTATGAAAAATTAAGTTTCTTTTTGTAAAACAAAACTACGGATGAAAAATAATATATATATTTCGAAATTATTAAAAATTGAATTTCTTTTGTAAAACAAAAGTACTGGATCGAAAAGAAAATATAAATATCCACATTACTAAAAATTGTGTTCGTTTTGTAAAACAAATGTAGGGATCCAAAATAAAATATAAATTTTGAAATTACAAGAAATTGAGTTCTTTGGCATAAAACAAAAGTACGTATCGAGAATAAACTATAAATATCCAAATTACTAAAAATTGAGTTCTTTTTGTAAAACTAAACTAGGGATCCAAAATAAAATATAGATTTCAAAATTACAAAAAATTGAGTTCTTTTGCAAAAAACAAAAGTACGTATCGAGAATAAAATATAAATTTCAGAATTATGAAAAATTGAGTTTCTTTTTTGTAAAACAAAACTACGGATGAAAAATAATATATATATTTCGAAATTATTAAAAATTGAATTTCTTTTGTAAAACAAAAGGACGGATCGAAAAGAAAATATAAATATCCAAATTACTAAAAATTGAGTTCTTTTTGTAAAACAAAGGTAGGGATCCGAAATAAAATATAAATTTTGATATTACAAAAAATTGAGTTCTTTTGCATAAAAGAAAAGTACGTATCGAGAATAAAATATAAGTATCCAAATTACTAAAAATTGAGTTCTTTTGTAAAACAAAAGTAGGGATCCAAAATAAAATATAAATTTCGAAATTACAAAAATTGAGTTCTTTTGCATAAATCAAAAGTACGTATCGAGAATAAAATATAAGTATCCAAACTACTAAAAATTGAGTTCTTTTGTAAAACAAAAGTAGGGATCCAAAATAAAATATAAATTTCGAAATTACAAAAAATTGAGTTCTTTTGCATAAAAGAAAAGTACGTATCGAGAATAAAATATAAGTTTCAAAATTATGAAAAATTCAGTTTCTTTTTGTAAAAGAAAACTACGGATGAAAAATAATGTATATATTTCGAAATTATTAAAAATTGAATTTCTTTTGTAAAACAAAAGTACGGATCGAAAAGAAAATATAAATATCCAAATTACTAAAAATTGAGTTCTTTTTGTAAAACAAAAGTAGGGATCCAAAGTAAAATATAAATTTCGAAATTACAAAAAATTGAGTTCTTTTCCATAAAACAAAAGTACGTATCCAGAATAAAATATAAGTATCCAAATTACTACAAATTGAGTTCTTTTGTAAAACAAAACTACGGATCCAAAATAAAATATAAATTTCGAAATTACAAAAAATTGAGTTCTTTTGCATAACACAAGAGTACTGAATCGAGAATACAATATAAATTTCAAAATTATGAAAAATTGAGTTTCTTTTTGTAAAACAAAACTATGGATGAAAAATAATATATATATTTCGAAATTATTAAAAATTGAATTTCTTTTGTAAAACAAAAGTACTGGATCGAAAAGAAAATATAAATATCCAAATTACTAAAAATTGAGTTCTTTTGTAAAACAAAAGTAGGGATCCAAAAATAAAATATAAATTTCGAAATTACAAAAATTTGAGTTCTTTTCATAAAACAAAAGTACGTATCGAGAATAAAATATAAATTTCAAAATTATGAAAAATTGAGTTTCTTTTTGTAAAACAAAACTACGGATGAAAAATAATATATATATATTTCGAAATTATTAAAAATTGAATTTCTTTTGTAAAACAAAAGTACGGATCGAAAAGAAAATAGAAATATCCAAATTACTAAAAATTGAGTTCTTTTTGTAAAACAAAAGTAGGGATCCAAAATAAAATATAAATTTTGAAATTACAAAAATTGAGTTCTTTTGCATAAAACAAAAGTACGTATCGAGAATAAAGTATAAGTATCCAAATTACTAAAAATTGAGTTCTTTTTGTAAAACAAAAGTAGGGATCCAAAATAAAATATAAATTTCGAGATTACAAAAAATTGAGTTCTTTTGCATAAAACAAAAGCACGTATCATGAATAAAATATAAATTTCAAAATTATGAAAAATTGAGTTTCTTTTTGTAAAACAAAACTACGGATGAAAATAATATATATATATTTCGAAATTATTAAAAATTGAATTTTTTTTGTAGAACAAAAGTACGGATCGAAAAGAAAATATAAATATCCAAATTACTAAACATTGAGTTCTTTTTGTAAAACAAAAGTAGGGATCCAAAGTAAAATATAAATTTTGAAATTACAAAAATTGAGTTCTTTTGCATAAAACAAAAGTACGTATCGAGAATAAAATACAAGTATCCAAATTACTAAAAATTGAGTTCTTTTGTAAAACAAAAGTAGGGATCCAAAATAAAATATAAATTTGGAATTACAAAAATTGAGTTCTTTTGCATAAAACAAAAGTACGTATCGAGAATAAAATATAAATTTCAAAATTATGAAAAATTCAGTTTCTTTTTGTAAAACAAAACTACGGATGAAAAATAATATATATATTTCGAAATTATTAAAAATTGAATTTCTTTTGTAAAACAAAAGTACTGGATCGAAAAGAAAATATAAATATCCAAATTACTAAAAATTGAGTTCTTTTTGTAAAATAAAAGTAGGGATCCAATATAAAATATAAATTTTGAAATTACAAAAATTGAGTTCTTTTGCATAAAACAAAAGTACGTATCGAGAATAAAATACAAATTTCATAATTATGAAAAATTGAGTTTCTTTTTGTAAAACAAAACTACGGATGAAAAATAATATATATATATTTCAAAATTATTAAACATTGAATTTCTTTTGTAAAACAAAAGTACGGATCGAAGAGAAAATATATATATCCAAATTACTAAAAATTGAGTTCTTTTTGTAAAACAAAAGTAGGGATCCAAAATAAAATATAAATTTTGAAATTATATATAATTGAGTTGTTTTGCATAGAACAAAAGTACGTATCGAGAATAAAATATAAATTCCAAAATTTTGAAAAATTGAGTTTGTTTTTGTAAAACAAAACTACGGATGAAAAATAACACATATATTTCGAAATTATTAAAAATTGAATTTCTTTTGTAAAACAAAAGTACGGATCGAAAAGAAAGTATAAATATCCAAATTACTAAAAATTAAGTTCTTTTTGTAAAAAAAGTAGGGATCCAAAATAAAATATAAATTTTGAAATTACAAAAATTGAGTTCTTTTGCATAAAACAAAAGTATAAAATATAAGTATCCAAATTACTAAAAATTGAGTTCTTTTTTAAAACAAAACTAGCGATCCAAAATAAAATATAAATTTCGAAATTACAAAAAATTAAGTTCTTTTAAATAAAACAAAAGTACGTATCGAGAATAAAATATAAATTTCAAAATTATGAAAAATTAAGTTTCTTTTTGTAAAACAAAACTACGGATGAAAAATAATATATATATTTCGAAATTATTAAAAATTGAATTTCTTTTGTAAAACAAAAGTACGGATCGAAAAGAAAATATAAATATCCACATTACTAAAAATTGTGTTCGTTTTGTAAAACAAATGTAGGGATCCAAAATAAAATATAAATTTTGAAATTACAAGAAATTGAGTTCTTTGGCATAAAACAAAAGTACGTATCGAGAATAAACTATAAATATCCAAATTACTAAAAATTGAGTTCTTTTGTAAAACTAAACTAGGGATCCAAAATAAAATATAGATTTCAAAATTACAAAAATTGAGTTCTTTTGCAAAAAACAAAAGTACGTATCGAGAATAAAATATAAATTTCAGAATTATGAAAAATTGAGTTTCTTTTTGTAAAACAAAACTACGGATGAAAAATAATATATATATTTCGAAATTACTAAAAATTGAGTTCTTTTTGTAAAACAAAAGGACGGATCGAAAAGAAAATATAAATATCCAAATTACTAAAAATTGAGTTCTTTTTGTAAAACAAAGGTAGGGATCCGAAATAAAATATAAATTTTGATATTACAAAAAATTGAGTTCTTTTGCAAAAAACAAAAGTACGTATCGAGAATAAAATATAAATTTCAGAATTATGAAAAATTGAGTTTCTTTTTTGTAAAACAAAACTACGGATGAAAAATAATATATATATTTCGAAATTATTAAAAATTGAATTTCTTTTGTAAAACAAAAGGACGATCGAAAAGAAAATATAAATATCCAAATTACTAAAAATTGAGTTCTTTTTGTAAAACAAAGGTAGGGATCCGATATAAAATATAAATTTTGATATTACAAAAAATTGAGTTCTTTTGCATAAAAGAAAAGTACGTATCGAGAATAAAATATAAGTATCCAAATTACTAAAAATTGAGTTCTTTTTGTAAAACAAAAGTAGGGATCCAAAATAAAATATAAATTTCGAAATTACAAAAAATTGAGTTCTTTTGCATAAAACAAAAGTACGTATCGAGAATAAAATATAAGTATCCAAACTACTAAAAATTGAGTTCTTTTTGTAAAACAAAAGTAGGGATCCAAAATAAAATATAAATTTCGAGATTACAAAAAATTGAGTTCTTTTGCATAAAACAAAAGTACGTATCGAGAATAAAATATAAGTATCCAAACTACTAAAAATTGAGTTCTTTTTGTAAAACAAAAGTAGGGATCCAAAATAAAATATAAATTTCGAAATTACAAAAAATTGAGTTCTTTTGGATAAAAGAAAAGTACGTATCGAGAATAAAATATAAGTTTCAAAATTATGAAAAATTCAGTTTCTTTTTTGTAAAAGAAAACTACGGATGAAAAATAATGTATATATTTCGAAATTATTAAAAATTGAATTTCTTTTGTAAAACAAAAGTACGGATCGAAAAGAAAATATAAATATCCAAATTACTAAAAATTGAGTTCTTTTTGTAAAACAAAAGTAGGGATCCAAAGTAAAATATAAATTTCGAAATTACAAAAAATTGAGTTCTTTTCCATAAAACAAAAGTACGTATCCAGAATAAAATATAAGTATCCAAATTACTACAAATTGAGTTCTTTTTGTAAAACAAAAGTAGGGATCCAAAATAAAATATAAATTTCGAAATTACAAAAAATTGAGTTCTTTTGCATAACACAAGAGTACGAATCGAGAATACAATATAAATTTCAAAATTATGAAAAATTGAGTTTCTTTTTTGTAAAACAAAACTATGGATGAAAAATAATATATATATTTCGAAATTATTAAAAATTGAATTTCTTTTGTAAAACAAAAGTACGGATCGAAAAGAAAATATAAATATCCAAATTACTAAAAATTGAGTTCTTTTTGTAAAACAAAAGTAGGGATCCAAAAATAAAATATAAATTTCGAAATTACAAAAATTTGAGTTCTTTTCATAAAACAAAAGTACGTATCGAGAATAAAATATAAATTTCAAAATTATGAAAAATTGAGTTTCTTTTTTGTAAAACAAAACTACGGATGAAAAATAATATATATATATTTCGAAATTATTAAAAATTGAATTTCTTTTGTAAAACAAAAGTACGGATCGAAAAGAAAATAGAAATATCCAAATTACTAAAAATTGAGTTCTTTTTGTAAAACAAAAGTAGGGATCCAAAATAAAATATAAATTTTGAAATTACAAAAAATTGAGTTCTTTTTTTAAAACAAAACTAGCGATCCAAAATAAAATATAAATTTCGAAATTACAAAAAATTAAGTTCTTTTAAATAAAACAAAAGTACGTATCGAGAATAAAATATAAATTTCAAAATTATGAAAAATTAAGTTTCTTTTTTGTAAAACAAAACTACGGATGAAAAATAATATATATATTTCGAAATTATTAAAAATTGAATTTCTTTTGTAAAACAAAAGTACGGATCGAAAAGAAAATATAAATATCCACATTACTAAAAATTGTGTTCGTTTTGTAAAACAAATGTAGGGATCCAAAATAAAATATAAATTTTGAAATTACAAGAAATTGAGTTCTTTGGCATAAAACAAAAGTACGTATCGAGAATAAACTATAAATATCCAAATTACTAAAAATTGAGTTCTTTTTGTAAAACTAAACTAGGGATCCAAAATAAAATATAGATTTCAAAATTACAAAAAATTGAGTTCTTTTGCATAAAACAAAAAGTACGTATCGAGAATAAAATATAAATTTCAGAACTATGAAAAATTGAGTTTCTTTTTTGTAAAACAAAACTACGGATGAAAAATAATATATATATTTCGAAATTATTAAAAATTGAATTTCTTTTGTAAAACAAAAGGACGGATCGAAAAGAAAATATAAATATCCAAATTACTAAAAATTGAGTTCTTTTTGTAAAACAAAAGTAGGGATCCGAAATAAAATATAAATTTTGATATTACAAAAATTTGAGTTCTTTTGCATAAAACAAAAGTACGTATCGAGAATAAAATATAAATTTCAGAATTATGAAAAATTGAGTTTCTTTTTTGTAAAACAAAACTACGGATGAAAAATAATATATATATTTCGAAATTATTAAAAATTGAATTTCTTTTGTAAAACAAAAGGACGGATCGAAAAGAAAATATAAATATCCAAATTACTAAAAATTGAGTTCTTTTTGTAAAACAAAAGTAGGGATCCGAAATAAAATATAAATTTTGATATTACAAAAATTTGAGTTCTTTTCATAAAACAAAAGTACGTATCGAGAATAAAATATAAATTTCAAAATTATGAAAAATTGAGTTTCTTTTTTGTAAAACAAAACTACGGATGAAAAATAATATATATATATTTCGAAATTATTAAAAATTGAATTTCTTTTGTAAAACAAAAGTACGGATCGAAAAGAAAATAGAAATATCCAAATTACTAAAAATTGAGTTCTTTTTGTAAAACAAAAGTAGGGATCCAAAATAAAATATAAATTTTGAAATTACAAAAATTGAGTTCTTTTGCATAAAACAAAAGTACGTATCGAGAATAAAGTATAAGTATCCAAATTACTAAAAATTGAGTTCTTTTTGTAAAACAAAAGTAGGGATCCAAAATAAAATATAAATTTCGAGATTACAAAAAATTGAGTTCTTTTGCATAAAACAAAAGCACGTATCATGAATAAAATATAAATTTCAAAATTATGAAAAATTGAGTTTCTTTTTTGTAAAACAAAACTACGGATGAAAAATAATATATATATATTTCGAAATTATTAAAAATTGAATTTTTTTTGTAGAACAAAAGTACGGATCGAAAAGAAAATGTAAATATCCAAATTACTAAACATTGAGTTCTTTTTGTAAAACAAAAGTAGGGATCCAAAGTAAAATATAAATTTTGAAATTACAAAAAATTGAGTTCTTTTGCATAAAACAAAAGTACGTATCGAGAATAAAATACAAGTATCCAAATTACTAAAAATTGAGTTCTTTTGTAAAACAAAAGTAGGGATCCAAAATAAAATATAAATTTGGAATTACAAAAATTGAGTTCTTTTGCATAAAACAAAAGTACGTATCGAGAATAAATTATAAGTATTCAAATTACTAAAAATTGAGTTCTTTTTATAAAACAAAAGTACGGATCCAAAATAAAATATAAATTTTGAAATTACAAAAATTGAGTTCTTTTGCATAAAACAAAAGTACGTATCGAGAATAAAATACAAGTATCCAAATTACTAAAAATTGAGTTCTTTTTGTAAAACAAACGTAGGGATCCAAAATAAAATATAAATTTTGAAATTACAAAAATTGAGTTCTTTTGCATAAAACAAAAGTACGTATCGAGAATAAAATATAAATTTCAAAATTATGAAAAATTCAGTTTCTTTTTGTAAAACAAAACTACGGATGAAAAATAATATATATATTTCGAAATTATTAAAAATTGAATTTCTTTTGTAAAACAAAAGTACGGATCGAAAAGAAAATATAAATATCCAAATTACTAAAAATTGAGTTCTTTTTGTAAAATAAAAGTAGGGATCCAATATAAAATATAAATTTTGAAATTACAAAAATTGAGTTCTTTTGCATAAAACAAAAGTACGTATCGAGAATAAAATACAAATTTCATAATTATGAAAAATTGAGTTTCTTTTTGTAAAACAAAACTACGGATGAAAAATAATATATATATATTTCGAAATTATTAAACATTGAATTTCTTTTGTAAAACAAAAGTACGGATCGAAGAGAAAATATATATATCCAAATTACTAAAAATTGAGTTCTTTTTGTAAAACAAAAGTAGGGATCCAAAATAAAATATAAATTTTGAAATTATATATAATTGAGTTGTTTTGCATAGAACAAAAGTACGTATCGAGAATAAAATATAAATTCCAAAATTTTGAAAAATTGAGTTTGTTTTTTGTAAAACAAAACTACGGATGAAAAATAACACATATATTTCGAAATTATTAAAATTGAATTTCTTTTGTAAAACAAAAGTACTGGATCGAAAAGAAAGTATAAATATCCAAATTACTAAAAATTAAGTTCTTTTTGTAAAAAAGTAGGGATCCAAAATAAAATATAAATTTTGAAATTACAAAAATTGAGTTCTTTTGCATAAAACAAAAGTATAAAATATAAATATCCAAATTACCAAAAATTGAGTTCTTTTTGTAAAACAAAACTAGCGATCCAAAATAAAATATAAATTTCGAAATTACAAAAAATTAAGTTCTTTTAAATAAAACAAAAGTACGTATCGAGAATAAAATATAAATTTCAAAATTATGAAAAATTAAGTTTCTTTTTGTAAAACAAAACTACGGATGAAAAATAATATATATATTTCGAAATTATTAAAATTGAATTTCTTTTGTAAAACAAAAGTACGGATCGAAAAGAAAATATAAATATCCACATTACTAAAAATTGTGTTCGTTTTGTAAAACAAATGTAGGGATCCAAAATAAAATATAAATTTTGAAATTACAAGAAATTGAGTTCTTTGGCATAAAACAAAAGTACGTATCGAGAATAAACTATAAATATCCAAATTACTAAAAATTGAGTTCTTTTTGTAAAACTAAACTAGGGATCCAAAATAAAATATAGATTTCAAAATTACAAAAATTGAGTTCTTTTGCAAAAAACAAAAGTACGTATCGAGAATAAAATATAAATTTCAGAATTATGAAAAATTGAGTTTCTTTTTGTAAAACAAAACTACGGATGAAAAATAATATATATATTTCGAAATTATTAAAAATTGAATTTCTTTTGTAAAACAAAAGGACGGATCGAAAAGAAAATATAAATATCCAAATTACTAAAAATTGAGTTCTTTTTGTAAAACAAAGGTAGGGATCCGAAATAAAATATAAATTTTGATATTACAAAAATTGAGTTCTTTTGCAAAAAACAAAAGTACGTATCGAGAATAAAATATAAATTTCAGAATTATGAAAAATTGAGTTTCTTTTTGTAAAACAAAACTACGGATGAAAAATAATATATATATTTCGAAATTATTAAAAATTGAATTTCTTTTGTAAAACAAAAGGACGGATCGAAAAGAAAATAAAAATATCCAAATTACTAAAAATTGAGTTCTTTTTGTAAAACAAAGGTAGGGATCCGAAATAAAATATAAATTTTGATATTACAAAAATTGAGTTCTTTTGCATAAAAGAAAAGTAACGTATCGAGAATAAAATATAAGTATCCAAATTACTAAAAATTGAGTTCTTTTGTAAAACAAAAGTAGGGATCCAAAATAAAATATAAATTTCGAAATTACAAAAATTGAGTTCTTTTGCATAAAACAAAAGTACGTGATCGAGAATAAAATATAAGTATCCAAACTACTAAAAATTGAGTTCTTTTTGTAAAACAAAAGTAGGGATCCAAAATAAAATATAAATTTTGAAATTACAAAAAATTGAGTTCTTTTGCATAAAACAAAAGTACGTATCGAGAATAAAGTATAAGTATCCAAATTACTAAAAATTGAGTTCTTTTTGTAAAACAAAAGTAGGGATCCAAAATAAAATATAAATTTCGAGATTACAAAAAATTGAGTTCTTTTGCATAAAACAAAAGCACGTATCATGAATAAAATATAAATTTCAAAATTATGAAAAATTGAGTTTCTTTTTGTAAAACAAAACTACGGATGAAAAATAATATATATATTTCGAAATTATTAAAAATTGAATTTTTTTTGTAGAACAAAAGTACGGATCGAAAAGAAAATATAAATCTCCAAATTACTAAACATTGAGTTCTTTTTGTAAAACAAAAGTAGGGATCCAAAGTAAAATATAAATTTTGAAATTACAAAAAATTGAGTTCTTTTGCATAAAACAAAAGTACGTATCGAGAATAAAATACAAGTATCCAAATTACTAAA
This sequence comes from Lablab purpureus, assembly GCA_030347555.1. Taxonomy (NCBI): domain Eukaryota; kingdom Viridiplantae; phylum Streptophyta; class Magnoliopsida; order Fabales; family Fabaceae; genus Lablab; species Lablab purpureus. The sequence continues at coordinate 10,959,358 of CM059258.1, read as the reverse complement.
AATTGAGTTCTTTTTGTAAAACAAAAGTAGGGATCCAAAATAAAATATAAATTTGGAATTACAAAAATTGAGTTCTTTTGGATAAAACAAAAGTACGTATCGAGAATAAAATATAAGTATTCAAATTACTAAAAATTGAGTTCTTTTATAAAACAAAAGTACTGGATCCAAAATAAAATATAAATTTTGAAATTACAAAAATTGAGTTCTTTTGCATAAAACAAAAGTACGTATCGAGAATAAAATACAAGTATCCAAATTACTAAAAATTGAGTTCTTTTTGTAAAACAAACGTAGGGATCCAAAATAAAATATAAATTTTGAAATTACAAAAATTGAGTTCTTTTGCATAAAACAAAAGTACGTATCGAGAATAAAATATAAATTTCAAAATTATGAAAAATTCAGTTTCTTTTTGTAAAACAAAACTACGGATGAAAAATAATATATATATTTCGAAATTATTAAAAATTGAATTTCTTTTGTAAAACAAAAGTACTGGATCGAAAAGAAAATATAAATATCCAAATTACTAAAAATTGAGTTCTTTTTGTAAAATAAAAGTAGGGATCCAATATAAAATATAAATTTTGAAATTACAAAAATTGAGTTCTTTTGCATAAAACAAAAGTACGTGATCGAGAATAAAATACAAATTTCATAATTATGAAAAATTGAGTTTCTTTTGTAAAACAAAACTACGGATGAAAAATAATATATATATATTTCGAAATTATTAAACATTGAATTTCTTTTGTAAAACAAAAGTACGGATCGAAGAGAAAATATATATATCCAAATTACTAAAAATTGAGTTCTTTTTGTAAAACAAAAGTAGGGATCCAAAATAAAATATAAATTTCGAAATTACAAAAAATTGAGTTCTTTTGCATAAAACAAAAGTACGTATCGAGAATAAAATATAAATTTCAAAATTAGGAAAAATTGAGTTTCTTTTTCGTAAAACAAAACTACGGATGAAAAATAATATATATATTTCGAAATTATTAAAAATTGAATTTCTTTTGCAAAACAAAAGTATGGATCGAAAAGACAATATAAATATCCAAATTACTAAAAATTGAGTTCTTTTTGTAAAACAAAAGTAGGGATCCAAAATAAAATATAAATTTTGAAATTACAAAAAATTGAGTTCTTTTGCATAAAACAAAAGTACGTATCGAGAATAAAATATAAGTATCCAAATTACTAAAAATTGAGTTCTTTTTGTAAAACAAAAGTAGGGATCCAAAATAAAATATAAATTTTGAAATTATATATAATTGAGTTGTTTTGCATAGAACAAAAGTACGTGATCGAGAATAAAATATAAATTCCAAAATTTTGAAAAATTGAGTTTGTTTTTGTAAAACAAAACTACGGATGAAAAATAACACATATATTTCGAAATTATTAAAATTGAATTTCTTTTGTAAAACAAAAGTACTGGATCGAAAAGAAAGTATAAATATCCAAATTACTAAAAATTAAGTTCTTTTGTAAAAAAAGTAGGGATCCAAAATAAAATATAAATTTTGAAATTACAAAAATTGAGTTCTTTTGCATAAAACAAAAGTACGTATCGAGAATAAAATATAAGTATCCAAATTACTAAAAATTGAGTTCTTTTTTTAAAACAAAAGTAGCGATCCAAAATAAAATATAAATTTCGAAATTACAAAAAATTAAGTTCTTTTAAATAAAACAAAAGTACGTATCGAGAATAAAATATAAATTTCAAAATTATGAAAAATTAAGTTTCTTTTTGTAAAACAAAACTACGGATGAAAAATAATATATATATTTCGAAATTATTAAAATTGAATTTCTTTTGTAAAACAAAAGTACTGGATCGAAAAGAAAATATAAATATCCACATTACTAAAAATTGTGTTCGTTTTGTAAAACAAATGTAGGGATCCAAAATAAAATATAAATTTTGAAATTACAAGAAATTGAGTTCTTTGGCATAAAACAAAAGTACGTATCGAGAATAAACTATAAATATCCAAATTACTAAAAATTGAGTTCTTTTTGTAAAACTAAACTAGGGATCCAAAATAAAATATAGATTTCAAAATTACAAAAATTGAGTTCTTTTGCAAAAACAAAAGTACGTATCGAGAATAAAATATAAATTTCAGAATTATGAAAAATTGAGTTTCTTTTTGTAAAACAAAACTACGGATGAAAAATAATATATATATTTCGAAATTATTAAAATTGAATTTCTTTTGTAAAACAAAAGGACGGATCGAAAAGAAAATATAAATATCCAAATTACTAAAAATTGAGTTCTTTTGTAAAACAAAGGTAGGGATCCGAAATAAAATATAAATTTTGATATTACAAAAATTGAGTTCTTTTGCAAAAAACAAAAGTACGTATCGAGAATAAAATATAAATTTCAGAATTATGAAAAATTGAGTTTCTTTTTGTAAAACAAAACTACGGATGAAAAATAATATATATATTTCGAAATTATTAGAAATTGAATTTCTTTTGTAAAACAAAAGGACGGATCGAAAAAGAAAATATAAATATCCAAATTACTAAAAATTGAGTTCTTTTTGTAAAACAAAGGTAGGGATCCGAAATAAAATATAAATTTTGATATTACAAAAATTGAGTTCTTTTGCATAAAAGAAAAGTACGTATCGAGAATAAAATATAAGTATCCAAATTACTAAAAATTGAGTTCTTTTTGTAAAACAAAAGTAGGGATCCAAAATAAAATATAAATTTCGAAATTACAAAAATTGAGTTCTTTTGCATAAAACAAAAGTACGTATCGAGAATAAAATATAAGTATCCAAACTACTAAAAATTGAGTTTTTTTGTAAAACAAAAGTAGGGATCCAAAATAAAATATCAATTTCGAAATTACAAAAATTGAGTTCTTTTGCATAAAAGAAAAGTACGTATCGAGAATAAAATATAAGTTTCAAAATTATGAAAAATTCAGTTTATTTTTTGTAAAAGAAAACTACGGATGAAAAATAATGTATATATTTCGAAATTATTAAAATTGAATTTCTTTTGTAAAACAAAAGTACTGGATCGAAAAGAAAATATAAATATCCAAATTACTAAAAATTGAGTTCTTTTTGTAAAACAAAAGTAGGGATCCAAAGTAAAATATAAATTTCGAAATTACAAAAAATTGAGTTCTTTTCCATAAAACAAAAGTACGTATCCAGAATAAAATATAAGTATCCAAATTACTACAAATTGAGTTCTTTTTGTAAAACAAAACTACGGATCCAAAATAAAATATAAATTTCGAAATTACAAAAATTGAGTTCTTTTGCATAACACAAGAGTACTGAATCGAGAATACAATATAAATTTCAAAATTATGAAAAATTGAGTTTCTTTTTGTAAAACAAAACTATGGATGAAAAATAATATATATATTTCGAAATTATTAAAAATTGAATTTCTTTTGTAAAACAAAAGTACGGATCGAAAAGAAAATATAAATATCCAAATTACTAAAAATTGAGTTCTTTTTGTAAAACAAAAGTAGGGATCCAAAAATAAAATATAAATTTCGAAATTACAAAAATTTGAGTTCTTTTCATAAAACAAAAGTACGTATCAAGAATAAAATATAAATTTCAAAATTATGAAAAATTGAGTTTCTTTTTTGTAAAACAAAACTACGGATGAAAAATAATATATATATATTTCGAAATTATTAAAAATTGAATTTCTTTTGTAAAACAAAAGTACTGGATCGAAAAAGAAAATAGAAATATCCAAATTACTAAAAATTGAGTTCTTTTTGTAAAACAAAAGTAGGGATCCAAAATAAAATATAAATTTTGAAATTACAAAAATTGAGTTCTTTTGCATAAAACAAAAGTACGTATCGAGAATAAAGTATAAGTATCCAAATTACTAAAAATTGAGTTCTTTTGTAAAACAAAAGTAGGGATCCAAAATAAAATATAAATTTCGAGATTACAAAAATTGAGTTCTTTTGCATAAAACAAAAGCACGTATCATGAATAAAATATAAATTTCAAAATTATGAAAAATTGAGTTTCTTTTTTGTAAAACAAAACTACGGATGAAAAATAATATATATATATTTCGAAATTATTAAAAATTGAATTTTTTTTGTAGAACAAAAGTACGGATCGAAAAGAAAATATAAATATCCAAATTACTAAACATTGAGTTCTTTTTGTAAAACAAAAGTAGGGATCCAAAGTAAAATATAAATTTTGAAATTACAAAAAATTGAGTTCTTTTGCATAAAACAAAAGTACGTATCGAGAATAAAATACAAGTATCCAAATTACTAAAAATTGAGTTCTTTTTGTAAAACAAAAGTAGGGATCCAAAATAAAATATAAATTTGGAATTACAAAAAATTGAGTTCTTTTGCATAAAACAAAAGTACGTATCGAGAATAAATTATAAGTATTCAAATTACTAAAAATTGAGTTCTTTTTATAAAACAAAAGTACGGATCCAAAATAAAATATAAATTTTGAAATTACAAAAAATTGAGTTCTTTTGCATAAAACAAAAGTACGTATCGAGAATAAAATACAAGTATCCAAATTACTAAAAATTGAGTTCTTTTTGTAAAACAAACGTAGGGATCCAAAATAAAATATAAATTTTGAAATTACAAAAAATTGAGTTCTTTTGCATAAAACAAAAGTACGTATCGAGAATAAAATATAGGTACCCAAATTACTAAAAATTGAAATCTTTTTGTAAAACAAAAGTAGGGATCCAAAAATAAAATATAAATTTCGAAATTACAAAAAATTGAGTTCTTTTGCATATAACAAAAGTACGTATCGAGAATAAAATATAAATTTCAAAATTATGAAAAATTGAGTTTCTTTTTTGTAAAACAAAACTACGGATGAAAAATAATATATATATATTTCGACATTATTAAAAATTGAATTTCTTTTGTAAAACAAAAGTACGGATCGAAAAGAAAATATAAATATCCAAATTACTAAAAATTGAGTTCTTTTTGTAAAACAAAATTAGGGATCCAAAATAAAATATAAATTTTGAAATTACAAAAAATTGAGTTCTTTTGCATAAAACAAAAGTACGTATCGAGAATAAAGTATAAGTATCCAAATTACTAAAAATTGAGTTCTTTTTGTAAAACAAAAGTAGGGATCCAAAATAAAATATAAATTTCGAGATTACAAAAAATTGAGTTCTTTTGCATAAAACAAAAGCACGTATCGAGAATAAAATATAAATTTCAAAATTATGAAAAATTGAGTTTCTTTTTTGTAAAACAAAACTACGGATGAAAAATAATATATATATATTTCGAAATTATTAAAAATTGAATTTTTTTTGTAAAACAAAAGTACGGATCGAAAAGAAAATATAAATATCCAAATTACTAAAAATTGAGTTCTTTTTGTAAAACAAAAGTAGGGATCCAAAGTAAAATATAAATTTTGAAATTACAAAAAATTGAGTTCTTTTGCATAAAACAAAAGTACGTATCGAGAATAAAATACAAGTATCCAAATTACTAAAAATTGAGTTCTTTTTGTAAAACAAAAGTCGGGATCCAAAATAAAATATAAATTTGGAAATTACAAAAATTGAGTTCTTTTGCATAAAACAAAAGTACGTATCGAGAATAAAATATAAGTATTCAAATTACTAAAAATTGAGTTCTTTTGTAAAACAAAAGTACTGGATCCAAAATAAAATATAAATTTTGAAATTACAAAAATTGAGTTCTTTTGCATAAAACAAAAGTACGTATCGAGAATAAAATACAAGTATCCAAATTACTAAAAATTGAGTTCTTTTTGTAAAACAAAAGTAGGGATCCAAAATAAAATATAAATTTTGAAATTACAAAAAATTGAGTTCTTTTGCATAAAACAAAAGTACGTATCGAGAATAAAATATAAGTACCCAAATTACTAAAAATTGAGTTCTTTTTGTAAAACAAAAGTAGGGATCCAAAAATAAAATATAAATTTCGAAATTACAAAAAATTGAGTTCTTTTGCATATAACAAAAGTACGTATCGAGAATAAAATATAAATTTCAAAATTATGAAAAATTGAGTTTCTTTTTTGTAAAACAAAACTACGGATGAAAAATAATATATATATATTTCGAAATTATTAAAAATTGAATTTCTTTTGTAAAACAAAAGTACGGATCGAAAAGAAAATATAAATATCCCAATTACTAAAAATTGAGTTCTTTTTGTAAAACAAAAGTAGGGATCCAAAATAAAATATAAATTTGGAATTACAAAAAATTGAGTTCTTTTGCATAAAACAAAAGTACGTATCGAGAATAAAATATAAGTATTCAAATTACTAAAAATTGAGTTCTTTTTGTAAAACAAAAGTACGGATCCAAAATAAAATATAAATTTTGAAATTACAAAAAATTGAGTTCTTTTGCATAAAACAAAAGTACGTATCGAGAATAAAATACAAGTATCCAAATTACTAAAAATTGTGTTCTTTTTGTAAAACAAAACTAGGGATCCAAAATAAAATATAAATTTTGAAATTACAAAAACTTGAGTTCTTTTGCATAAAACAAAGGTACGTATCGAGAATAAAATATAAGTACCCAAATTACTAAAAATTGAGTTCTTTTTGTAAAACAAAAGTAGGGAACCAAAACTAAAATATAAATTTCGAAATCACAAAAAATTGAGTTCTTTTGCATAAAACAAAAGTACTTATCGAGAATAAAATATAAATTTCAAAATTATGAAAAATTGACTTTCTTTTTTGTAAAACAAAACTACGGATGAAAAATAATATATATATATTTCGAAATTATTAAAAATTGAATTTCTTTTGTAAAACAAAAGTACGGATCGAAAAGAAAATATAAATATCCAAATTACTAAAAATTGAGTTCTTTTTGTAAAACAAAAGTACGGATCCAAAATAAAATATAAATTTTGAAATTACAAAAAATTGAGTTCTTTTGCATAAAACAAAAGTACGTATCGAGAATAAAATATAAGTATCCAAATTACTAAAAATTGAGTTCTTTTGCATAAAACCAAAGTACGTATCGAGAATAAAATATAAATTTCAAAATTACGAAAAATTGAGTTTCTTTTTTGTAAAACAAAACTACGGATCCAAAATAAAATATAAATTTTGAAATTACAAAAAATTGAGTTCTTTTGCATAAAACAAAAGTACGTATCGAGAATAAAATATAAGTACCCAAATTACTACAAATTGAGTTCTTTTTGTAAAAGAAAAGTAGGGAACCAAAACTAAAATATAAATTTCGAAATCACAAAAAATTGAGTTCTTTTGCATAAAACAAAAGTACATATCGAGAATAAAATATAAATTTCAAAATTATGAAAAATTGACTTTCTTTTTTGTAAAACAAAACTACGGATGAAAAATAATATATATATATATTTCGAAATTATTAAAAATTGAATTTCTTTTGTAAAACAAAAGTACGGATCGAAAAGAAAATATAAATATCCAAATTACTAAAAATTGAGTTCTTTTTGTAAAACAAAAGTACGGATCCAAAATAAAATATAAATTTTGAAATTACAAAAAATTGAGTTCTTTTGCATAAAACAAAAGTACGTATCGAGAATAAAATATAAGTATCCAAATTACTAAAAATTGAGTTCTTTTGCATAAAACCAAAGTACGTATCGAGAATAAAATATAAATTTCAAAATTACGAAAAATTGAGTTTCTTTTTTGTAAAACAAAACTACGGATGAAAAACAATATATATATATTTCGAAATTATTAAAAATTGAATTTCTTTTGTAAAACAAAAGTACGGATCGAAAAGAAAATATAAGTATCCAAATTACTAAAAATTGAGTTCTTTTTGTAAAAAAAAGTAGGGATCCAAAATAAAATATAAATTTTGAAATTACAAAAGATTGAGTTCTTTTGCATAAAACAAAAGTACGTATCGAGAATAAAATATAAGTACCCAAATTACTAAAAATTGAGTTCTTTTTGTAAAACAAAAGTAGGGATCCAAAAATAAAATATAAATTTCGAAATCACAAAAAATTGAGTTCCTTTGCATAAAACAAAAGTACGTGTCGAGAATAAAATATAAATTTCAAAATTATGAAAAATTGACTTTCTTTTTTGTAAAATAAAACTACGGATGAAAAATAATATATATATATTTCGAAATTATTAAAAATTGAATTTCTTTTATAAAACAAAAGTACGGATCGAAAAGAAAATATAAATATCCAAATTACTAAAAATTCAGTTCTTTTTGTAAAACAAAAGTAGGGATCCCAAATAAAATATAAATTTTGAAATTACAAAAAATTGAGTTCTTTTGCATAAAACAAAAGTACGTATCGAGAATAAAATATAAGTATTCAAATTACTAAAAATTGAGTTCATTTTGTAAAACAAAAGTACGGATCCAAAATAAAATATAAATTTTGAAATTACAAAAAATTGAGTTCTTTTGCATAAAACAAAAGTACGTATCCAGAATAAAATATAAGTCTCCAAATTACTAAAAATTGAGTTCTTTTTGTAAAACAAAAGTAGGGATCCAAAAATAAAATATAAATTTCGAAATTACAAAAAATTGAGTTCTTTTGCATAAAACAAAAGTACGTATCCAGAATAAAATATAAGTACCCAAATTACTAAAAATTGAGTTCCTTTTGTAAAACAAAAGTAGGGATCCAAAAATAAAATATAAATTTCGAAATCACAAAAAATTGAGTTCCTTTGCATAAAACAAAAGTACGTATCGAGAATAAAATATAAATTTCAAAATTATGAAAAATTGACTTTCTTTTTTGTAAAATAAAACTACGGATGAAAAATAATATATATATATTTCGAAATTATTAAAAATTGAATTTCTTTTGTAAAACAAAAGTACGGATCGAAAAGAAAATATAAATATCCAAATTACTAAATATTGAGTTGTTTTTGTAAAACAAAAGTAGGGATCCAAAATAAAATATAAATTTTGAAATTACAAAAAATTGAGTTCTTTTGCATAAAACAAAAGTACGTATCGAGAATAAAATATAAGTATCCAAATTCCTAAAAATTGAGTTCTTTTTGTAAAACAAAAGTAGGGATCCAAAAATAAAATATAAATTTCGAAATTACAAAAAATTGAGTTCTTTTGCATAAAACAAAAGTACGTATCGAGAATAAAATATAAGTATCCAAATTACTAAAAATTGAGTTCTTTTTGTAAAACTAAAGTAGGGATCCAAAATAAAATATAAATTTCGAAATTACAAAAAATTGAGTTCTTTTGCATAAAACAAAAGTACGTATCGAAAATAAAATATAAATTTCAAAATTATGAAAAATTGAGTTTCTTTTTTGTAAAACAAAACTACGGATGAAAAATAATATATATATATTTCGAAATTATTAAAAATTGAATTTCTTTTGTAAAACAAAAGTACGGATCGAAAAGAAAATATAAATATCCAAATTACTAAAAATTCAGTTCTTTTTGTAAAACAAAAGTAGGGATCCAAAATAAAATATAAATTTTGAAATTCCAAAAAATTGAGTTATTTTGCATAAAACAAAAGTACGTATCGAGAATAAAATATAAGTATCCAAATTACTAAAAATTGAGTTCTTTTTGTAAAAAAAAAGTAGGGATCCAAAATAAAATATAAATTTTGAAATTACAAAAAATTGAGTTCTTTTGCATAAAACAAAAGTACGTATCGAGAATAAAATATAAGTACCCAAATTACTAAAAATTGAGTTCTTTTTGTAAAACAAAAGTAGGGATCCAAAATAAAATATAAATTTTGAAATTACAAAAAATTGAGTTCTTTTGCATCAAACAAAAGTACGTATCGAGAATAAAATATAAGTACCCAAATTACTAAAAATTGAGTTCTTTTTGTAAAACAAAAGTAAGGATCCAAAATAAAATACAAATTTCGAAATTACAAAAAATAGAGTTATTTGGCATAAAACAAAAGTACGTATCGAGAATAAAATATAAGTATCCAAATTACTACAAATTGAGTTCTTTTTGTAAAACAAAACTAGGGATCAAAAATAAAATACAAATTTCGAAATTACAAAAAATTGAGTTATTTTGCATAAAACCAAAGTACGTATCAAGAATAAAATATAAATTTCAAAATTATGAAAAATTGAGTTTCTTTTTTGTAAAACAAAACTACGGATGAAAAATAATATATATATATATATTTTGAAATTATTAAAATTTGAATTCCTTTTGTAAAACAAAAGTACGGATCGAAAAGAAAATATAAATATCCAAATTACTAAAAATTCAGTTCTTTTTGTAAAACAAAAGTAGGGATCGAAAATAAAATATAAATTTTGAAATTACAAAAAATTGAGTTCTTTTGCATAAAACAGAAGTACGTATCGAGAATAAAATATAAGTACCCAAATTACTAAAAATTGAGTTCTTTTTGTAAAACAAAAGTAGGGATCCAAAATAAAGTACAAATTTCGAAATTACAAAAAATAGAGTTCTTTTGCATAAAACAAAGGTACGTATCGAGAATAAAATATAAGTATCCAAATTACTAAAAATTGAGTTCTTTTTGTAAAACAAAACTAGGGATCCAAAATAAAATACAAATTTTGAAATTACAAAAAATTGAGTTCTTTTGCATAAAACAAAAGTACGTATCGAGAATAAAATATAAATTTCAAAATTATGAAAAATTGAGTTTCTTTTTTGTAAAACAAAACTACGGATGAAAAATAATACATATATATTTCGAAATTATTAAAAATTGAATTTCTTTTGTAAAACAAAAGTACGGATCGAAAAGAAAATATAAATATCCAAATTACTAAAAATTCAGTTCTTTTTGTAAAACAAAAGTAGGGATCCCAAATAAAATATAAATTTTGAAATTACAAAAAATTGAGTTCTTTTGCATAAAACAAAAGTACGTATCGAGAAAAAATATAAGTATTCAAATTACTAAAAATTGAGTTCTTTTTGTAAAACAAAAGTACGGATCCAAAATAAAATATAAATTTTGAAATTACAAAAAATTGAGTTCTTTTGCATAAAACAGAAGTACGTATCGAGAATAAAATATAAGTACCCAAATTACTAAAAATTGAGTTCTTTTTGTAAAAAAAAAGTAGGGATCCAAAAATAAAATATAAATTTCGAAATTACAAAAAATTGAGTTCTTTTGCATATAACAAAAGTACGTATCGAGAATAAAAGATAAATTTCAAAATTATGAAAAATTGAGTTTCTTTTTTGTAAAACAAAAGTACGGATGAAAAATAATATATATATATTTCGAAATTATTAAAAATTGAATTTCTTTTTGTAAAACAAAAGTACGGATCGAAAAGAACATATAAATATCCAAATTACTAAAAATTGAGTTCTTTTTGTAAAATAAAAGTAGGGATCCAAAATAAAATATAAATTTTGAAATTACAAAAAATTGAGTTCTTTTGCATAAAACAAAAGTACGTATCGAGAATAAAATATAAGTATCCAAATTACTAAAAATTGAGTTCCTTTTGTAAAACAAAAGTAGGGATCCAAAATAAAATATAAATTTTGAAATTACAAAAAATTGAGTTCTTTTGCATAAAACAAAAGTACGTATCGAGAATAAAATATAAATTTCAAAATTATGAAAAATTGAGTTTCTTTTTTGTAAAACAAAACTACGGATGAAAAATAATATATATATATTTCGAAATTATTAAAAATTGAATTTCTTTTGTAAAACAAAAGTACGGATCGAAAAGAAAATATATGTATCCGAATTACTAAAACGTGAGTTCTTTTTGTAAAACAAATGTAGGGATCCAGAATAAAATATAAATTTTGAAATTACAAAAAATTGAGTTCTTTTGCATAAAACAAAAGTACGTATCGAGAATAAAATATAAGTATCCAAATTACTAAAAATTGAGTTCTTTTTGTAAAAGAAAACTAGGGATCCACAATAAAATATAAATTTCGAAATTACAAAAAATTGAGTTCTTTTGCATAAAACAAAAGTACGTATCGAGAATAAAATATAAGTATCCATATTACTAAAAATTGAGTTCTTTTTGTAAAACAAAAGTAGGGATCCAAAATAAAATATAAATTTTGAAATTACAAAAAATTGAGTTCTTGTGCATAAAACAAAAGTACGTATCGAGAATAAAATATAAATTTCAAAATTATGAAAAATTGAGTTTCTTTTTTGTAAAACAAAACTACGGATGAAAAATAATATATATATATTTCGAAATTATTAAAAATTGAATTTCTTTTTTAAAACAAAAGTACGGATCGAAAAGAAAATATATATATCCGAATTACTAAAACGTGAGTTCTTTTTGTAAAACAAAAGTAGGGATCCAGAATAAAATATAAATTTTGAAATTACAAAAAATTGAGTTCTTTTGCATAAAACAGAAGTACGTATCGAGAATAAAATATAAGTATCCAAATTACTTAAAATTGAGTTCTTTTTGTAAAACAAAACTAGGGATCCCAAATAAAATATAAATTTCGAAATTACAAAAAATTGAGTTCTTTTGCATAAAACAAAAGTACGTATCGAGAATAAAATATAAATTTCAAAATTATGAAAAATTGAGTTTCTTTTATGTAAAACAAAACTACGAATGAAAAATAATATATACATATTTCGAAATTATTAAAAATTTAATTTTTTTTGTAAAACAAAAGTACGGATCGAAAAGAAAATATAAATATCCGAATTACTAAAAATTTATTTCTTTTTGTAAAACAAAAGTAGGGATCCAAAATAAAATATAAATTTCGAAATTACAAAAAATTGAGTTCTTTTGCATAAAACAAAAGTACGTATCGAGAATAAAATATAAGTATCCAAATTACTAAAAATTGAGTTCTTTTTGTAAAACTAAACTAGGGATCCAAAATAAAATATAAATTTCGAAATTAAAAAAAATTGAGTTCTGTTGAATAAAACAAAAGTACGTATCAAGAATATTATATAAATTTCAAAATTATGAAAAATTGAGTTTCTTTTTTGTAAAACAAAACTACGGATGAAAAATAATATATGCACATTTTGAAATTATTAAAAATTTAATTTTTTTTGTAAAACAAAAGTACGGATCGAAAAGAAAATATAAATATCCAAATTACTACAAATTGAGTTCTTTTTGTAAAACAAAAGTAGGGATCCAAAATAAAATATAAATTTTAAAATTAAAAAAAAGTGAGTTCTTTTGCATAAAACAAAAGTACGTATCAAGAATAAAATATAAATTTCAAAATTATGAAAAGTTGAGTTTCTTTTTTGTAAAACAAAACTACGGATGAAAAATAATATATATATATTTCGAAATAATTAAAAATTGAATTTCTTTTGTAAAACAAAAGTACGGATCGAAAAGAAAATATAAATATCCAAATTACTAAAAATTGAGTTCTTTTTGTAAAACAAAAGTAGGGATCCAAAATAAAATATAAATTTCGAAATTACAAAAAATTGAGTTCTTTTGCATAAAACAAAAGTACGTATCGAGAATAAAATATAAGTATCCAAATTACTAAAAATTGAGTTCTTTTTGTAAAACTAAACTAGGGATCCAAAATAAAATATAAATTTCGAAATTAAAAAAAATTGAGTTCTGTTGAATAAAACAAAAGTACATATCGAGAATATTATATAAATTTCAAAATTATGAAAAATTGAGTTTCTTTTTTGTAAAACAAAACTACGGATGAAAAATAATATATACATATTTCGAAATTATTAAAAAGTTAATTTTTTTTGTAAAACAAAAGTACGGATCGAAAAGAAAATATAAATATCCAAATTACTAAAAATTGAGTTCTTTTTGTAGAACAAAAGTAGGGATCCAAAATAAAATATAAATTTTGAAATTAAAAAAAATTGAGTTCTTTTGCATAAAACAAAAGTACGTATCGAGAATAAAATATAAGTATCCAAATTACTAAAAATTGAGTTCTTTTTGTAAAACAAAACCTGGGATCCAAAATAAAATATAAATTTCGAAATTACAAAAAATTGAGTTCTTTTGCATAAAACAAAAGTACGTATCGAGAATAAAATATAAATTTCAAAATTATGAAAGATTGAGTTTCTTTTTTGTAAAGCAAAACTACGGATGAAAAATAATATATATATATTTCGAAATTATTAAAAATTGAATTTCTTTTGTAAAACAAAAGTACGGATCGAAAAGAAAATATAAATATCCAAATTACTAAAAATTGAGTTCTTTTTGTGAAACAAAAGTAGGGATCCAAAATAAAATATAAATTTTGAAATTACAAAAAATTGAGTTCTTTTGCATAAAACAAAAGTATGTATCGAGCATAAAATATAAGTATCCAAATTACTAAAAATTGAGTTCTTTTTGTAAAACAAAACTAGGGATCCAAAATAAAATATAAATTTCGAAATTACAAAAAAATTGAGTTCTTTTGCATAAAACAACAGTACGTATCGAGAATAAAATATAAGTATCCAAATTACTAAAAATTGAGTTCTTTTTGTAAAACAAAACTAGGGATCCAATATAAATTATAAATTTCGAAATTACAAAAAATTGAGTTCTTTTCCATAAAACAAAAGTACGTATCGAGAATAAAATATAAATTTCAAAATTATGAAAAATTGAGTTTCTTTTTTGTAAAACAAAACTACGGATGAAAAATAGTATATATATATTTCAAAATTATTAAAAATTGAATTTCTTTTGTAAAAAAAAGTACGGATCGAAAAGAAAATATATATATCTGAATTACTAAAACGTGAGTTCTTTTTGTAAAACAAAAGTAGGGATCCAGAATAAAATATAAATTTTGAAATTACAAAAAATTGAGTTCTTTTGCATAAAACAAAAGTACGTATCGAGAATAAAATATAAGTATCCAAATTACTAAAAATTGAGTTCTTTTTGTAAAACAAAACTAGGGATCCAAAATAAAATATAAATTTCGAAATTACAAAAAATTGAGTTCTTTTGCATAAAACAAAAGTACGTATCGAGAATAAAATATAAATTTCAAAATTATGAAAAATTGAGTTTCTTTTTTGTAAAACAAAACTACGGATGAAAAATAATATATACATATTTCGAAATTATTAAAAATTCAATTTTTCTTGTAAAACAAAAGTACGGATCGAAAAGAAAATATAAATATCCAAATTACTAAAAATTGAGTTCTTTTTGTAAAACAAAAGTAGGGATCCAAAATAAAATATAAATTTCGAAATTACAAAAAATTGAGTTCTTTTGCATAAAACAAAAGTACGTATCGAGAATAAAATATAAGTATCCAAATTACTAAAAATTGAGTTCTTTTTGTAAAACAAAACAAGGGATCCAAAATAAAAGATAAATTTCGAAATTATAAAAAATTGAGTTCTTTTGCATAAAACGAAACTACGTGTCGAGAATAAAATATAAGTATCCAAATTACTGAAAATTGAGTTCCTTTTGTAAAACAAAAGTAGGGATCCAAAATAAAATATAAATTTCGAAATTACAAAAAATTGAGTTCTTTTGCATAAAACAAAAGTACGTATCGAGAATAAAACATAAATTTCAAAATTATGAAAAACTGAGTTTCTTTTTGTAAAACAAAACTACGGATGAAAAATAATATATATATATTTCGAAATTATTAAAACTTGAATTTCTTTTGTAAAACAAAAGTACGGATTGAAAAGAAAATATAAATATCCAAATTACTAAAAATTGAGTTCTTTTTGTAAAACAAAACTAGGGATCCAAAATAAAATATAAATTTTGAAATTACAAAAAATTGAGTTCTTTTGCATAAAACAAAAGTACGTATCGAGAATAAAATATACGTATCGAGAATAAAATATAAGTATCCAAATTACTAAAAATTGAGTTCTTTTTATAAAACAAAACTAGGGATCGAAAATAAAATATAAATTTCGAAATTACAAAAAAATTGAGTTCTTTTGCATAAAACAAGAGTACGTATCGAGAATAAAATATAAATTTCAAAATTATGAAAAATTTAGTTTCTTTTTTGTAAAACAAAACTACGGATGAAAAATAATATATATATATATATATATTTCGAAATTATTAAAAATTGAATTTCTTTTGTAAAACAAAAGTACAGATCAAAAACAAAATATAAATATCCAAATTACTAAAACTTGAGTTCTTTTTGTAAAACAAAAGTAAGGATCCAAAATAAAATATAAATTTTAAAATTACCAAAAATTGAGTTCTTTTGCATAAAACAAAAGTACGTATCGAGAATAAAATATAAGTATCCAAATTGCCAAAAAATTCAGTTCTTTTGCATAAAACAAAAGTACGTATCGAGAATAAAATATAAATATCCAAATTACTAATAATTGAGTTCTTTTTGTAAAACAAAACTATGGATGAAAAATAATATATATATTTGAAAATTATTAAAAATTGAATTTCTTTTGTAAAAAAAAAGTACGGATCGAAAAGAAAATATAAATATCCAAATTACTAAAAATTGAGTTCCTTTTGTAAAACAAAAGTAGGGATCCAAAATAAAATATAAATTTTGAAATTACAAAAAATTGAGTTCTTTTGCATAAAACAAAAGTACGTATCGAGAATAAAATATAAGTATCCAAATTACTAAAAATTGAGTTCTTTTTGTAAAACAAAAGTAGGGATCAAAAATAAAATATAAATTTCGAAATTACAAAAATTTGAGTTTCTTTTTTGTAAAACAAAACTACGGATGAAAAATAATATACATATTTGAAAATTATTAAAAATTGAATTTCTTTTTTAAACAAAAGTACGGATCGAAAAGAAAATATAAATATCCAAATTACTAAAAATTGAGTTCTTTTTGTAAAACAAAAGTAGGGATCCAAAATAAAATATAAATTTTGAAATTACAAAAAATTGAGTTCTTTTGCATAAAAAAAAGTACGTATCGTGAATAAAATATAAATTTCAAAATAATGACAAATTGAGTTTCTTTTTTGTAAAACAAAACTACGGATGAAAAATAATATATATATATTTCGAAATTATTAAAAATTGAATTTCTTTTGTAAAACAAAAGTACGGATCGAAAAGAAAATATAAATATCGAAACTATTAAAAATTGAGTTCTTTTGCATAAAACAAAAGTACGTATCGAGAATAAAATATAAGTATCCATATTACTAAAAATTGAGTTCTTTTTGTAAAACAAAAGTAGGGATCCAAAATAAAATATAAATTTCGAAATTACAAAAAATTGAGTTCTTTTGCATAAAACAAAAGTACATATCGAGAATAAAATATAAGTATCCCAATTACTAAAAATTTAGTTCTTTTTGTAAAACAAAACTACGAATCCAAAATAAAATATAAATTTTAAAATTACAAAAAATTGAGTTCTTTTGCATCAAACAAAAGTACGTATCGAGAATAAAATATAAGTATCCAAATTACTAAAAATTGAGTTCTTTTTGTAAAACAAAACTAGGGATCCAAAACAAAATACAAATTTCGAAATTACAAAAAATTGAGTTCTTTTGCATAAAACAAAAGTACGTATCGAGAATAAAATATAAATTTCAAAATTATGAAAGATTGAGTTTCTTTTTTGTAAAGCAAAACTACGGATGAAAAATAATATATATATATTTCGAAATTATTAAAAATTGAATTTCTTTTGTAAAACAAAAGTACGGATCGAAAAGAAAATATAAATATCCAAATTACTAAAAATTGAGTTCTTTTTGTGAAACAAAAGTAGGGATCCAAAATAAAATATAAATTTTGAAATTACAAAAAATTGAGTTCTTTTGCATAAAACAAAAGTACGTATCGAGCATAAAATATAAGTATCCAAATTACTAAAAATTGAGTTCTTTTTGTAAAACAAAACTAGGGATCCAAAATAAAATATAAATTTCGAAATTACAAAAAAATTGAGTTCTTTTGCATAAAACAAGAGTACGTATCGAGAATAAAATATAAGTATCCAAATTACTAAAAATTGAGTTCTTTTTGTAAAACAAAACTAGGGATCCAAAAATAAAATATAAATTTCGAAATTACAAAAAATTGAGTTCTTTTGCATAAAACAAAAGTACGTATCGAGAATAAAACATAAATTTCAAAATTATGAAAAATTGAGGTTCTTTTTTGTATAACAAAACTACGAATGAAAAATAATATATATATATATATATTTCGAAATTATTAAAAATTGAATTTCTTTTCTACAACAAAAGTACGGATCGAAAAGAAAATATAAATATCCAAATTACTAAAAATTGAGTTCTTTTTGTAAAAAACAAAAGTAGGGATCCAAAAATAAAATATAAATTTTGAAATTACAAAAAATTGAGTACTTTTGCATAAAACAAAAGTACGTATCAAGAATAAAATATAAGTTTGAAAATTATGAAAAATTGAGTTTCTTTTTTGTTAAACAAAACTACGGATGAAAAATAATATATATATATTTCGAAATTATTAAAAATTGAATTTCTTTTGTAAAACAAAAGTACGGATCGAAAAGAAAATATAAATATCCAAATTACTAAAAATTGAGTTCTTTTTGTAAATCAAAAGTAGGGATCCAAAATAAAATACAAATTTCGAAATTACAAAAAATTGAGTTCCTTTGCATAAAACAAAAGTACGTATTGAGAATAAAATATAAATTTCAAAATTATGAAAAATTAAGTTTCTTTTTTGTAAAACAAACTACGGATGAAAAATAATATATATATATATATTTCGAAATTATCAAAAATTGATTTTCTTTTGTAAAACAAAAGTACGGATCGAAAAGAAAATATAAATATCCAAATTACTAAAAATTGAGTTCTTTTTGTAAAACAAAAGTAGGGATCCAAAATAAAATATAAATTTTGAAATTACAAAAAATTGAGTTCTTTTGCATAAAACAAAAGTACGCACCGAGAATAAAATATAAGTATCCAAATTACTAAAACTTGAGTTCTTTTTGTAAAACAAAAGTAGGGATCCAAAATAAAATATAAATTTCGAAATTACAAAAATTTGAGTTCTTTTGCATAAAACAAAAGTACGTATCGAGAATAAAATATAAATTTCATAATTATGAAAAATTGAGTTTCTTTTTTGTAAAACAAAACTACGGATGAAAAATAATATACATATTTGAAAATTTTTAAAAATTGAATTTCTTTTGTAAAAGAAAAGTACAGATCGAAAAGAAAATATAAATATCCAAATTACTAAAAATTGAGTTCTTTTTGTAAAACAAAAGTAGGGATCCAAAATAAAATATAAATTTTGAAATTACAAAAAATTGAGTTCTTTTGCATAAAACAAAAGTACGTATCGAGAATAAAATATAAGTATCCAAATTACTAAAAATTGAGTTCTTTTTGTAAAACAAAACTGGGGATCCAAAATAAAATATAAATTTCGAAGTTACAAAAAATTGAGTTCTTTTGCATAAAACAAAAGTACGTATCGAGAATAAAATATAAATTTCAAAATTATGAAAAATTGAGTTTCTTTTTTGTATAACAAAACTACGAATGAAAAATAATACATATATATATATATATTTCCAAATTATTTAAAATTGAATTTCTTTTGTACAACAAAAGTACGGATCGAAAAGAAAATATAAATATCCAAATTACTAAAAATTGAAATCTTTTTGTAAAACAAAAGTAGGGATCCAAAATAAAATATAAATTTCGAAATTACAAAAAATTGAGTTCTTTTGCATAAAACAAAAGTACGTATCAAGAATAAAATATAAATTTCAAAATATGAAAAATTGAGTCTCTTTTTTGTAAAACGAAACTACGGATGAAAAATAATATATATATATTTCGAAATTATTAAAAATTGAATTTCTTTTGTAAAACAAAAATACGGATCGAAAAGAAAATATAAATATCCAAATTACTAAAAATTCAGTTCTTTTTGTAAAAAAAAAGTAGGGATCCAAAATAAAATATAAATTTTGAAATTACAAAAAATTGAGTTCTTTTGCATAAAACAAAAGTACGTATCGAGAATAAAATATAAGTATCCAAATTACTAAAAATTGAGTTCTTTTTGTAAAACAAAACTAGGGATCCAAAATAAAATATAACTTTTGAAATTACAAAAAATTGTGTTCTTTTGCATAAAACAAAAGTACGTATCGAGAATAAAATATAAATTTCAAAATTATGAAAAATTCAGTTTCTTTTTCTTAAAACAAAACTACGGATGAAAAATAATATATATATATATATATTTCGAAATTATCAAACATTGAATTTCTTTTGTAAAACAAAAGTACGGATCGAAAAGAAAATATAAATATCCAAATTACTAAAAATTGAGTTCTTTTTGTAAAACAAAAGTAGGGATCCAAAATAAAATATAAATTTGGAAATTACAAAAAATTGAGTTCTTTTGCATAAAACAAAAGTATGTATCGAGAATAAAATATAAATTTCATAATTATGAAAAATTGAGTTTCTTTTTTGTAAAACAAAAGTACGGATGAAAATAATATATATATATATTTCGAAATTATTAAAAATTGAATTTCTTTTGGAAAACAAAAGTACGGATCGAAAAGAAAATATAAATATCCAAATTACTAAAAATTGAGTTCTTTTTGTAAAACAAAAGTAGGGATCCAAAATAAAATATAAATTTTGAAATTACAAAAAATTGAGTTCTTTTGCATAAAACAAAAGTACGTATCGAGAATAAAATATAAGTATCCAAATTACTAAAAATTGAGTTCTTTTTGTAAAACAAAACTGGGGATCCAAAATAAAATATAAATTTCGAAATTACAAAAAATTGAGTTGTTTTGCATAAAACAAAAGTACGTATCGAGAATAAAATATAAATTTCAAAATTATGAAAAATTGAGTTTCTTTTTTGTAAAACAAAACTACGGTTGAAAAATAATATATATATATTTCGAAATTATTAAAAATTGAATTTCTTTTGTAAAACAAAACTACGGATCGAAAAGAAAATATAAATATCCAAATTACTAAAAATTGAGTTCTTTTTGTAAAACAAAAGTAGGGATCCAAAATAAAATATAAATTTCGAAATTACAAAAAATTGAGTTCTTCTGCATAAAACAAAAGTACGTATCGAGAATAAAATATAAGTCTCCAAATTACTAAAAATCAGTTCTTTTTGTAAAACAAAACTAGGGATCCAAAATAAAATATAAATTTCGAAATTACAAAAAATTGAGTTGTTTTGCATAAAACAAAAGTACGTATCGAGAATAAAATATAAATTTCAAAATTATGAAAAATTGAGTTTCTTTTTTGTAAAACAAAACTACGGTTGAAAAATAATATATATATATTTCGAAATTATTAAAAATTGAATTTCTTTTGTAAAACAAAAGTACGGATGGAAAAGAAAATATAAATATGCAAATTACTAAAAATTGAGTTCTTTATGTAAAACAAAAGTAGGGATCCAAAATAAAATATAAATTTCGAAATTACAAAAATCTGAGTTCTTTTGCATAAAACAAAAGTACATATCGAGAATAAAATATAAATTTCAAAATTATGAAAAATTGAGTTTCTTTTTTGTAAAACAAAACTACGGATGAAAAATAATATATATATTTCGAAATTATTAAAAATTGAATTTCTTTTGTCAAACAAAAGTACGGATCGAAAAGAAAATATAAATATTCAAATTACTAAAAATTGAGTTCTTTTTGTAAAACGAAAGTAGGGATCCAAAATAAAATATAAATTTTGAAATTACAAAAAATTGAGTTCTTTTGCATAAAACAAAAGTACGTATCGAGAATAAAATATAAGTATCCAAATTACGAAAAATTGAGTTCTTTTTGTAAAACAAAAGTAGGGATCCAAAATAAAATATATATTTTGAAATTACAAAAAATTGAGTTCTTTTGCATAAAACAAAAGTACGTATCGAGAATAAAGCATAAGTATCCAAATTACTAAAAATTGAGTTCTTTTTGTAAAACAAAACTAGGCATCCAAAATAAAATATAAATTTTGAAATTACAAAAAATTGAGTTCTTTTGCATAAAACAAAAGTACGTAACGAGAATAAAATATAAATTTCAAAATTATGGAAAATTGAGTTTCTTTTTTCTAAAACAAAACTACGGATGAAAAATAATATATATATTTTGAAATTATTAAAAATTGAATTTCTTTTGTAAAACAAAAGTACGGATCGAAAAGAAAATATAAATATCCAAATTACTAAAAATTGAGTTCTTTTTGTAAAACAAAAGTAGGGATCCCAAATAAAATATAAATTTCGAAATTATGAAAAATTGAGTTTCTTTTTTGTAAAACAAAACTACGGATGAAAAATAATATATATATTTCGAAATTATTAAAAATTGAATTTCTTTTGTAAAACAAAAGTACGGATCGAAAAGAAAATATATATATCCGAATTACTAAAGCGTGAGTTCATTTTGTAAAAC
The DNA here is from genome assembly GCA_030347555.1 of Lablab purpureus. Classification (NCBI taxonomy): domain Eukaryota; kingdom Viridiplantae; phylum Streptophyta; class Magnoliopsida; order Fabales; family Fabaceae; genus Lablab; species Lablab purpureus. Next base: position 10,936,894 of record CM059258.1, on the reverse strand, counting down.
AAAAGTAGGGATCCAGAATAAAATGTAAATTTTGAAATTACAAAAAATTGAGTTCTTTTGCATAAAACAAAAGTACGTATCGAGAATAAAATATAAGTATCCAAATTACTAAAAACTGAGTTCTTTTTGTAAAACAAAAGTAGGGATCCAAAATAAAATATAAATTTCAAAATTACAAAAAATTGAGTTCTTTTGCATAAAACAAAAGTACGTATCGAGAATAAAATATAAATTTCAAAATTATGGAAAATTGAGTTTCTTTTTTCTAAAACAAAACTACGGATGAAAAATAATATATATATTTTGAAATTATTAAAAATTGAATTTCTTTTGTAAAACAAAAGTACGGATCGAAAAGAAAATATAAATATCCAAATTACTAAAAATTGAGTTCTTTTTGTAAAACAAAAGTAGGGATCCAGAATAAAATGTAAATTTTGAAATTACAAAAAATTGAGTTCTTTTGCATAAAACAAAAGTACGTATCGAGAATAAAATATAAATTTCGAAATTACAAAAAATTGAGTTCTTTTGCATAAATCAAAAGTACGTATCGGGAATAAAATATAAGTATCTAAATTACTAAAAATTGAGTTCTTCTTGTAAAACAAAACTAGGGATCGAAAATAAAATATAAATTTCGAAATTACAAAAAATTGAGTTCTTTTTGCATAAAACAAATGTACGTATCCAAAATAAAATGTAAATTTCTAAATTATGAAAAATTGAGTTTCTTATTTGTAAAACAAAACTACGGATGAAAAATAATATATATATATATATATATATATATATATTTTGAAATTATTAAAAATTGAATTTCTTTTGTCAAACAAAAGTACGGATCGAAAAGAAAATATAAATATTCAAATTACTAAAAATTGAGTTCTTTTTGTAAAACAAAAGTAGGGATCCAATATAAAATATATATTTTGAAATTACAAAAAATTGAGTTCTTTTGCATAAAACTAAAGTACGTATCGAGAATAAAGCATAAGTATCCAAATTACTAAAAATTGAGTTCCTTTTGTAAAACAAAACTAGGCATCCAAAATAAAATATAAATTTTGAAATTACAAAAAATTGAGTTGTTTTGCATAAAACAAAAGTACGTAACGAGAATAAAATATAAATTTCAAAATTATGGAAAATTGAGTTTCTTTTTTGTAAAACAAAACTACGGATGAAAAATAATATATATATTTTGAAATTATTAAAAATTGAATTTCTTTTGTAAAACAAAAGTACGGATCGAAAAGAAAATATAAATATCCAAATTACTAAAAATTGAGTTCTTTTTGTAAAACAAAAGTAGGGATCCCAAATAAAATATAAATTTCGAAATTACAAAAAATTGAGTTCTTTTGCATAAAACAAAAGTACGTATCGAGAATAAAATATAAATTTCGAAATTATGAAAAATTGAGTTTCTTTTTTGTAAAACAAAACTACGGATGAAAAATAATATATATATTTCGAAATTATTAAAAATTGAATTTCTTTTGTAAAACAAAAGCACGGATCGAAAAGAAAATATATATATCCGAATTACTAACGCGTGAGTTCTTTTTGTAAAACAAAAGTAGGGATCCAAAATAAAATGTAAATTTTGAAATTACAAAAAATTGAGTTCTTTTGCATAAAACAAAAGCACGTATCGAGAATAAAATTTAAATTTCAAAATTGTGAAAAATTGAGTTTCTTTTTTGTAAAACAAAACTACGGATGAAAAATAAAATATATATTTCGAAATTATTAAAAATTGAATTTCTTTTGTCAAACAAAAGTACGGATCGAAAAGAAAATATAAATATCCAAATTACTAAAAATTGAGTTCTTTTTGTAAAACAAAAGTAGGGATCCAAAATAAAATATAAATTTTGAAATTACAAAAAATTGAGTACTTTTTGTAAAACAAAACTAGGGATCCAAAATAAAATATAAATTTTGAAATTACAAAAAATTGAGTTCTTTTGCATAAAACAAAAGTACGTATCGAGAATAAAATATAAATTTCAAAATTATGAAAATATGAGTTTCTTTTCTGTAAAACAAAACTACGGATGAAAAATAATATATATATATATTTCGAAATTATTAAAAATTGAATTTCTTTTGAAAACAAAAGTACGGATCGAAAAGAAAATATACATATCCAAATTACTAAAAATTCAGTTCTTTTTGTAAAACATAAATAGGGATCCAAAATAAAATATAAATATTGAAATTACAAAAAATTGAGTTCTTTTTGTAAAGCAAAACTAGGGATCCAAAATAAAATATAAATTTTGAAATTACAAAAAATTGAGTTCTTTTGCATAAAACAAAAGTACGTATCGAGAATAAAATATAAATTTCAAAATTATGAAAAATTGAGTTTCTTTTTTGTAAAACAAAACTACGGATGAAAAATAATATATATATATTTCGAAATTATTAAAAATTGAATTTCTTTTGTAAAACAAAAAGAAAATATAAATATCCAAATTACTAAAAATTGAGTTCTTTTTGTAAAACAAAAGTAGGGATCCAAAATAAAATATAAATTTCGAAATTACAAAAAATTGAGTTCTTTTGCATAAAACAAAAGTACGTATCGAGAATAAAATATAAGTATCTAAATTACTAAAAATTGAGTGCTTCTTGTAAAACAAAACTAGGGATTGAAAATAAAATATAAATTTCGAAATTACAAAAAATTGAGTTCTTTTGCATAAAACAAGAGTACGAATCGAGAATAAAATATAAATTTCAAAATTATGAAAGATTGAGTTTCTTTTTTGTAAAGCAAAACTACGGATGAAAAATAATATATATATATTTCGAAATTATTAAAAATTGAATTTCTTTTCTAAAACATAAGTACGGATCGAAAAGAAAATATAAATATCCAAATTACCAAAAATTGAGTTCTTTTTATAAAACAAAAGTAGGGATCCAAAATAAAATATAAATTTTGAAATTACAAAAAATTGAGTTCTTTTGCATAAAACAAAAGTACATATCGAGAATAAAATATAAGTATCCAAATTACTAAAAATTGAGTTATTTTTGTAAAACAAAACTAGGGATCCAAAATAAAATATAAATTTTGAAATTACAAAAAATTGAGTTCTTTTGCATAAAACAAAAGTACGTATCGAGAATAAAATATAAATTTCAAAATTATGGAAAATTGAGTTTCTTTTTTGTAAAACAAAACTACGGATGAAAAATAATATATATATATTTCAAAATTATTAAAAATTGAATTTCTTTTGTAAAACAAAAGTACGGATCGAAAAGAAAATATAAATATCCAAATTACTAAAAATTGAGTTCTTTTTGTAAAACAAAAGTAGGGATCCAAAATAAAATATAAATTTCGAAATTACAAAAAATTGAGTTCTTTTGCATCAAACAAAAGTACGTATCGAGAATAAAATATAAGTATCCAAATTACTAAAAATTGAGTTCTTTTTATAAAACAAAACTAGGGATCGAAAATAAAATATAAATTTCGAAATTACAAAAAATTGAGTTCTTTTGCATAAAACAAAAGTACGTATCGAGAATAAAATATAAATTTCAAAATTATGAAAAATTGAGTTTCTTTTTTGTAAAACAAAACTACGGATGAAAAATAATATATACATATTTCGAAATTATTAAAAATTTATTTTTTTTTGTAAAACAAAAGTACGGATCGAAAAGAAAATATAAATATCCAAATTACTAAAAATTGAGTTCTTTTTGTAAAACAAAAGTAGGGATCCAAAATAAAATATAAATTTCGAAATTACAAAAAATTGAGTTCTTTTGCATAAAACAAAAGTACGTATCGAGAATAAAATATAAGTATCCAAATTACCAAAAAATTGAGTTCTTTGCATAAAACAAAAGTACGTATCGAGAATAAAATTTAAATTTCAAAATTGTGAAAAATTGAGTTTCTTTTTTGTAAAACAAAACTACGGATGAAAAATAAAATATATATTTCGAAATTATTAAAAATTGAATTTCTTTTGTCAAACAAAAGTACGGATCGAAAAGAAAATATAAATATCCAAATTACTAAAAATTGAGTTCTTTTTGTAAAACAAAAGTAGGGATCCAAAATAAAATATAAATTTTGGAATTACAAAAAATTGAGTTCTTTTTGTAAAACAAAACTAGGGATCCAAAATAAAATATAAATTTTGAAATTACAAAAAATTGAGTTCTTTTGCATAAAACAAAAGTACGTATCGAGAATAAAATATAAATTTCAAAATTATGAAAAATTGAATTTCTTTTCTGTAAAACAAAACTACGGATGAAAAATAATATATATATATTTCGAAATTATTAAAAATTCAATTTCTTTTGTAAAACAAAAGTACGGATCGAAAAGAAAATATAAATATCCAAATTACTAAAAATTGAGTTCTTTTTGTAAAACATAAGTAGGGATCCAAAATAAAATATAAATTTTGAAATTACAAAAAATTGAGTTCTTTTTGTAAAGCAAAACTAGGGATCCAAAATAAAATATAAATTTTGAAATTACAAAAAATTGAGTTCTTTTGCATAAAACAAAAGTACGTATCGAGAATAAAATATAAATTTCAAAATTATGAAAAATTGAATTTCTTTTCTGTAAAACAAAACTACGGATGAAAAATAATATATATATATTTCGAAATTATTAAAAATTCAATTTCTTTTGTAAAACAAAAGTACGGATCGAAAAGAAAATATAAATATCCAAATTACTAAAAATTGAGTTCTTTTTGTAAAACATAAGTAGGGATCCAAAATAAAATATAAATTTTGAAATTACAAAAAATTTGAGTTCTTTTTGTAAAGCAAAACTAGGGATCCAAAATAAAATATAAATTTTGAAATTACAAAAAATTGAGTTCTTTTGCATAAAACAAAAGTACGTATCGAGAATAAAATATAAATTTCAAAATTATGAAAAATTGAGTTTCTTTTTTGTAAAACAAAACTACGGATGAAAAATAATATATATATATTTCGAAATTATTAAAAATTGAATTTCTTTTGTAAAACAAAAGTACGGATCGAAAAGAAAATATAAATATCCAAATTACTAAAAATTGAGTTCTATTTGTAAAACAAAAGTAGGGATCCAAAATAAAATATAAATTTCGAAATTACAAAAAATTGAGTTCTTTTGCATAAAACAAAAGTACGTATCGAGAATAAAATATAAGTATCCAAATTACTAAAAATTGAGTTCTTTTTATAAAACAAAACTAGGGATCGAAAATAAAATATAAATTTCGAAATTACAAAAAATTGAGTTCTTTTTGTAAAACAAAACTAGGGATCCAAAATAAAATATAAATTTTGAAATTACAAAAAATTGAGTTCTTTTGCATAAAACAAAAGTACGTATCGAGAATAAAATATAAATTTCAAAATTATGAAAAATTGAGTTTCTTTTTTGTAAAACAAAACTACGGATGAAAAATAATATATATATATTTCGAAATTATTAAAAATTGAATTTCTTTTGTAACGCAAAAGTACGGATCGAAAAGAAAATATATATATCCGAATTACTAAAACGTGAGTTCTTTTTGTAAATCAAAAGTAGGGATCCAAAATAAAATATAAATTTCGAAATTACAAAAAATTGAGTTCTTTTGCATAAAACAAAAGTACGTATCTAGAATAAAATATAAATATCCAAATTACTAACAATTGAGTTCTTTTTGTAAAACTAAACTAGGGATCCAAAATAAAATATAAGTTTCGAAATTAAAAAAAATTGAGTTCTTTTGAATAAAACAAAACTACGTATCGAGAATAAAATATAAATTTCAAAATTATGAAAAATTGAGTTTCTTTTTTGTAAAATAAAACTACGGATGAAAAATAATATATACATATTTCGAAATTATTAAAAATTTAATTTTTTTTGTAAAAAAAAGTACGGATCGAAAAGAAAATATAAATATCCAGATTACTAAAAATTCAGTTCTTTTTGTAAAACAAAAAAAGGGATCCAAAATAAAATATAAATTTCGAAATTACAAAAAATTGAGTTCTTTTACATAAAACAAAAGTACGTATCGAGAATAAAATATAAGTATCCAAATTACTAAAAATTGAGTTCTTTTTGTAAGACAAAACTAGGCATCCAAAATAAAATATAAATTTCGAAATTACAAAAAATTGAGTTCTTTTGCATAAAACAAACGTACGTATCGAGAATAAAATATAAATTTCAAAATTATGAAAAATTGAGTTTCTTTTTTGTAAAACAAAACTACGGATGAAAAATAATATATATATATTTCGAAATTATTAAAAATTGAATTTCTTTTATAAAACAAAAGTACGGATCGAAAAGAAAATATAAGTATCCAAATTACTAAAAATTGAGTTCCTTTTGTAAAACAAATGTAGGGATCCAAAATAAAATATAAATTTCGAAATTACAAAAAATTTAGTTCTTTTGCATAAAACAAAAGTACGTATCGAGAACAAAATATAAATTTCAAAATTATGAAAAATTGAGTTTCTTTTTTGTATCACAAAACTACGAATGAAAAATAATATATATATATTTCGAAATTATGAAAAATTGAATTTCTTTTGTAAAACAAAAGTACGGATCGAAAAGAAAATATAAGTATCCAAATTACTAAAAATTGAGTTCTTTTTGTAAAACAAAACTAGGGATCCAAAATAAAATATAAATTTCGAAATTACAAAAAATTGAGTTCTTTTGCATAAAACAAAAGTACGTATCGAGAATAAAATATAAGTATCCAAATTACTAAAAATTGAGTTCTTTTTGTAAAACAAAACTAGGGATCCAAAATGAAATATAAATTTCGAAATTACAAAAAATTGAGTTCTCTTGCATAAAACAAAAGTACGTATCGAGAATAAAATATAAATTTCAAAATTATGAAAAATTGAGTTTCTTTTTTGTAAAACAAAACTACGGATGAAAAATAATATATACATATTTCGAAATTTTTAAAAATTGAATTTCTTTTGTAAAACAAAAGTACGGATCGAAAAGAAAATATAAATATCCAAATTACTAAAAGTTGAGTTCTTTTTGTAAAACAAAAGTAGGGATCCAAAATAAAATATAAATTTTGAAATTACAAAAAATCGAGTTCTTTTGCATAAAACAAATGTACGTATCGAGACTAAAATACAAGTATCCAAATTACTAAAAATTGAGCTCTTTTTGTAAAACAAAACTAGGGATCCAAAATAAAATATAAATTTCGAAATTACAAAAAATTGAGTTGTTTTGCATAAAACAAAAGTACGTATCGAAAATAAAATATAAATTTCAAAATTATGAAAAATTAAGTTTCTTTTTTGTAAAACAAAACTACGGATGAAAAATAATATATACATATTTCGAAATTTTTAAAAATTGAATTTCTTTTGTAAAACAAAAGTACGGATCAAAGAGAAAATATAAATATCGAAATTATTAAAAATTGAGTTCTTTTCCATAAAACAAAAGTACGTATCGAGAATAAAATATAAGTATCCAAATTACTAAAAATTGAGTTCTTTTTGTAAAACAAAAGTAGGGATCCAAAATAAAATATAAATTTCGAAATTACAAAAAATTGCGTTCTTTTTGCATAAAACAAAAGTACATATCGAGAATAAAATATAAATTTCAAAATTATGAAAAATTAAGTTTCTTTTTTGTAAAACAAAACTACGGATGAAAAATAATATATATATATATATATATATTTCAAAATTATCAAAAAGTGAATTTCTTTTGTAAAACAAAAGTACGGATCGAAAAGAAAATATAAATATCCAAATTACTAAAAATTGAGTTCTTTTTGTAAAACAAAAGTAGGGATCCAAAATAAAATATAAATTTCGAAATTACAAAAAATTCAGTTCTTTTGCATAAAAAAAAGGTACGTATCGAGAATAAAATATAAGTATCCCAATTACTAAAAATTGAGTTCTTTTTGTAAAACCAAACTACGGATCCAAGATAAAATATAAATTTCAAAATGACAAAAAATTGAGTTCTTTTGCATCAAACAAAAGTACGTATCGAGAATAAAATATAAGTATCCAAATTACTAAAAATTGAGTTCTTTTTGTAAAACAAAACTAATGATCCAAAATAAAATACAAATTTCGAAATTACAAAAAATTGAGTTCTTTTGCATAAAACAAAAGTACGTATCGAGAATAAAATATAAATTTCTAAATTATGAAAAATTGAGTTTCTTTTTTGTAAAACAAAACAACGGATGAAAAATAATATATATATATATATTTCGAAATTATTAAAAATTGAATTTCTTTTGTACAACAAAAGTACGGATCGAAAAGAAAATATAAGTATCCAAATTACTAAAAATTGAGTTCTTTTTGTAAAACAAAAGTAGGGATCCAAAATAAAATATAAATTTCGAAATTACAAAAAATTGAGTTCTTTTGCATAAAACAAAAGTACGTATCGAGAATAAAATATAAGTATCCAAATTACTAAAAATTGAGTTCTTTTTGTAAAACAAAAGTAGGGATCCAAAATAAAATATAAATTTTGAAATTACAAAAATTTGAGTTCTTTTGCATAAATCAAAAGTACGTATCGAGAATAAAATATAAATTTCATAATTATGAAAAATTGAGTTTCTTTTTTGTAAAACAAAACTACGGATGAAAAATAATATATATATATTTCTAAATTATTAAAAATTGAATTTCTTTTGGAAAACAAAAGTACGGATCGAAAAGAAAATATAAATATCCAAATTACTAAAAATTGAGTTCTTTTTGTAAAACAAAAGTAGGGATCCAAAATAAAATATAAATTTTGAAATTACAAAAAATTGAGTTCTTTTGCATAAAACAAAAGTACGTATCGAGAATAAAATATAAGTATCCAAATTACTAAAAATTGAGTTCTTTTTGAAAAACAAAAGTAGGGATCCAAAATAAAATATAAATTTCGAAATTACAAAAAATTGAGTTCTTTTGCATAAAACAAAAGTACGTATCGAGTATAAAATATATGTATCCAAATTACTAAAAATTGAGTTCTTTTTGTAAAACAAAACTACCGATCCAAAATAAAAATATAAATTTCGAAATTACAAAAAATTGAGACTTTTGCATAAAACAAAAGTACGTATCGAGAATAAAATATAAATTTCAAAATTATGAAAAATTGAGTTTCTTTTTTGTAAAACGAAACTACGGATGAAAAATAATATATATATTTCGAAATTATTAAAAATTGAATTTCTTTTGCAAAACAAAGGTACGGATCGAAAAGAAAATATAAATATCCAAATTACTAAAAATTGAGTTCTTTTTGTAAAGCAAATGTAGGGATCCAAAATAAAATATAAATTTTGAAATTACAAAAAATTGAGTTCTTTTGCATAAAACAAAAGTACGTGTCGAGAATAAAATATAAGTATCCAAATTACTAAAAATTGAGTTCTTTTTGTAAAACAAAAATAGGGATCCAAAATAAAATATAAATTTCGAAATTACAACAAATTGAGTTCTTTTGCATAAAACAAAAGTACGTATCGAGAATAAAATATAAATTTCAAAATTATGAAAAATTTAGTTTCTTTTTTGTAAAACAAAACTACGGATGAAAAATAATATATATATTTCAAAATTATTAAAAATTGAATTTCTTTGGTAAAACAAAAGTACGGATCGAAAAGAAAATATAAATATCCAAATTACTAAAAATTGAGTTCTTTTTGTAAAACAAAAGAAGGGATCCAAAATAAAATATAAATTTTGAAATTACAAAAAATTGAGTTCTTCTGCATAAAACAAAAGTACGTGTCGTGAATAAAATATAAGTATCCAAATTACTAAAAATTGAGTTCTTTTTGTAAAACAATACTAGGGATCCAAAATAAAATATAAATTTCAAAATTATGAAAAATTGAGTTTCTTTTTTGTAAAACAAAACTACGGATGAAAAATAACTTATATATTTCGAAATTATTAAAAATTGAATTTCTTTTGTAAAACAAAAGTACGGATCGAAAAGAAAATATAAATATCTAAATTACTAAAAATTGAGTTCTTTTTGTAAAGCAAAAGTAGGGATCCAAAATAAAATATAAATTTTGAAATTACAAAAAATTGAGTTCTTTTGCATAAAACAAAAGTACGTGTCGAGAATAAAATATAAGTATCCAAATTACTAAAAATTGAGTTCTTTTTGTAAAAAAAAACTAGGGATCCAAAATAAAATATAAATTTCGAAATTACAACAAATTGAGTTCTTTTGCATAAAACAAAAGTACGTATCGAGAATAAAATATAAATTCCAAAATTATGAAAAATTGAGTTTCTTTTTTGTAAAACAAAACTAGGGATGAAAAATAATATATATATTTCGAAATTATTAAAAATTGAATTTCTTGGGTAAAACAAAAGTACGGATCGAAAAGAAAATATAAATATCCAAATTACTAAAAATTGAGTTCTTTTTGTAAAACAAAAGAAGGGATCCAAAATAAAATATAAATTTTGAAATTACAAAAAATTGAGTTCTTTTGCATAAAACAAAAGTACGTGTCGAGAATAAAATATAAGTATCCAAATTACTAAAAATTGAGTTCTTCCTGTAAAACAATACTAGGGATCCAAAATAAAATATAAATTTCAAAATTATGAAAAATTGAGTTTCTTTTTTGTAAAACAAAACTACGGATGAAAAATAACATATATCATTCGAAATTATTAAAAATTGAATTTCTTTTGTAAAACAAAAGTACGGATCGAAAAGAAAATAGAAATATCCAAATTACTAAAAATTGAGTTCTTTTTGTAAAACAAAAGAAGGGATCCAAAATAAAATATAAATTTTGAAATTACAAAAAATTGAGTTCTTTTGCATAAAACAAAAGTACGTATCGGGAATAAAATATAAGTATCTAAATTACTAAAAATTGAGTTCTTCTTGTAAAACAAAACTAGGGTTTGAAAATAAAATATAAATTTCGAAATTACAAAAAATTAAGTTCTTTTGCATAAAACAAAAGTACGTATCGAGAATAAAGTATAAGTACCCAAATTACTAAAAATTGAGTTCTTTTTGTAAAACAAAACTAGGGATCCAAAATAAAATATAAATTTCGAAATTACAAAAAATTGAGACTTTTGCATAAAACAAAAGTACGTATCGAGAATAAAATATAAATTTCAAAATTATGAAAAATTGAGTTTCTTTTTTGTAAAACAAAACTACGGATGAAAAATAATATATATATATTTCGAAATTATTAAAAATTGAATTTCTTTTGTAAAACAAAAGTACGGATCGAAAAGAAAATATAAATATCCAAATTACTAAAAATTGAGTTCTTTTTGTAAAACAAAAGTAGGGATCCAAAATAAAATATAAATTTCGAAATTACAAAAAATTGAGTTCTTTTGCATAAAACAAAAGTACGTATCGAGAATAAAATATAAATTTCAAAATTATGAAAAATTGAGTTTCTTTTTGTAAAACAAAACTACGGATGAAAAATAATATATATATTTTGAAATTATTAAAAATTGAATTTCTTTTGCAAAACAAAAGTACGGATCGAAAAGAAAATATAAATATCCAAATTACTAAAAATTGTGTTCTTTTTGTAAAACAAAAGTAGGGATCCAAAATAAAATATAAATTTTGAAATTACAAAAAATTGAGTTCTTTTGCATAAAACAAAAGTACGTGTCGAGAATAAAATGTAACTATCCAAATTACTAAAAATTGAGTTCTTTTTGTAAAACAATACTAGGGATCCAAAATAAAATATAAATTTCGAAATTACAACAAATTGAGTTCTTTTGCATAAAACAAAAGTACGTATCGAAAATAAAATATAAATTTCAATATTATGAAAAATTGAGTTTCTTTTTTGTAAAACAACACTACGGATGAAAAATAATATATACATATTTCAAAATTATTAAAAATTGAATTTCTTTTGTAAAACAAAAGTTCGGATCGAAAAGAAAATATAAATATCCAAATTACTGAAAATTGAGTTCTTTTTGTAAAACAAAAGAAGGGATCCAAAATAAAATATAAATTTCGAAACTACAACAAATTGAGTTCGTTTGCATAAAACAAAAGCACGTATCGAGAATAAAATATAAATTTCAAAATTATGAAAAATTGGGTTTCTTTTTTGTACAACAAAACTACGGATGAAAAATAGTATATATATATTTCGAAATTATTAAAAATTAAATTTCTTTTGTAAAACAAAAGTACGGATCGAAAAGAAAATATAAATATCCAAATTACTAAAAATTGAGTTCTTTTTGTAAAACAAAAGTAGGGATCTAAAATAAAATATTAATGTCGAAATTACAAAAAATTGAGTTCTTTTGCATAAAACAAAAGTACGTATCGAGAATAAAATATAAATTTCAAAATTATGAAAAATTGAGTTTCTTTTTTGTAAAACAAAACTACGGATAAAAAATAATATATATATATTTCGAATTTATTAAAAATTAAATTTCTTTTGTAAAACAAAAGTACGGATCGAAAAGAAAATATAAATATCCAAATTACTAAAAATTGAGTTGTTTTTGTAAAACAAAAGTAGGGATCCAAACCAAATATAAATTTTGAAGTTACAAAAAATTGAGTTCTTTTGGATAAAACAAAAGTACGTATCGAGAATAAAATATAAGTATCCAAATTACTAAAAATTGAGTTCTTTTTGTAAAACAAAAGTAGGGATCCAAAATAAAATATAAATTTTGAAATTACAAAAAATTGAGTTCTTTTGCATAAAACAAAAGTATGTATCGAGAATAAAATATAAATTTCAAAATTATGAAAAATTGAGTTTCTTTTTTGTAAAACAAAACTACGGATGAAAAATAATATATATATATATTTCGAAATTATTAAAAATTGAATTTCTTTTGTAAAACAAAAGTACGGATCGAAAAGAAAATATAAATATCTAAATTACTAAAAATTGAGTTCTTTTTGTAAAAAAAAAGTAGGGATCCAAAATAAAATATAAATTTCGAACTTCCAAAAAATTGAGTTCTTTTGCACTAAACAAGAGTACGTATCGAGAATAAAATATAAATTTCAAAATTATGAAAAATTGAGTTTTTTTTTTAAAACAAAACTACGGATGAAAAATAATATATATATATTTAGAAATTATTAAAAATTGAATTTCTTTTGTAAAACAAAAGTACGGATCGAAAAGAAAATATAAATATCGAAATTACTAAAAATTGAGTTCTTTTTGTAAAACAAAAGTAGGGATCCAAAATAAAATATAAATTTTGAAATTACAAAAATTGAGTTCTTTTGCATAAAACAAAAGTACGTATCGAGAATAAAATATAAGTATCCAAATTACTAAAAATTGAGTTCTTTTTGTAAAACAAAACTAGGGATCCAAAATAAAATATAAATTTCGAAATTACAAAAAATTGAGTTCTTTTGCGTAAAACAAGAGTACGTATCGAGAATAAAATATAAATTTTAAAATTATGAAAAATTGGGTTGCTTTTTTGTAAAACAAAACTATGGATGAAAAATAGTATATATATATTTCAAAATTATTCAAAATTAAATTTCTTTTCTAAAACAAAAGTACGGATCGAAAAGAAAATATAAATATCGAAATTACTAAAAATTGAGTTCTTTTTGTAAAACAAAAGTAGGGATCCAAAATAAAATATAAATTTTGAAATTACAAAAAATTGAGTTCTTTTGCATAAAACAAAAGTATGTATCGAGAATAAAATATAAATTTCAAAATTATGAAAAATTGAGTTTCTTTTTTGTAAAACAAAACTACGGATGAAAAATAATATATATATATATTTCGAAATTATTAAAAATTGAATTTCTTTTGTAAAACAAAAGTACGGATCGAAAAGAAAATATAAATATCTAAATTACTAAAAATTGAGTTCTTTTTGTAAAAAAAAAGTAGGGATCCAAAATAAAATATAAATTTCGAAATTACAAAAAATTGAGTTCTTTTGCATAAAACAAAAGTACGTATCGAGAATAAAATATAAATTTCAAAATTATGAAAAATTGAGTTTCTTTTTTGTAAAACAAAACTACGGATGAAAAATAATATATATATATTTCGAAATTATTAAAAATTGAATTTCTTTTGTAAAACAAAAGTACGGATCGAAAAGAAAATATAAATATCCAAATTACTAAAAATTGAGTTCTTTTTGTAAAACAAAAGTAGGGATCCAAAATAAAATATTAATTTCGAAATTACAAAAAATTGAGTTCTTTTGCATAAAACGAAAGTACGTATCGAGAATAAAATATAAATTTCAAAATTATGAAAAATTGAGTTTCTTTTTTGTAAAACAAAACTACGGATGAAAAATAATATATATATATTTCGAAATTTTTAAAAATTGAATTTCTTTTGTAAAACAAAAGTACGAATCGAAAAGAAAATATAAATATCCAAATTACTAAAAATTGAGTTCTTTTTGTAAAACAAAAGTAGGGATCCAAAATAAATTATAAATTTCGAAATTACAAAAAATTGGGTTCTTTTTCATAAAACAAAAGTACGTATCGAGAATAAAATATAAATTTCAAAATTATGAAAAATTGAGTTTATTTTTTGTAAAACAAAACTAAGGATGAAAAATAATATATATATTTTGAAATTATTAAAAATTGAATTTCTTTTGTAAAACAAAAGTACGGATCGAAAAGAAAATATAAATATCCAAATTACTAAAAATTGAGTTCTTTTTGTAAAACAAAAGTAGGGATCCAAAATAAAATATAAATTTTGAAATTACAAAAAATTGAGTACTTTTGCATAAAACAAAAGTACTTGTCGAGAATAAAATATAAGTATCCAAATTACTAAAAATTGAGTTCTTTTCGTAAAACAATACTAGGGATCCAAAATAAAATAGAAATTTTGAAATTACAACAAATTGAATTCTTTTGCATAAAACAAAAGTACGTATCGAGGATAAAACATAAATTTCAAAATTATGAAAAATTGAGTTTCTTTTTTGTGAAACAAAACTACGGATGAAAAATAATATATATATTTCAAAATCATTAAAAATTGAATTTCTTTTGTAAAACAAAAGTACGGATCGAAAAGAAAATATAAATATCCAAATTACTAAAAATTGAGTTCTTTTTGTAAAACAAAAGTAGGGATCCAAAATAAAATATAAATTTTGAAATTACAAAAAATTGAGTTCTTTTGCATAAAACAAAAGTACGTATCGAGAATAAAATATAAATTTCAAAATTATGAAAAATTTAGTTTTTTTTTGTAAAACAAAACTACGGATGAAAAATAATATATATATTTCGAAATTATTGAAAATTGAATTTCTTTTGTAAAACAAAAGTACGGATCGAAAAGAAAATATAAATATCCAAATTACTAAAAATTGAGTTCTTTTTGTAAAACAAAAGTAGGGATCCAAAATAAAATATAAATTTTGAAATTACAAAAAATTGAGTTCTTTTGCATAAAACAAAAGTACGTATCGATAATAAAATATAAATTTCAAAATTATGAAAAATTGAGTTTCTTTTTTGTAAAACAAAACTACGGATGAAAAATAATATATATATTTCGAAATTATTAAAAATTGAATTTCTTTTGCAAAACAAAAGTACGGATCGAAAAGAAAATATAAATATCCAAATTACTAAAAATTGAGTTCTTTTTGTAAAACAAAAGTAGGGATCCAAAATAAAATATAAATTTTGAAATTACAAAAAATTGAGTTCTTTTGCATAAAACAAAAGTACGTGTCGAGAATAAAATGTAAGTATCCAAATTACTAAAAATTGAGTTCTTTTTGTAAAACAATACTAGGGATCCAAAATAAAATATAAATTTCGAAATTACAACAAATTGAGTTCTTTTGCATAAAACAAAAGTATGTTAAATAAAGACGGCAGTGTAAAAACCAAGAGGGGGGGGTGAATTGGGTTTTTAAAGAAATTTTCTCTTTTAAATAAATTTTCAGGTTTTGAAAAACTTTCAAAAACTTGGATGTGAATTTTTCCAATCCTTTGATTAACGCTGTTGGGATTAGCAATTGTAATAATGATCTACAATTAAGAGATAAAGAGAAAGAGAAAGAACACAGAGATTTATACTGGTTCGGATTAAGCCAATCCTACATCCAGTTCCCAACCACCACAAATCCGTGATGATTTTCCCCACTATCTTTAATTGAAATTACAAACACCAATTCATGCAATAACAAATAAAGATAAACGGAAACACCTCCTTAGACACACTAAGGATGAAACACCTCCCCAGACACACTGAGGATGAAACCCACCTCTCTTGACACACAAGAGATGAAACACCTCCCAGACACACTGAGGATGAAACCCACCTCTCTTGACACACAAGAGATGAAACACCTCCCTTAGAACAGATCCAAGGGATGAATTTTCCCTTTACTGAAAACAAGTAAAAGAATACACCTGAAATGTCTTTGGATAGAAAGCTTAAGCACAATGATCACCACTTCCAAAGACTTGATCAAAGCGAAGAGAGCAGGAAAGCGGCTTTGAAAAAGCTAAGGCGCGAAACACTTTGAATATTTTGTGTTTGTTCGGATGTGTTAAACCTAAGACATTCTCTTTCATTTTATAATTCGAAAATGCTCCAAAGTTTCCATTCTTAGGTTGATTTAGAATTAATTTCTCAAAAACGACTCATTTAATCGATTATATTAAAAGCTTAATCGATTATATCATGTTTAAAAACTGGAAAACAAATACATCTGATTTAATCGATTAGATTAAGGCCATAATCGATTATATTAACCCAGAATCAATATAATCGATTATCAAAGACACTTAATCGATTATTTTGCTCGTTAAACATTTTTTATTCAAATATTAAGTTAAATAATCGATTATCTACGTATGGTAATCGATTAAAAGCGTAGAAAAACGTTTTTGCGAGAAAACACCTTGCTCTCTTGTTTGGGAAGGTCTTGAATGGGATTTATGACTTACTCTTTTTATCCAACACCCAAAACAGAACCTTCTACCTTTGATCCTTCAGCTCTTTAGAAAATCTTCATCAATCTTCTCTCTTGAAAGCTTTGAAAGCTCTTTATGCCTTTCCTTTCTTATCAAGCAACCTTCCTTTGTGAGATGGCACAAGTCTTTAATGTTGATTGAAACTTCCTAAAAACTTCATCATCAAAACTGTAGGTGTCCATAAAACTCTGGACTTGAAATATGCCAACAAAGTACGTATCGGGAACAAAATATAAATTTCAATATTATGAAAAATTGAGTTTCTTTTTTGTAAAACAACACTACGGATAAAAAATAATATATACATATTTCGAAATTATTAAAAATTGAATTTCTTTTGTAAAACAAAAGTACGGATCGAAAAGAAAATATAAATATCCAAATTACTAAAAATTGAGTTCTTTTTGTAAAACAAAAGTAGGGATCCAAAATAAAATATAAATTTCGAAACTACAACAAATTGAGTTCGTTTGCATAAAACAAAAGTACGTATCGAGAATAAAATATAAATTTCAAAATTATGAAAGATTGGGTTTTTTTTGTAAAACAAAACTACGGATGAAAAATAGTATATATATATTTCAAAATTATTAAAAATTAAATTTCTTTTGTAAAACAAAAGTACGGATCGAAAAGAAAATATAAATATCGAAATTACTAAAAATTGAGTTCTTTTTGTAAAACAAAAGTAGGGATCCAAAATAAAATATAAATTTCGAAATTACAAAAATATGAGTTCTTTTGCATAAAACAAAAGTACGTATCGAGAATAAATCCAAATTACTAAAAATTGAGTTCTTTTTGTAAAACAAAAGTAGGGATCCAAAATAAAATATAAATTTTGAAATTACAAAAATTGAGTTCTTTTGCATAAAACAAAAGTACGTATCGAGAATAAAATATAAATTTCAAAATTATGAAAAATTGAGTTTCTTTTTTGTAAAACAAAACTACGGATGAAAAATAATATATATATTTCGAAATTATTAAAAATTGAATTTCTTTTGCAAAACAAAAGTACGGATCGAAAAGAAAATATAAATATCCAAATTACTAAAAATTGAGTTGTTTTAGTAAAACAAAAGTAGGGATCCAAAATAAAATATAAATTTTGAAATTACAAAAAATTGAGTTCTTTTGCATAAAACAAAAGTACGTATCGAGAATAAAATATAAATTTCAAAATTATGAAAAATTGAGTTTCTTTTTTGTAAAACAAAACTACGGATGAAAAATAATATATATATTTTGAAATTATTAAAAATTGAATTTCTTTTGCAAAACAAAAGTACGGATCGAAAAGAAAATATAAATATCCAAATTACTAAAAATTGAGTTCTTTTTGTAAAACAAAAGTAGGGATCCAAAATAAAACATAAATTTCGAAATTACAAAAAATTGAGTTCTTTTGCATAAAACAAAAGTACGTATCGAGAATAAAATATAAATTTCAAAATTATGAAAAATTGAGTTTCTTTTTTGTAAAACAAAACTACGGATGAAAAATAATATATATATTTCGAAATTATTAAAAATTGAATTTCTTTTGCAAAACAAAAGTACTGGATCGAAAAGAAAATATAAATATCCAAATTACTAAAAATTGAGTTCTTTTGTAAAACAAAAGTAGGGATCCAAAATAAAATATAAATTTTGAAATTACAAAAATTGAGTTCTTTTGCATAAAACAAAAGTACGTATCGAGAATAAAATATAAATTTCAAAATTATGAAAAATTGAGTTTCTTTTTGTAAAACAAAACTACGGATGAAAAATAATATATATATTTCGAAATTATTAAAAATTGAATTTCTTTTGCAAAACAAAAGTACTGGATCGAAAAGAAAATATAAATATCCAAATTACTAAAAATTGAGTTCTTTTTGTAAAACAAAAGTAGGGATCCAAAATAAAATATAAATTTCGAAATTACAACAAATTGAGTTCTTTTGCATAAAACAAAAGTACGTATCGAGAATAAAATATAAATTTCAATATTATGAAAAATTGAGTTTCCTTTTTGTAAAACAAAACTACGGATGAAAAATAATATATATATATTTCAAAATTATTAAAAATTGAATTTCTTTTGTAAAACAAAAGTACGGATCGAAAAGAAAATATAAATATCCAAATTACTAAAAATTGAGTTCTTTTTGTAAAACAAAAGTAGGGATCCAAAATAAAATCTAAATTTCGAAATTACAACAAATTGAGTTCTTTTGCATAAAACAAAAGTACGTAAAGAGAATAAAATATAAATTTCAAAATTATGAAAAATTGAGTTTCTTTTTTGTAAAACAAAACTACGGATGAAAAATAATATATATATTTCGAATTTATTAAAAATTGAATTACTTTTCTAAAACAAAAGTACGGATCGAAAAGAAAATATAAATATCCAAATTACTAAAAATTGAGTTCTTTTTGTAAAACAAAAGAAGGGATCCAAAATAAAATATAAATTTCGAAATTACAACACATTCAGTTCTTTTGCATTAAACAAAAGTACGTATCGAGAATAAAATATAAGTATCCAAATTACTAAAAATTGAGTTCTTTTTGTAAAACAATACTAGGGATCCAAAATAAAATATAAATTTCGAAATTACAACAAATTGAGTTCTTTTGCATAAAACAAAAGTACGTATCGAGAATAAAATATAAATTTCAAAATTATGAAAAATTGAGTTTCGTTTTTGTAAAACAAAACTACGGATGAAAAATAATATATATATTTCGAAATTATTGAAAATTGAATTTCTTTTTAAAACAAAAGTACGGATCGAAAAGAAAATATAAATATCCAAATTACTAAAAATTGAGTTCTTTTTGTAAAACAAAAGTAGGGATCCAAAATAAAATATAAATTTTGAAATTACAAAAAATTGAGTTCTTTTGCATAAAACAAAAGTACGTATCGAGAATAAAATATAAATTTCAAAATTATGAAAAATTGAGTTTCTTTTTTGTAAAACGAAACTACGGATAAAAAATAATATATATATTTCGAAATTATTAAAAATTGAATTTCTTTTGCAAAACAAAAGTACGGATCGAAAAGAAAATATAAATATCCAAATTACTAAAAATTGAGTTGTTTTTGTAAAACAAAAGTAGGGATCCAAAATAAAATATAAATTTTGAAATTACAAAAATTGAGTTCTTTTGCATAAAACAAAAGTACGTATCGAGAATAAAATATAAATTTCAAAATTATGAAAAATTGAGTTTCTTTTTGTAAAACAAAACTACGGATGAAAAATAATATATATATTTCGAAATTATTAAAAATTGAATTTCTTTTGCAAAACAAAAGTACTGGATCGAAAAGAAAATATAAATATCCAAATTACTAAAAATTGAGTTGTTTTTGTAAAACAAAAGTAGGGATCCAAAATAAAATATAAATTTTGAAATTACAACAAATTGAGTTCTTTTGCATAAAACAAAAGTACGTATCGAGAATAAAATATAAATTTCAATATTATGAAAAATTGAGTTTCTTTTTTTAAAACAAAACTACGGATGAAAAATAATATATATATATTTCGAAATTATTAAAAATTGAATTTCTTTTGTAAAACAAAAGTACTGGATCGAAAAGAAAATATAAATATCCAAATTACTAAAAATTGAGTTCTTTTTGTAAAACAAAAGTAGGGATCCAAAATAAAATATAAATTTCGAAATTACAAAAATTGAGTTCTTTTGCATAAAACAAGAGTACGTATCGAGAATAAAATATAAATTTCAAAATTATGAAAAATTGAGTTTCTTTTTTGTAAAATAAAACTACGGATGAAAAATAATATATATATTTCGAATTTATTAAAAATTGAATTACTTTTCTAAAACAAAAGTACGGATCGAAAAGAAAATATAAATATCCAAATTACTAAAAATTGAGTTCTTTTTGTAAAACAAAAGAAGGGATCCAAAATAAAATATAAATTTCGAAATTACAAAAAATTGAGTTCTTTTGCATAAAACAAAAGTACGTATCGAGAATAAAATATAAGTATCCAAATTACTAAAAATTGAGTTCTTTTTGTAAAACAATAGTAGGGATCCAAAATAAAATATAAATTTCGAAATTACAACAAATTGAGTTCTTTTGCATAAAACAAAAGTACGTATCGAGAATAAAACATAAATTTCAAAATTATGAAAAATTGAGTTTCTTTTTTGTAAAACAAAACTACGGATGAAAAATAATATATATATTTCAAAATTATTAAAAATTGAATTTCTTTTGTAAAACAAAAGTACGGATCGAAAAGAAAATATAAATATCCAAATTACTAAAAATTGAGTTCTTTTTGTAAAACAAAAGTAGGGATCCAAAATAAAATATAAATTTTGAAATTGCAAAAAATTGAGTTCTTTTGCATAAAACAAAAGTACGTATCGAGAATAAAATATAAGTATCCAAATTACTAAAAATTGAGTTCTTTTTGTAAAACAAAAGTAGGGATCCAAAATAAAATATAAATTTTGAAATTGCAAAAAATTGAGTTCTTTTGCATAAAACAAAAGTACGTATCGAGAATAAAATATAAGTATCCAAATTACTAAAAATTGAGTTCTTTTTGTAAAACAAAAGTAGGGATCCAAAATAAAATATAAATTTTGAAATTACAAAAAATTGAGTTCTTTTGCATAAAACAAAAGTACGTGTCGAGAATAAAATATAAATATCCAAATTACTAAAATTTGAGTTCTTTTTGTAAAACAAAAGTAGGGATCCAAAATAAAATCTAAATTTCGAAATTACAACAAATTGAGTTCTTTTGCATAAAACAAAAGTACGTAAAGAGAATAAAATATAAATTTCAAAATTATGAAAAATTGAGTTTCTTTTTTGTAAAACAAAACTACGGATGAAAAATAATATATATATTTCGAATTTATTAAAAATTGAATTACTTTTCTAAAACAAAAGTACGGATCGAAAAGAAAATATAAATATCCAAATTACTAAAAATTGAGTTCTTTTTGTAAAACAAAAGAAGGGATCCAAAATAAAATATAAATTTCGAAATTACAACACATTCAGTTCTTTTGCATTAAACAAAAGTACGTATCGAGAATAAAATATAAGTATCCAAATTACTAAAAATTGAGTTCTTTTTGTAAAACAATACTAGGGATCCAAAATAAAATATAAATTTCGAAATTACAACAAATTGAGTTCTTTTGCATAAAACAAAAGTACGTATCGAGAATAAAATATAAATTTCAAAATTATGAAAAATTGAGTTTCGTTTTTGTAAAACAAAACTACGGATGAAAAATAATATATATATTTCGAAATTATTGAAAATTGAATTTCTTTTTTAAAACAAAAGTACGGATCGAAAAGAAAATATAAATATCCAAATTACTAAAAATTGAGTTCTTTTTGTAAAACAAAAGTAGGGATCCAAAATAAAATATAAATTTTGAAATTACAAAAAATTGAGTTCTTTTGCATAAAACAAAAGTACGTGATCGAGAATAAAATATAAATTTCAAAATTATGAAAAATTGAGTTTCTTTTTGTAAAACGAAACTACGGATAAAAATAATATATATATTTCGAAATTATTAAAATTGAATTTCTTTTGCAAAACAAAAGTACTGGATCGAAAAGAAAATATAAATATCCAAATTACTAAAAATTGAGTTGTTTTTGTAAAACAAAAGTAGGGATCCAAAATAAAATATAAATTTTGAAATTACAAAAAATTGAGTTCTTTTGCATAAAACAAAAGTACGTATCGAGAATAAAATATAAATTTCAAAATTATGAAAAATTGAGTTTCTTTTTTGTAAAACAAAACTACGGATGAAAAATAATATATATATTTCGAAATTATTAAAAATTGAATTTCTTTTGCAAAACAAAAGTACAGATCGAAAAGAAAATATAAATATCCAAATTACTAAAAATTGAGTTGTTTTTGTAAAACAAAAGTAGGGATCCAAAATAAAATATAAATTTTGAAATTACAACAAATTGAGTTCTTTTGCATAAAACAAAAGTACGTATCGAGAATAAAATATAAATTTCAATATTATGAAAAATTGAGTTTCTTTTTTTTAAAACAAAACTACGGATGAAAAATAATATATATATATTTCGAAATTATTAAAAATTGAATTTCTTTTGTAAAACAAAAGTACTGGATCGAAAAGAAAATATAAATATCCAAATTACTAAAAATTGAGTTCTTTTGTAAAACAAAAGTAGGGATCCAAAATAAAATATAAATTTCGAAATTACAAAAAATTGAGTTCTTTTGCATAAAACAAGAGTACGTATCGAGAATAAAATATAAATTTCAAAATTATGAAAAATTGAGTTTCTTTTTGTAAAATAAAACTACGGATGAAAAATAATATATATATTTCGAATTTATTAAAAATTGAATTACTTTTCTAAAACAAAAGTACGGATCGAAAAGAAAATATAAATATCCAAATTACTAAAAATTGAGTTCTTTTGTAAAACAAAAGAAGGGATCCAAAATAAAATATAAATTTCGAAATTACAACAAATTGAGTTCTTTTGCATTAAACAAAAGTACGTATCGAGAATAAAATATAAGTATCCAAATTACTAAAAATTGAGTTCTTTTTGTAAAACAATAGTAGGGATCCAAAATAAAATATAAATTTCGAAATTACAACAAATTGAGTTCTTTTGCATAAAACAAAAGTACGTATCGAGAATAAAACATAAATTTCAAAATTATGAAAAATTGAGTTTCTTTTTGTAAAACAAAACTACGGATGAAAAATAATATATATATTTCAAAATTATTAAAATTGAATTTCTTTTGTAAAACAAAAGTACTGGATCGAAAAGAAAATATAAATATCCAAATTACTAAAAATTGAGTTCTTTTTGTAAAACAAAAGTAGGGATCCAAAATAAAATATAAATTTTGAAATTGCAAAAATTGAGTTCTTTTGCATAAAACAAAAGTACGTATCGAGAATAAAATATAAGTATCCAAATTACTAAAAATTGAGTTCTTTTTGTAAAACAAAAGTAGGGATCCAAAATAAAATATAAATTTTGAAATTGCAAAAATTGAGTTCTTTTGCATAAAACAAAAGTACGTATCGAGAATAAAATATAAGTATCCAAATTACTAAAAATTGAGTTCTTTTGTAAAACAAAAGTAGGGATCCAAAATAAAATATAAATTTTGAAATTACAAAAAATTGAGTTCTTTTGCATAAAACAAAAGTACGTGTCGAGAATAAAATGTAAGTATCCAAATTACTAAAATTTGAGTTCTTTTTGTAAAACAATACTAGGGATCCAAAATAAAATATAAATTTCGAAATTACAACAAATTGAGTTCTTTTGCATAAAACAAAAGTACGTATCGAGAATAAAATATAAATTTCAATATTATGAAAAATTGAGTTTCTTTTTTGTAAAACAACACTACGGATGAAAAATAATATATACATATTTCGAAATTATTAAAAATTGAATTTCTTTTGTAAAACAAAAGTACTGGATCGAAAAGAAAATATAAATATCCAAATTACTAAAAATTGAGTTCTTTTGTAAAACAAAAGTAGGGATCCAAAGTAAAATATAAATTTCGAAACTACAACAAATTGAGTTCGTTTGCATAAAACAAAAGTACGTATCGAGAATAAAATATAAATTTCAAAATTATGAAAAATTGGGTTTCTTTTTTGTAAAACAAAACTACGGATGAAAAATAGTATATATATGTTTCAAAATTATTAAAAATTAAATTTCTTTTGTAAAACAAAAGTACGGATCGAAAAGAAAATATAAATATCCAAATTACTAAAAATTGAGTTCTTTTGTAAAACAAAAGTAGGGATCCAAAATAAAATATAAATTTCGAAATTACAAAAATTGAGTTCTTTTGCATAAAACAAAAGTACGTATCGAGAATAAAATATAAATTTGAAAATTATGAAAAATTGAGTTTCTTTTTGTAAAACAAAGCTACGGATGAAAAATAATATATATATTTCGAATTTATTAAAAATTGAATTTCTTTTGTAAAACAAAAGTACGGATCGAAAAGAAAATATAAATATACAAATTACTCAAAATTGAGTTCTTTTTGTAAAACAAAAGAAGGGATCCAAAATAAAATATAAATTTCGAAATTACAACAAATTGAGTTCTTTTGCATTAAACAAAAGTACGTATCGAGAATAAAATATAAATTTCAAAATTATGAAAAATTGAGTTTCTTTTTTGTAAAACACAACTACGGATGAAAAATAATATATATATTTCGAAATTATTAAAAATTTAATTTCTTTTGTAAAACAAAAGTACGGATCGAAAAGAAAATATAAATATCCAAATTACTAAAAATTGAGTTCATTTTGTAAAACAAAAGTAGGGATCGAAATTAAAATATAAATTTTGAAATTACATAATATTGAGTTCTTTTGCATAAAACAAAAGTACGTGTCGAGAATAAAATATAAGTATCCAAATTACTAAAAATTGAGTTCTTTTTGTAAAACAATAGTAGGGATCCAAAATAAAATATAAATTTCGAAATTACAAAAAATTGAGTTCTTTTGCATAAAACAAAAGTACATATCGAGAATAAAATATAAATTTCAATATTATGAAAAATTGAGTTTCTTTTTGTAAAACAAAACTACGGATGAAAAATAATATATATATATTTCGAAATTATTAAAATTGAATTTCTTTTGTAAAACAAAAGTACTGGATCGAAAAGAAAATATAAATATCCAAATTACTAAAAATTGAGTTCTTTTGTAAAACAAAAGTAGGGATCCAAAATAAAATATAAATTTCGAAATTACAAAAAATTGAGTTCTTTTGCATAAAACAAAAGTACGTATCGAGAATAAAATATAAATTTCAAAATTATGAAAAATTTAGTTTCTTTTTTGTAAAACAAAACTACGGATGAAAAATAATATATATATTTCGAAATTATTGAAAATTGAATTTCTTTTGTAAAACAAAAAAGTACGGATCGAAAAGAAAATATAAATATCCAAATTACTAAAAATTGAGTTCTTTTTGTAAAAGAAAAGTAGGGATCCAAAATAAAATATAAATTTCGAAATTACAAAAAATTGAGTTCTTTTGCATAAAACAAAAGTACGTATCGATAATAAAATATAAATTTCAAAATTATGAAAAATTGAGTTTCTTTTTTGTAAAACAAAACTACGGATGAAAAATAATATATATATTTCGAAATTATTAAAAATTGAATTTCTTTTGCAAAACAAAAGTACGGATCGAAAAGAAAATATAAATATCCAAATTACTAAAAATTGAGTTCTTTTTGTAAAACAAAAGTAGGGATCCAAAATAAAATATAAATTTTGAAATTACAAAAAATTGAGTTCATTTGCATAAAACAAAAGTACGTGTCGAGAATAAAATGTAAGTATCCAAATTACTAAAAATTGAGTTCTTTTTGTAAAACAATACTAGGGATCCAAAATAAAATATAAATTTCGAAATTACAACAAATTGAGTTCTTTTGCATAAAACAAAAGTACGTATCGGGAACAAAATATAAATTTCAATATTATGAAAAATTGAGTTTCTTTTTGTAAAACAACACTACGGATGAAAAATAATATATACATATTTCGAAATTATTAAAAATTGAATTTCTTTTGTAAAACAAAAGTACTGGATCGAAAAGAAAATATAAATATCCAAATTACTAAAAATTGAGTTCTTTTGTAAAACAAAAGTAGGGATCCAAAATAAAATATAAATTTCGAAACTACAACAAATTGAGTTCGTTTGCATAAAACAAAAGTACGTATCGAGAATAAAATATAAATTTCAAAATTATGAAAAATTGGGTTTCTTTTTTGTAAAACAAAACTACGGATGAAAAATAGTATATATATATTTCAAAATTATTAAAAATTAAATTTCTTTTGTAAAACAAAAGTACTGGATCGAAAAGAAAATATAAATATCCAAATTACTAAAAATTGAGTTCTTTTGTAAAACAAAAGTAGGGATCCAAAATAAAATATAAATTTCGAAATTACAAAAATTGAGTTCTTTTGCATAAAACAAAAGTACGTATCGAGAATAAAATATAAATTTGAAAATTATGAAAAATTGAGTTTCTTTTTGTAAAACAAAACTACGGATGAAAAATAATATATATATTTTGAAATTATTAAAAATTGAATTTCTTTTGCAAAACAAAAGTACTGGATCGAAAAGAAAATATAAATATCCAAATTACTAAAAATTGAGTTCTTTTTGTAAAACAAAAGTAGGGATCCAAAATAAAATATAAATTTTGAAATTACAAAAATTGAGTTCTTTTGCATAAAACAAAAGTACGTGATCGAGAATAAAATATAAATTTCAAAATTATGAAAATTGAGTTTCTTTTTTGTAAAACAAAACTACGGATGAAAAATAATATATATATTTCGAAATTATTAAAAATTGAATTTCTTTTGCAAAACAAAAGTACTGGATCGAAAAGAAAATATAAATATCCAAATTACTAAAAATTGAGTTGTTTTTGTAAAGCAAAAGTAGGGATCCAAAATAAAATATAAATTTTGAAATTACAAAAATTGAGTTCTTTTGCATAAAACAAAAGTACGTATCGAGAATAAAATATAAATTTCAAAATTATGAAAAATTGAGTTTTTTTTGTAAAACAAAACTACGGATGAAAAATAATATATATATTTCGAAATTATTAAAAATTGAATTTTTTGCAAAACAAAAGTACTGGATCGAAAAGAAAATATAAATATCCAAATTACTAAAAATTGAGTTGTTTTTGTAAAACAAAAGTAGGAATCCAAAATAAAATATAAATTTTGAAATTACAACAAATTGAGTTCTTTTGCATAAAACAAAAGTACGTATCGAGAATAAAATATAAATTTCAATATTATGAAAAATTGAGTTTCTTTTTTTAAAACAAAACTACGGATGAAAAATAATATATATATATTTCGAAATTATTAAAAATTGAATTTCTTTTGTAAAACAAAAGTACTGGATCGAAAAGAAAATATAAATATCCAAATTACTAAAAATTGAGTTCTTTTGTAAAACAAAAGTAGGGATCCAATATAAAATATAAATTTTGAAATTACAAAAATTGAGTTCTTTTGCATAAAACAAAAGTACGTATCGAGAATAAAATATAAATTTCAAAATTATGAAAAATTGAGTTTCTTTTTGTAAAACAAAACTACGGATGAAAAATAATATATATATTTCGAATTTATTAAAAATTGAATTACTTTTCTAAAACAAAAGTACGGATCGAAAAGAAAATATAAATATCCAAATTACTAAAAATTGAGTTCTTTTTGTAAAACAAAAGAAGGGATCCAAAATAAAATATCAATTTCGAAATTACAAAAAATTGAGTTCTTTTGCATAAAACAAAAGTACGTATCGAGAATAAAATATAAATATCCAAATTACTAAAAATTGAGTTCTTTTTGTAAAACAATAGTAGGGATCCAAAATAAAATATAAATTTCGAAATTACAACAAATTGAGTTCTTTTGCATAAAACAAAAGTACGTATCGAGAATAAAACATAAATTTCAAAATTATGAAAAATTGAGTTTCTTTTTGTAAAACAAAACTACGGATGAAAAATAATATATATATTTCAAAATTATTAAAAATTGAATTTCTTTTGTAAAACAAAAGTACTGGATCGAAAAGAAAATATAAATATCCAAATTACTAAAAATTGAGTTCTTTTTGTAAAACAAAAGTAGGGATCCAAAATAAAATATAAATTTTGAAATTGCAAAAAATTGAGTTCTTTTGCATAAACAAAAGTACGTATCGAGAATAAAATATAAGTATCCAAATTACTAAAAATTGAGTTCTTTTTGTAAAACAAAAGTAGGGATCCAAAATAAAATATAAATTTTGAAATTGCAAAAAATTGAGTTCTTTCGCATAAAACAAAAGTACGTATCGAGAATAAAATATAAGTATCCAAATTACTAAAAATTGAGTTCTTTTTGTAAAACAAAAGTAGGGATCCAAAATAAAATATAAATTTTGAAATTACAAAAATTGAGTTCTTTTCCATAAATCAAAAGTACGTGTCGAGAATAAAATGTAAGTATCCAAATTACTAAAAATTGAGTTCTTTTTGTAAAACAATACTAGGGATCCAAAATAAAATATAAATTTCGAAATTACAACAAATTGAGTTCTTTTGCATAAAACAAAAGTACGTATCGGAAAAAAATATAAATTTCAATATTATGAAAAATTGAGTTTTTTTTTTGTAAAACAACACTACGGATGAAAAATAATATATACATATTTCGAAATTATTAAAAATTGAATTTCTTTTGTAAAACAAAAGTACGGATCGAAAAGAAAATATAAATATCCAAATTACTAAAAATTGAGTTCTTTTGTAAAACAAAAGTAGGGATCCAAAATAAAATATAAATTTCGAAACTACAACAAATTGAGTTCGTTTGCATAAAACAAAAGTACGTATCGAGAATAAAATATAAATTTCAAAATTATGAAAAATCGGGTTTCTTTTTGTGAAACAAAACTACGGATGAAAAATAGTATATATATATTTCAAAATTATTAAAAATTAAATTTCTTTTGTAAAACAAAAGTACGGATCGAAAAGAAAATATAAATATCCAAATTACTAAAAATTGAGTTCTTTTGTAAAACAAAAGTAGGGATCCAAAATAAAATATAAATTTCGAAATTACAAAAATTGAGTTCTTTTGCATAAAACAAAAGTAACGTATCGAGAATAAAATATAAATTTGAAAATTATGAAAAATTGAGTTTCTTTTTGTAAAACAAAACTACGGATGAAAAATAATATATATATTTCGAATTTATTAAAAATTGAATTTCTTTTGTAAAACAAAAGTACGGATCGAAAAGAAAATATAAATATCCAAATTACTCAAAATTGAGTTCTTTTTGTAAAACAAAAGAAGGGATCCAAAATAAAATATAAATTTCGAAATTACAACAAATTGAGTTCTTTTGCATTAAACAAAAGTACGTATCGAGAATAAAATATAAATTTCAAAATTATGAAAAATTTAGTTTCTTTTTCGTAAAACACAACTACGGATGAAAAACAATATATATATTTCGAAATTATTAAAAATTGAATTTCGTTTGTAAAACAAAAGTACGGATCGAAAAGAAAATATAAATATCCAAATTACTAAAAATTGAGTTCTTTTGTAAAACAAAAGTAGGGATCGAAATTAAAATATAAATTTTGAAATTACATAAAATTGAGTTCTTTTGCATAAAACAAAAGTACGTGTCGAGAATAAAATATAAGTATCCAAATTACTAAAAATTGAGTTCTTTTGTAAAACAATAGTAGGGATCCAAAATAAAATATAAATTTTGAAATTACAAAAATTGAGTTCTTTTGCATAAAACAAAAGTACATATCGAGAATAAAATATAAATTTCAATATTATGAAAAATTGAGTTTCTTTTTGTAAAACAAAACTACGGATGAAAAATAATATCTATATATTTCGAAATTATTAAAACTTGAATTTCTTTTGTAAAACAAAAGTACTGGATCGAAAAGAAAATATAAATATCCAAATTACTAAAAATTGAGTTCTTTTGTAAAACAAAAGTAGGGATCCAAAATAAAATATAAATTTTGAAATTACAAAAATTGAGTTCTTTTGCATAAAACAAAAGTACGTGATCGAGAATAAAATATACATTTCAAAATTATGAAAAATTTAGTTTCTTTTTGTAAAACAAAACTACGGATGAAAAATAATATATATATTTCGAAATTATTGAAAATTGAATTTCTTTTGTAAAACAAAAGTACTGGATCGAAAAGAAAATATAAATATCCAAATTACTAAAAATTGAGTTCTTTTTGTAAAACAAAAGTAGGGATCCAAAATAAAATATAAATTTTGAAATTACAAAAATTGAGTTCTTTTGCATAAAACAAAAGTACGTGTCGAGAATAAAATGTAAGTATCCAAATTACTAAAAATTGAGTTCTTTTTGTAAAACAAAAGAAGGGATACAAAATAAAATATAAATTTCGAAATTACAAAAAATTGAGTTCTTTTGCATAAAACAAAAGTACGTATCGGGAACAAAATATAAATTTGAATATTATGAAAAATTGAGTTTCTTTTTGTAAAACAACACTACGGATGAAAAATAATATATACATATTTCGAAATTATTAAAAATTGAATTTCTTTTGTAAAACAAAAGTACGGATCGAAAAGAAAATATAAATATCCAAATTACTAAAAATTGAGTTCTTTTTGTAAAACAAAAGTAGGGATCCAAAATAAAATATAAATTTCGAAACTACAACAAATTGAGTTCGTTTGCATAAAACAAAAGTACGTATCGAGAATAAAATATAAATTTCAAAATTATGAAAAATTGGGTTTCTTTTTGTAAAACAAAACTACGGATGAAAAATAGTATATATATATTTCAAAATTATTAAAAATTAAATTTCTTTTGTAAAACAAAAGTACGGATCGAAAAGAAAATATAAATATCCAAATTACTAAAAATTGAGTTCTTTTTGTAAAACAAAAGTAGGGATCCAAAATAAAATATAAATTTCGAAATTACAAAAAATTGAGTTCTTTTGCATAAAACAAAAGTACGTATCGAGAATAAAATATAAATTTGAAAATTATGAAAAATTGAGTTTCTTTTTGTAAAACAAAACTACGGATGAAAAATAATATATATATTTTGAAATTATTAAAAATTGAATTTCTTTTGCAAAACAAAAGTACTGGATCGAAAAGAAAATATAAATATCCAAATTACTAAAAATTGAGTTCTTTTTGTAAAACAAAAGTAGGGATCCAAAATAAAATATAAATTTTGAAATTACAAAAATTGAGTTCTTTTGCATAAAACAAAAGTAATGCGTATCGAGAATAAAATATAAATTTCAAAATTATGAAAATTGAGTTTCTTTTTGTAAAACAAAACTACGGATGAAAAATAATATATATATTTCGAAATTATTAAAAATTGAATTTCTTTTGCAAAACAAAAGTACGGATCGAAAAGAAAATATAAATATCCAAATTACTAAAAATTGAGTTGTTTTTGTAAAGCAAAAGTAGGGATCCAAAATAAAATATAAATTTTGAAATTACAAAAATTGAGTTCTTTTGCATAAAACAAAAGTACGTATCGAGAATAAAATATAAATTTCAAAATTATGAAAAATTGAGTTTTTTTTGTAAAACAAAACTACGGATGAAAAATAATATATATATTTCGAAATTATTAAAAATTGAATTTTTTTGCAAAACAAAAGTACGGATCGAAAAGAAAATATAAATATCCAAATTACTAAAAATTGAGTTGTTTTTGTAAAACAAAAGTAGGAATCCAAAATAAAATATAAATTTTGAAATTACAACAAATTGAGTTCTTTTGCATAAAACAAAAGTACGTATCGAGAATAAAATATAAATTTCAATATTATGAAAAATTGAGTTTCTTTTTTTAAAACAAAACTACGGATGAAAAATAATATATATATATTTCGAAATTATTAAAAATTGAATTTCTTTTGTAAAACAAAAGTACGGATCGAAAAGAAAATATAAATATCCAAATTACTAAAAATTGAGTTCTTTTTGTAAAACAAAAGTAGGGATCCAATATAAAATATAAATTTTGAAATTACAAAAAATTGAGTTCTTTTGCATAAAACAAAAGTACGTGATCGAGAATAAAATATAAATTTCAAAATTATGAAAAATTGAGTTTCTTTTTGTAAAACAAAACTACGGATGAAAAATAATATATATATTTCGAATTTATTAAAAATTGAATTACTTTTCTAAAACAAAAGTACGGATCGAAAAGAAAATATAAATATCCAAATTACTAAAAATTGAGTTCTTTTGTAAAACAAAAGAAGGGATCCAAAATAAAATATAAATTTCGAAATTACAACAAATTGAGTTCTTTTGCATTAAACAAAAGTACGTATCGAGAATAAAATATAAGTATCCAAATTACTAAAAATTGAGTTCTTTTTGTAAAACAATAGTAGGGATCCAAAATAAAATATAAATTTCGAAATTACAACAAATTGAGTTCTTTTGCATAAAACAAAAGTACGTATCGAGAATAAAACATAAATTTCAAAATTATGAAAAATTGAGTTTCTTTTTGTAAAACAAAACTACGGATGAAAAATAATATATATATTTCAAAATTATTAAAATTGAATTTCTTTTGTAAAACAAAAGTACTGGATCGAAAAGAAAATATAAATATCCAAATTACTAAAAATTGAGTTCTTTTGTAAAACAAAAGTAGGGATCCAAAATAAAATATAAATTTTGAAATTGCAAAAATTGAGTTCTTTTGCATAAACAAAAGTACGTATCGAGAATAAAATATAAGTATCCAAATTACTAAAAATTGAGTTCTTTTTGTAAAACAAAAGTAGGGATCCAAAATAAAATATAAATTTTGAAATTGCAAAAAATTGAGTTCTTTCGCATAAAACAAAAGTACGTATCGAGAATAAAATATAAGTATCCAAATTACTAAAAATTGAGTTCTTTTTGTAAAACAAAAGTAGGGATCCAAAATAAAATATAAATTTTGAAATTACAAAAAATTGAGTTCTTTTCCATAAATCAAAAGTACGTGTCGAGAATAAAATGTAAGTATCCAAATTACTAAAAATTGAGTTCTTTTTGTAAAACAATACTAGGGATCCAAAATAAAATATAAATTTCGAAATTACAACAAATTGAGTTCTTTTGCATAAAACAAAAGTACGTATCGGAAAAAAATATAAATTTCAATATTATGAAAAATTGAGTTTTTTTTTGTAAAACAACACTACTGGATGAAAAATAATATATACATATTTCGAAATTATTAAAAATTGAATTTCTTTTGTAAAACAAAAGTACTGGATCGAAAAGAAAATATAAATATCCAAATTACTAAAAATTGAGTTCTTTTGTAAAACAAAAGTAGGGATCCAAAATAAAATATAAATTTCGAAACTACAACAAATTGAGTTCGTTTGCATAAAACAAAAGTACGTGATCGAGAATAAAATATAAATTTCAAAATTATGAAAAATCGGGTTTCTTTTTGTGAAACAAAACTACGGATGAAAAATAGTATATATATATTTCAAAATTATTAAAAATTAAATTTCTTTTGTAAAACAAAAGTACGGATCGAAAAGAAAATATAAATATCCAAATTACTAAAAATTGAGTTCTTTTGTAAAACAAAAGTAGGGATCCAAAATAAAATATAAATTTCGAAATTACAAAAATTGAGTTCTTTTGCATAAAACAAAAGTACGTATCGAGAATAAAATATAAATTTGAAAATTATGAAAAATTGAGTTTCTTTTTGTAAAACAAAACTACGGATGAAAAATAATATATATATTTCGAATTTATTAAAAATTGAATTTCTTTTGTAAAACAAAAGTACGGATCGAAAAGAAAATATAAATATCCAAATTACTCAAAATTGAGTTCTTTTTGTAAAACAAAAGTAGGGATCCAAAATAAAATATAAATTTCGAAATTACAACAAATTGAGTTCTTTTGCATTAAACAAAAGTACGTATCGAGAATAAAATATAAATTTCAAAATTATGAAAAATTTAGTTTCTTTTTCGTAAAACACAACTACGGATGAAAAACAATATATATATTTCGAAATTATTAAAAATTGAATTTCGTTTGTAAAACAAAAGTACGGATCGAAAAGAAAATATAAATATCCAAATTACTAAAAATTGAGTTCTTTTGTAAAACAAAAGTAGGGATCGAAATTAAAATATAAATTTTGAAATTACATAAAATTGAGTTCTTTTGCATAAAACAAAAGTACGTGTCGAGAATAAAATATAAGTATCCAAATTACTAAAAATTGAGTTCTTTTTGTAAAACAATACTAGGGATCCAAAATAAAATATAAATTTTGAAATTACAAAAAATTGAGTTCTTTTGCATAAAACAAAAGTACATATCGAGAATAAAATATAAATTTCAATATTATGAAAAATTGAGTTTCTTTTTGTAAAACAAAACTACGGATGAAAAATAATATCTATATATTTCGAAATTATTAAAACTTGAATTTCTTTTGTAAAACAAAAGTACTGGATCGAAAAGAAAATATAAATATCCAAATTACTAAAAATTGAGTTCTTTTTGTAAAACAAAAGTAGGGATCCAAAATAAAATATAAATTTTGAAATTACAAAAAATTGAGTTCTTTTGCATAAAACAAAAGTACGTATCGAGAATAAAATATACATTTCAAAATTATGAAAAATTTAGTTTCTTTTTTGTAAAACAAAACTACGGATGAAAAATAATATATATATTTCGAAATTATTGAAAATTGAATTTCTTTTGTAAAACAAAAGTACGGATCGAAAAGAAAATATAAATATCCAAATTACTAAAAATTGAGTTCTTTTTGTAAAACAAAAGTAGGGATCCAAAATAAAATATAAATTTTGAAATTACAAAAATTGAGTTCTTTTGCATAAAACAAAAGTACGTGTCGAGAATAAAATGTAAGTATCCAAATTACTAAAAATTGAGTTCTTTTTGTAAAACAATACTAGGGATCCAAAATAAAATATAAATTTCGAAATTACAACAAATTGAGTTCTTTTGCATAAAACAAAAGTACGTATCGGGAACAAAATATAAATTTGAATATTATGAAAAATTGAGTTTCTTTTTTGTAAAACAACACTACGGATGAAAAATAATATATACATATTTCGAAATTATTAAAAATTGAATTTCTTTTGTAAAACAAAAGTACGGATCGAAAAGAAAATATAAATATCCAAATTACTAAAAATTGAGTTCTTTTTGTAAAACAAAAGTAGGGATCCAAAATAAAATATAAATTTCGAAACTACAACAAATTGAGTTCGTTTGCATAAAACAAAAGTACGTATCGAGAATAAAATATAAATTTCAAAATTATGAAAAATTGGGTTTCTTTTTTGTAAAACAAAACTACGGATGAAAAATAGTATATATATATTTCAAAATTATAAAAAATTAAATTTCTTTTGTAAAACAAAAGTACGGATCCAAAAGAAAATATAAATATCCAAATTACTAAAAATTGAGTTCTTTTTGTAAAACAAAAGTAGGGATCCAAAATAAAATATAAATTTCGAAATTACAAAAAATTGAGTTCTTTTGCATAAAACAAAAGTACGTATCGAGAATAAAATATAAATTTGAAAATTATGAAAAATTGAGTTTCTTTTTTGTAAAAAAAAACTACGGATGAAAAATAATATATATATTTCGAATTTATTAAAAATTGAATTTCTTTTGTAAAACAAAAGTACTGGATCGAAAAGAAAATATAAATATCCAAATTACTAAAAGTTGAGTTCTTTTTGTAAAACAAAAGAAGGGATCCAAAATAAAATATAAATTTCGAAATTACAACAAATTGAGTTCTTTTGCATTAAACAAAAGTACGTATCGAGAATAAAATATAAATTTCAAAATTATGAAAAATTGAGTTTCTTTTTTGTAAAACACAACTACGGATGAAAAATAATATATATATTTCGAAATTATTAAAACTTGAATTTCTTTTGTAAAACAAAAGTACGGATCGAAAAGAAAATATAAATATCCAAATTACTAAAAATTGAGTTCTTTTTGTAAAACAAAAGTAGGGATCGAAATTAAAATATAAATTTTGAAATTACAAAAAATTGAGTTCTTTTGCATAAAACAAAAGTACGTGTCGAGAATAAAATATAAGTATCCAAATTACTAAAAATTGAGTTCTTTTTGTAAAACAATACTAGGGATCCAAAATAAACAATAAATTTCGAAATTACAACAAATTGAGTTCTTTTGCATAAAACAAAAGTACGTATCGAGAATAAAATATAAATTTCAAAATTATGAAAAATTGAGTTTCTTTTTTGTAAAACAAAACTACGGATGAAAAATAATATATATATATTTCGAAATTATTAAAAATTGAATTTCTTTTGTAAAACAAAAGTACGGATCGAAAAGAAAATATAAATATCCAAATTACTAAAAATTGAGTTCTTTTTGTAAAACAAAAGTAGGGATCGAAATTAAAATATAAATTTTGAAGTTACAAAAAATTGAGTTCTTTTGCATAAAACAAAAGTACGTGTCGAGAATAAAATATAAGTATCCAAATTACTAAAAATTGAGTTCTTTTTGTAAAACAATACTAGGGATCCAAAATAAAATATAAATTTCGAAATTACAATAAATTGATTTCTTTTGCATAAAACAAAAGTACATATCGAGAATAAAATATAAATTTCAATATTATGAAAAATTGAGTTTCTTTTTTGTAAAACAAAACTACGGATGAAAAATAATATATATATATTTCGAAATTATTAAAAATTGAATTTCTTTTGTAAAACAAAAGTACGGATCGAAAAGAAAATATAAATATCCAAATTACTAAAAATTGAGTTCTTTTTGTAAAACAAAGGTAGGGATCCAAAATAAAATACAAATTTCTAAATTACAACAAATTGAGTTCTTTTGCATAAAAGAAAAGTACGTATCGAGAATAAAATATAAATTTCAAAATTATGAAAAATTGAGTTTCTTTTTTGTAAAACAACACTACGGATGAAAAATAATATATATATTTCGAAATTATTAAAAACTGAATTTCTTTTGTAAAACAAAAGTACGGATCGAGAAGAAAATATAAATATCCAAATTACTAAAAATTGAGTTCTTTTTGTAAAAAAAAAAGTAGGGATCCAAAATAAAATATAAATTTCGAAATTACAAAAAATTGAGTTCTTTTGCATAAAACAAAAGTACGTGTCGAGAATAAAATTTAAGTATCCAAATCACTAAAAATTGAGTTCTTTTTGTAAAACAATACTACGGATCCAAAATAAAATATAAATTTCGAACTTACAACAAATTGAGTTCTTTTGCATAAAACAAAAGTACGTATCGAGAATAAAATATAAATTTCAATATTATGAAAAATTGAGTTTCTTTTTTGTAAAACAAAACAACGGATGAAAAATAATATATATATATTTCGAAATTATTAAAAATTGAATTTCTTTTGTAAAACAAAAGTACGGATCGAAAAGAAAATATAAATATCCAAATTACTAAAAATTGAGTTCTTTTTGTAAAACAAAGGTAGGGATTCAAAATAAAATACAAATTTCTAAATTACAACAAATTGAGTTCTTTTGCATAAAACAAAAGTACGTATCGAGAATAAAATATAAATTTCAAAATTATGAAAAATTGAGTTTCTTTTTTGTAAAACAAAACTACGGATGAAAAATAATATATATATTTCGAAATTATTAAAAATTGAATTTCTTTTGTAAAACAAAAGTACGGATCGAGAAGAAAATATAAATATCCAAATTACTAAAAATTGAGTTCTTTTTGTAAAAAAAAAGTAGGGATCCAAAATAAAATATAAATTTCGAAATTACAAAAAATTGAGTTCTTTTGCATAAAACAAAAGTACGTGTCGAGAATAAAATTTAAGTATCCAAATCACTAAAAATTGAGTTCTTTTGTAAAACAATACTACGGATCCAAAATAAAATATAAATTTCGAACTTACAACAAATTGAGTTCTTTTGCATAAAACAAAAGTACGTGATCGAGAATAAAATATAAATTTCAATATGATGAAAAATCGAGTTTCTTTTTGTAAAACAAAACTACGGATGAAAAATAATATATATATATTTCGAAATTATTAAAATTGAATTTCTTTTGTAAAACAAAAGTACGGATCGAAAAGAAAATATAAATATCCAAATTACTAAAAATTGAGTTCTTTTGTAAAACAAAGGTAGGGATTCAAAATAAAATACAAATTTCTAAATTACAACAAATTGAGTTCTTTTGCATAAAACAAAAGTACGTATCGAGAATAAAATATAAATTTCAAAATTATGAAAAATTGAGTTTCTTTTTGTAAAACAAAACTACGGATGAAAAATAATATATATATTTCGAAATTATTAAAATTGAATTTCTTTTGTAAAACAAAAGTACTGGATCGAGAAGAAAATATAAATATCCAAATTACTAAAAATTGAGTTCTTTTGTAAAAAAAAGTAGGGATCCAAAATAAAATATAAATTTCGAAATTACAAAAATTGAGTTCTTTTGCATAAAACAAAAGTACGTGTCGAGAATAAAATTTAAGTATCCAAATCACTAAAAATTGAGTTCTTTTTGTAAAACAATACTACGGATCCAAAATAAAATATAAATTTCGAACTTACAACAAATTGAGTTCTTTTGCATAAAACAAAAGTACGTATCGAGAATAAAATATAAATTTCAATATGATGAAAAATCGAGTTTCTTTTTTGTAAAACAAAACTACGGATGAAAAATAATATATATATATTTCGAAATTATTAAAAATTGAATTTCTTTTGTAAAACAAAAGTACGGATCCAAAAGAAAATATAAATATCCAAATTACTAAAAATTGAGTTCTTTTTGTAAAACAAAAGTAGGGATCCAAAATAAAATACAAATTTCTAAATTACAACAAATTGAGTTCTTTTGCATAAAAATAAAGTACGTATCGAGAATAAAATATAAATTTCAAAATTATGAAAAATTGAGTTTCTTTTTTGTAAAACAAAACTACGGATGAAAAATAATAATATATATATATTTCGAAATTATTAAAAATTGAATTTCTTTTGTCAAACAAAAGTACGGATCGAAAAGAAAATATAAATATCCAAATTACTAAAAATTGAGTTCTTTTTGTAAAACAAAAGTAGGGATCCAAAATAAAATATAAATTTCGAAATTACAAAAAATTGAGTTCTTTTGCATAAAACAAAAGTACGTATCAAGAATAAAATATAAATTTCAAAATTATGACAAATTGAGTTTCTTTTTTGTAAAACAAAACTACGGATGAAAAATAATATATATATTTCGAAATTATTAAAATTTGAATTTCTTTTGTAAAACAAAAGTACGGATCGAAAAGGAAATATAAATATCCAAATTACTAAAAATTGAGTTCTTTTTGTACAACAAAAGTAGGGATCCAAAATAAAATATAAATTTTGAAATTACAAAAAATTGAGTTCTTTTGCATAAAACAAAAGTACGTGTCGAGAATAAAATTTAAGTATCCAAATCACTAAAAATTGAGTTCTTTTTGTAAAACAATACTAGGGATCCAAAATAAAATATAAATTTCGAAATTACAACAAATTGAGTTCTTTTGCATAAAAGAAAAGTACGTATCGAGAATAAAATATAAATTTCAATATTATGAAAAA
Organism: Lablab purpureus; assembly: GCA_030347555.1. Classification (NCBI taxonomy): domain Eukaryota; kingdom Viridiplantae; phylum Streptophyta; class Magnoliopsida; order Fabales; family Fabaceae; genus Lablab; species Lablab purpureus. The sequence goes on along the minus strand of CM059258.1, from coordinate 10,896,454 downwards.
TTGAGTTTCTTTTTTGTAAAACAAAACTACGGATGAAAAATAATATATATATATATTTCGAAATTATTAAAAATTGAATTTCTTTTGTAAAACAAAAGTACAGATCGAAAAGAAAATATAAATATCCAAATTACGAAAAATTGAGTTCTTTTTGTAAAACAAAAGTAGGGATCGAAAATAAAATATAAATTTTGAAATTACAAAAAATTGAGTTCTTTTGCATAAAACAAAAGTACGTGTCGAGAATAAAATTTAAGTATCCAAATCACTAAAAATTGAGTTCTTTTTGTAAAACAATACTAGGGAACCAAAATAAAATATAAATTTCGAAATTACAACAAATTGAGTTCTTTTGCATAAAACAAAAGTACATATCGAGAATAAAAAATAAATTTCAATATTATGAAAAATTGAGTTTCTTTTTTGTAAAACAAAACTACGGATGAAAAATAATATATATATATTTCGAAATTATTAAAAATTGAATTTCTTTTGTAAAACAAAAGTACGGATCCAAAAGAAAATATAAATATCCAAATTACTAAAAATTGAGTTCTTTTTGTAAAACAAAAGTAGGGATCCAAAATAAAATACAAATTTCTAAATTACAACAAATTGAGTTCTTTTGCATAAAAGAAAAGTACGTATCGAGAATAAAATATAAATTTCAAAATTATGAAAAATTGAGTTTCTTTTTTGTAAAACACAACTACGAATGAAAAATAATATATATATTTCGAAATTATTAAAAATTAAATTTCTTTTGTAAAACAAAAGTACGGATCGAAAAAGAAAATATAAATATCCAAATTACTAAAAATTGAGTTCTTTTGTAAAACAAAAGTAGGGATCCAAAATAAAATATAAATTTTGAAATTACAAAAATTGAGTTCTTTTGCATAAAACAAAAGTACGTGTTGAGAATAAAATTTAAGTATCCAAATCACTAAAAATTGAGTTCTTTTTGTAAAGCAATACTAGGGATCCAAAATAAAATATAAATTTCGAAATTACAACAAATTGAGTTCTTTTGCATAAAACAAAAGTACGTATCGAGAATAAAATATAAATTTCAATATTATGAAAAATTGAGTTTTTTTTTGTAAAACAAAACCACGGATGAAAAATAATATATATATATTTCGAAATTATTAAAAATTGAATTTCTTTTGTAAAACAAAAGTACAGATCGAAAAGAAAATATAAATATCCAAATTACTAAAAATTGAGTTCTTTTTGTAAAACAAAAGTAGGGATCGAAAATAAAATATAAATTTTGAAATTACAAAAAATTGAGTTCTTTTGCATAAAACAAAAGTACGTATCGAGAACAAAATATAAATTTCAATATTATGAAAAATTGAGTTTCTTTTTCGTAAAACAACACTACGGATGAAAAATAATATATATATATTTCGAAATTATTAAAAATGGAATTTCTTTTGTAAAACAAAAGTACGTATCGAGAATAAAATATAAATTTGAAAATTATGAAAAATTGAGTTTCTTTTTTGTAAAACACAACTACGAATGAAAAATAATATATATATTTCGAAATTATTAAAAATTAAATTTCTTTTGTAAAACAAAACTACGGATCGAAAAGAAAATATAAATATCCAAATTACTAAAAATTGAGTTCTTTTTGTAAAACAAAAGTAGGGATCCAAAATAAAATACAAATTTCTAAATTACAACAAATTGAGTTCTTTTGCATAAAACAAAAGTACGTATCGAGAACAAAATATAAATTTCAATATTATGAAAAATTGAGTTTCTTTTTTGTAAAACAACACTACGGATGAAAAATAATATATATATATTTCGAAATTATTAAAAATGGAATTTCTTTTGTAAAACAAAAGTACGGATCGAAAAGAAAATATAAATATCCAAATTACTAAAAATTGAGTTCTTTTTGTAAAACAAAAGTAGGGATCCAAAATAAAATACAAATTTCTAAATTACAACAAATTGAGTTCTTTTGCATAAAACAAAAGTACGTATCGAGAATAAAATATAAATTTCAAAATTATGAAAAATTGAGTTTCTTTTTTGAAAACAAAACTACGGATGAAAAATAATATATATATTTCGAAATTATTAAAAATTGAATTTCTTTTGTAAAACAAAAGTACGGATCGAAAAGAAAATATAAATATCCAAATTACTAAAAATTGAGTTCTTTTTGTAAAACAAAAGAAGGGATCCAAAATAAAATATAAATTTTGAAATTACAAAAAATTGAGTTCTTTTGCATAAAACAAAAGTACGTGTCGAGAATAAAATATAAGTATCCAAATTACTAAACATTGAGTTCTTTTTGTAAAACAATACTAAGGATCCAAAATAAAATATAAATTTCGAAATTACAACAAATTGAGTTCTTTTGCATAAAGCAAAAGTACATATCGAGAATAAAATATAAATTTCAATATTATGAAAAATTGAGTTTCTTTTTTGTAAAACAAAACTACGGATGAAAAATAATATATATACTTCGAAATTATTAAAAATTCAATTTCTTTTGTAAAACAAAAGTACGGATCGAAAAGAAAATATAAATATCCAAATTACTAAAAATTGAGTTCTTTTTGTAAAACAAAAGTAGGGATCCAAAATAAAATACAAATTTCTAAATTACAACAAATTGAGTTCTTTTGCATAAAAGAAAAGTACGTATCGAGAATAAAATATAAATTTCAAAATTATGAAAAATTGAGTTTCTTTTTTGTAAAACAAAACTACGAATGAAAAATAATATATATATTTCGAAATTATTAAAAATTAAATTTCTTTTGTAAAACAAAAGTACGGATCGAAAAGAAAATATAAATATCCAAATTACTAAATATTGAGTTCTTTTTGTAAAACAAAAGTAGGGATCCAAAATAAAATATAAATTTTGAAATTACAAAAAATTGAGTTCTTTTGCATAAAACAAAAGTACGTGTCGAGAATAAAATTTAAGTATCCAAATCACTAAAAATTGAGTTCTTTTTGTAAAACAATACTAGGGATCCAAAATAAAATATAAATTTCGAAATTACAACAAATTGAGTTCTTTTGCATAAAACAAAAGTACGTATCGAGAATAAAATATAAGTATCCAAATTACTAAAAATTGAGTGCTTGTTGTAAAACAAAAGTAGGGATCCAAAATAAAATATAAATTTCGAAATTACAAAAAATTGAGTTCTTTTGCATAAAACAAAAGTACGTTTCAAGAATAAAATATAAATTTCAAAATTATGAAAAATTGGGTTTCTTTTCTGTAAAACAAAACTACGGATGAAAAATAATATATATATATTTCGAAATTATTAAAAATTAAATTTCTTTTGTAAAACAAAAGTACGGATCGAAAAGAAAATATAAATATCCAAATTACTAAAAATTGAGTTCTTTTTGTAAAACAAAAGTAGGGATCCAAAATAAAATATAAATTTTGAAATTACAAAAAATTGAGTTCTTTTGCATAAAACAAAAGTACGTGTCGAGAATAAAATTTAAGTATCCAAATCACTAAAAATTGAGTTCTTTTTGTAAAGCAATACTAGGGATCCAAAATAAAATATAAATTTCGAAATTACAACAAATTGAGTTCTTTTGCATAAAACAAAAGTACGTATCGAGAATAAAATATAAATTTCAATATTATGAAAAATTGAGTTTTTTTTTGTAAAACAAAACCACGGATGAAAAATAATATATATATATTTCGAAATTATTAAAAATTGAATTTCTTTTGTAAAACAAAAGTACAGATCGAAAAGAAAATATAAATATCCAAATTACTAAAAATTGAGTTCTTTTTGTAAAACAAAAGTAGGGATCGAAAATAAAATATAAATTTTGAAATTACAAAAAATTGAGTTCTTTTGCATAAAACAAAAGTACGTATCGAGAACAAAATATAAATTTCAATATTATGAAAAATTGAGTTTCTTTTTCGTAAAACAACACTACTGGATGAAAAATAATATATATATATTTCGAAATTATTAAAAATGGAATTTCTTTTGTAAAACAAAAGTACGTATCGAGAATAAAATATAAATTTGAAAATTATGAAAAATTGAGTTTCTTTTTGTAAAACACAACTACGAATGAAAAATAATATATATATTTCGAAATTATTAAAAATTAAATTTCTTTTGTAAAACAAAACTACGGATCGAAAAGAAAATATAAATATCCAAATTACTAAAAATTGAGTTCTTTTTGTAAAACAAAAGTAGGGATCCAAAATAAAATATAAATTTCGAAATTACAACAAATTGAGTTCTTTTGCATAAAACAAAAGTACGTATCGAGAACAAAATATAAATTTCAATATTATGAAAAATTGAGTTTCTTTTTTGTAAAACAACACTACGGATCAAAAATAATATATATATATTTCGAAATTATTAAAAATGGAATTTCTTTTGTAAAACAAAAGTACGGATCGAAAAGAAAATATAAATATCCAAATTACTAAAAATTGAGTTCTTTTTGTAAAACAAAAGTAGGGATCCAAAATAAAATACAAATTTCTAAATTACAACAAATTGAGTTCTTTTGCATAAAACAAAAGTACGTATCGAGAATAAAATATAAATTTCAAAATTATGAAAAATTGAGTTTCTTTTTGAAAACAAAACTACGGATGAAAAATAATATATATATTTCGAAATTATTAAAATTGAATTTCTTTTGTAAAACAAAAGTACTGGATCGAAAAGAAAATATAAATATCCAAATTACTAAAAATTGAGTTCTTTTGTAAAACAAAAGAAGGGATCCAAAATAAAATATAAATTTTGAAATTACAAAAAATTGAGTTCTTTTGCATAAAACAAAAGTACGTGTCGAGAATAAAATATAAGTATCCAAATTACTAAACATTGAGTTCTTTTTGTAAAACAATACTAAGGATCCAAAATAAAATATAAATTTCGAAATTACAACAAATTGAGTTCTTTTGCATAAAGCAAAAGTACATATCGAGAATAAAATATAAATTTCAATATTATGAAAAATTGAGTTTCTTTTTGTAAAACAAAACTACGGATGAAAAATAATATATATACTTGAAATTATTAAAAATTCAATTTCTTTTGTAAAACAAAAGTACGGATCGAAAAGAAAATATAAATATCCAAATTACTAAAAATTGAGTTCTTTTGTAAAACAAAAGTAGGGATCCAAAATAAAATACAAATTTCTAAATTACAACAAATTGAGTTCTTTTGCATAAAAGAAAAGTACGTATCGAGAATAAAATATAAATTTCAAAATTATGAAAAATTGAGTTTCTTTTTGTAAAACACAACTACGAATGAAAAATAATATATATATTTCGAAATTATTAAAAATTAAATTTCTTTTGTAAAACAAAAGTACGGATCGAAAAGAAAATATAAATATCCAAATTACTAAATATTGAGTTCTTTTTGTAAAACAAAAGTAGGGATCCAAAATAAAATATAAATTTTGAAATTACAAAAATTGAGTTCTTTTGCATAAAACAAAAGTACGTGTCGAGAATAAAATTTAAGTATCCAAATCACTAAAAATTGAGTTCTTTTGTAAAACAATACTAGGGATCCAAAATAAAATATAAATTTCGAAATTACAACAAATTGAGTTCTTTTGCATAAAACAAAAGTACGTATCGAGAATAAAATATAAGTATCCAAATTACTAAAAATTGAGTTCTTTTTGTAAAACAAAAGTAGGGATCCAAAATAAAATATAAATTTCGAAATTACAAAAAATTGAGTTCTTTTGCATAAAACAAAAGTACGTTTCAAGAATAAAATATAAATTTCAAAATTATGAAAAATTGGGTTTCTTTTCCGTAAAAACAAAACTACGGATGAAAAATAATATATATATATTTCGAAATTATTAAAAATTAAATTTCTTTTGTAAAACAAAAGTACGGATCGAAAAGAAAATATAAATATCCAAATTACTAAAAATTGAGTTCTTTTTGTAAAACAAAAGTAGGGATCCAAAATAAAATATAAATTTCGAAATTACAAAAATTGAGTTCTTTTGCATAAAACAAAAGTACGTTTCAAGAATAAAATATAAATTTCAAAATTATGAAAAATTGGGTTTCTTTTCTGTAAAACAAAACTACGGATGAAAAATAATATATATATATTTCGAAATTATTAAAAATTAAATTTCTTTTGTAAAACAAAAGTACGGATCGAAAAGAAAATATAAATATCCAAATTACTAAAAATTGAGTTCTGTTGTAAAACAAAAGTAGGGATCCAAAATAAAATATAAATTTCGAAATTACAAAAATTGAGTTCTTTTGCATAAAACAAAAGTACGTATCGAGAATAAAATATAAATTTCAAAATTATGAAAAATTGAGTTTCTTTTTGTAAAACAAAACTACGGATGAAAAATAATATATATATTTCGAAATTATTAAAAATTGAATTTCTTTTGTAAAACAAAAGTACGGATCGAAAAGAAAATATAAATATCCAAATTACTAAAAATTGAGTTCTTTTTGTAAAACAAAAGTAGGGATCCAAAATAAAATATAAATTTCGAAACTACAACAAATTGAGTTCGTTGGCATAAAACAAAAGTACGTATCGAGAATAAAATATAAATTTCAAAATTATGAAAAATTGGGTTTCTTTTTTGTAAAACAAAACTACGGATGAAGAATAATATATATATATTTCGAAATTATTAAAAATTAAATTTCTTTTGTAAAACAAAAGTACGGATCGAAAAGAAAATATAAATATCCAAATTACTAAAAATTGAGTTCTTTTTGTAAAACAAAAGTAGGGATCCAAAATAAAATATAAATTTCGAAATTACAAAAATTGAGTTCTTTTGCATAAAACAAAAGTACGTATCGAGAATAAAATATAAATTTCAAAATTATGAAAAATTGGGTTTCTTTTCCGTAGAAACAAAACTACGGATGAAAAATAATATATATATATTTCGAAATTATTAAAAATTAAATTTCTTTTGTAAAACAAAAGTACGGATCGAAAAGAAAATATAAATATCCAAATTACTAAAAATTGAGTTCTTTTTGTAAAACAAAAGTAGGGATCCAAAATAAAATATAAATTTCGAAATTACAAAAATTGAGTTCTTTTGCATAAAACAAAAGTACGTATCGAGAATAAAATATAAATTTCAAAATTATGAAAAATTGAGTTTCTTTTTGTAAAACAAAACTACGGATGAAAAATAATATATATATTTCGAAATTATTAAAAATTGAATTTCTTTTGTAAAACAAAAGTACTGGATCGAAAAGAAAATATAAATATCCAAATTACTAAAAATTGAGTTCTTTTGTAAAACAAAAGTAGGGATCCAAAATAAAATATAAATTTCGAAACTACAACAAATTGAGTTCGTTGGCATAAAACAAAAGTACGTATCGAGAATAAAATATAAATTTCAAAATTATGAAAAATTGGGTTTCTTTTTTGTAAAACAAAACTACGGATGAAGAATAATATATATATATTTCGAAATTATTAAAAATTAAATTTCTTTTGTAAAACAAAAGTACGGATCGAAAAGAAAATATAAATATCCAAATTACTAAAAATTGAGTTCTTTTGTAAAACAAAAGTAGGGATCCAAAATAAAATATAAATTTCGAAATTACAAAAATTGAGTTCTTTTGCATAAAACAAAAGTACGTATCGAGAATAAAATATAAATTTCAAAATTATGAAAAATTGAGTTTCTTTTTTGTAAAACAAAACTACGGATGAAAAATAATATATATATTTCGAAATTATTAAAAATTAAATTTCTTTTGTAAAACAAAAGTACGGATAGAAAAGAAAATATAAATATCCAAATTACTAAAAATTGAGTTCTTTTTGTAAAACAAAAGTAGGGATCCAAAATAAAATATAAATTTTGAAATTACAAAAAATTGAGTTCTTTTGCGTAAAACAAAAGTACGTATCGAGAATAAAATATAAGTATCCAAATTACTAAAAATTGAGTTCTTTCTGTAAAAGAAAACTAGGGATCCAAAATAAAATATAAATTTTGAAATTACAAAAAATTGAGTTCTTTTGCATAAAACAAAAGTACGTTTCGAGAATAAAATATAAATTTCAAAATTATGAAAAATTGAGTTTCTTTTTTCTAAAACAAAACTACGGATGAAAAATAATATATATATTTCGAAATTATTAAAAATTGAATTTCTTTTGTAAAACAAAAGTACGGATCGAAAAGAAAATATAAATATCCAAATTACTAAAAATTGAGTTCTTTTTGTAAAACAAAAGTAGGGATCCAAAATAAAATATAAATTTCGAAACTACAACAAATTGAGTTCGTTGGCATAAAACAAAAGTACGTATCGAGAATAAAATATAAATTTCAAAATTATGAAAAATTGGGTTTCTTTTTTGTAAAACAAAACTACGGATGAAGAATAATATATATATATTTTGAAATTATTAAAAATTAAATTTCTTTTGTAAAACAAAAGTACGGATCGAAAAGAAAATATAAATATCCAAATTACTAAAAATTGAGTTCTTTTGTAAAACAAAAGTAGGGATCCAAAATAAAATATAAATTTCGAAATTACAAAAATTGAGTTCTTTTGCATAAAACAAAAGTACGTATCGAGAATAAAATATAAATTTCAAAATTATGAAAAATTGAGTTTCTTTTTGTAAAACAAAACTACGGATGAAAAATAATATATATATTTCGAAATTATTAAAATTAAATTTCTTTTGTAAAACAAAAGTACGGATAGAAAAGAAAATATAAATATCCAAATTACTAAAAATTGAGTTCTTTTTGTAAAACAAAAGTAGGGATCCAAAATAAAATATAAATTTTGAAATTACAAAAATTGAGTTCTTTTACGTAAAACAAAAGTACGTATCGAGAATAAAATATAAGTATCCAAATTACTAAAAATTGAGTTCTTTCTGTAAAAGAAAACTAGGGATCCAAAATAAAATATAAATTTTGAAATTACAAAAATTGAGTTCTTTTGCATAAAACAAAAAGTACGTTTCGAGAATAAAATATAAATTTCAAAATTATGAAAAATTGAGTTTCTTTTTCGTAAAACAAAACTACGGATGAAAAATAATATATATATTTCGAAAATTATTAAAAATTGAATTTCTTTGGTAAAACAAAAGTACGGATCGAAAAGAAAATATAAATATCCAAATTACTAAAAATTGAGTTCTTTTTGTAAAACAAAAGTAGGGATCCAAAATAAAATATAAATTTTGAAATTACAAAAAATTGAGTTCTCTTGCATAAAACAAAAATACGTATTGAGAATAAAATATAAGTATCCAAATTACTAAAAATTGAGTTCTTTCTGTAAAAGAAAACTAGGGATCCAAAATAAAATATAAATTTCGAAATTACAAAAAATTGAGTTCTTTTGCACAAAACAAAAGTACGTATCGAGAATAAAATATAAATCTCAAAATTATGAAAAATTGAGTTTCTTTTTTGTAAAACAAAACTACGGATGAAAAATAATATATATATTTCGAAATTATTAAAAATTGAATATCTTTTGTAAAACAAAAGTACGGATCGAAAAGAAAATATAAATATCCAAATTACTAAAAATTGAGTTCTTTTTGTAAAACAAAAGTAGGGATCCAAAATAAAATATAAATTTCGAAATTACAAAAAATTGAGTTCTTTTGCATAAAACAAAAGTACGTATCGAGAATAAAATATAAATCTCAAAATTATGAAAAATTGAGTTTCTTTTTTGTAAAACAAAACTACGGATGAAAAATAATATATATATTTCGAAATTATTAAAAATTGAATTTCTTTTGTAAAACAAAAGTACAGATCGAAAAGAAAATATAAATATCCAAATTACAAAAAATTGAGTTCTTTTGCATAAAACAAAAGTACGTATCGAGAATAAAATATAAGTATTCAAATTACTAAAAATTGAGTTCTTTTTGTAAAACAAAACAAGGGATCCAAAATAAAATATAAATTTCGAAATTACAAAAAATTGAGTTCTTTTGCATAACACAAGAGTACGTATCGAGAATAAAATATAAATTTCAAAATTATGAAAAATTGAGTTTCTTTTTTAAAACAAAACTACGGATGAAAAATAATATATATATATATATTTCGAAATTATTAAAATTGAATTTCTTTTGTAAAACAAAAGTACGGATCGAAAAGAAAATATAAATATCCAAATTACTCAAAATTGAGTTCTTTTTGTAAAACAAAAGTAGGGATCCAAAATAAAATATAAATTTCGAAATTACAAAAATTGAGTTCTTTTACGTAAAACAAAAGTACGTATCGATGCTAAAATATAAATTTCAAAATTATGAAAAATTGAGTTTCTTTTTTGTAAAACAAAACTACGGATGAAAAATAATATATATATTTCGAAATTATTAAAAATTGAATTTCTTTTGTAAAACAAAAGTACGGATCGAAAAGAAAATGAAAATATCCAAATTACTAAAAATTGAGTTCTTTTGTAAAACAAAAGTACGGATCCAAAATAAAATAAAAATTTTGAAATTACAAAAATTGAGTTCTTTTGCATAAAACAAAAGTACGTATCGAGAATAAAATATAAGTATCCAAATTACTAAAAATTGAGTTCTTTTTGTAAAACAAAACTTGGGATCCAAAATAAAATATAAATTTCGAAATTAAAAAAATTGAGTTCTTTTGCATAAAACAAAAGTACGGATGAAAAATAATATATATATTTCGAAATTATTAAAATTGAATTTCATTTGTTAAAACAAATGTACGGATCGAAAAGAAAATATAAATATCCAAATTACTAAAAATTGAGTTCTTTTTGTAAAACAAAAGTAGGGATCCAAAATAAAATATAAATTTTGAAATTACAAAAATTGAGTTCATTTGCATAAAACAAAAGTACCTATCGAGAATAAAATATAAATTTCAAAATTATGAAAAATTGAGTTTCTTTTTTGAAAAACAAAACTACTGGACGAAAAATAATAGATATATTTCGAAATTATTAAAAATTGAATTTCTTTTGTATTAAACAAAAGTACGGATCGAAAAGAAAATATAAATATCCAAATTACTAAAAATTGAGTTCTTTTTGTCAAACAAAAGTAGGGATCCAAAATAAAATATAAATTTCGAAATTACAAAAATTGAGTTCTTTTGCATAAAACAAAAGTAGGGATGAAAAATAATATATATATTTCAAAATTATTAAAATTGAATTTCTTTTGTAAAACAAAAGTACAGATCGAAAAGAAAATATAAATATCCAAATTACAAAAAATGAGTTCTTTTGCATAAAACAAAAGTACGTATCGAGAATAAAATATAAGTATTCAAATTACTAAAAATTGAGTTCTTTTGTAAAACAAAACAAGGGATCCAAAATAAAATATAAATTTCGAAATTACAAAAAATTGAGTTCTTTTGCATAACACAAGAGTACGTATCGAGAATAAAATATAAATTTCAAAATTATGAAAAATTGAGTTTCTTTTTTAAAACAAAACTACTGGATGAAAAATAATATATATATATATATTTCGAAATTATTAAAATTGAATTTCTTTTGTAAAACAAAAGTACGGATCGAAAAGAAAATATAAATATCCAAATTACTCAAAATTGAGTTCTTTTTGTAAAACAAAAGTAGGGATCCAAAATAAAATATAAATTTCGAAATTACAAAAAATTGAGTTCTTTTGCGTAAAACAAAAGTACGTATCGATGTTAAAATATAAATTTCAAAATTATGAAAAATTGAGTTTCTTTTTTGTAAAACAAAACTACGGATGAAAAATAATATATATATTTCGAAATTATTAAAAATTGAATTTCTTTTGTAAAACAAAAGTACGGATCGAAAAGAAAATGAAAATATCCAAATTACTAAAAATTGAGTTCTTTTTGTAAAACAAAAGTACGGATCCAAAATAAAATATAAATTTTGAAATTACAAAAAATTGAGTTCTTTTGCATAAAACAAAAGTACGTATCGAGAATAAAATATAAGTATCCAAATTACTAAAAATTGAGTTCTTTCTGTAAAAGAAAACTAGGGATCCAAAATAAAATATAAATTTTGAAATTACAAAAAACTGAGTTCTTTTGCATAAAACAAAAGTACGTTTCGAGAATAAAATATAAATTTCAAAATTATGAAAAATTGAGTTTCTTTTTCGTAAAACAAAACTACGGATGAAAAATAATATATATATTTCGAAAATTATTAAAAATTGAATTTCTTTGGTAAAACAAAACTACGGATCGAAAAGAAAATATAAATATCCAAATTACTAAAAATTGAGTTCTTTTTGTAAAACAAAAGTAGGGATCCAAAATAAAATATAAATTTTGAAATTACAAAAAATTGAGTTCTTTTGCATAAAACAAAAGTACGTATCCAGAATAAAATATAAGTATCCAAATTACTAAAAATTGAGTTCTTTCTGTAAAAGAAAACTAGGGATCCAAAATAAAATATAAATTTTGAAATTACAAAAAATTGAGTTCTTTTGCATAAAACAAAAGTACGTATCAAGAATAAAATATAAATTTCAAAATTATGAAAAATTGAGTTTCTTTTTTGTAAAACAAAACTACGGATGAAAAATAATATATATATTTTGAAAATTATTAAAAATTGAATTTCTTTTGTAAAACAAAAGTACGGATCAAAAAGAAAATATAAATATCCAAATTACTAAAAATTGAGTTCTTTTTGTAAAACAAAAGTAGGGATCCAAAATAAAATATAAATTTTGAAATTACAAAAAATTGAGTTCTCTTGCATAAAACAAAAATACGTATTGAGAATAAAATATAAGTATCCAAATTACTAAAAATTGAGTTCTTTCTGTAAAAGAAAACTAGGGATCCAAAATAAAATATAAATTTCAAAATTACAAAAAATTGAGTTCTTTTGCATAAAACAAAACTACGTATCGAGAATAAAATATAAGTATCCAAATTACTAAAAATTGAGTTCTTTTTGTAAAACAAAAGTAGGGATCCCAAATAAAATATAAATTTCGAAATTACAAAAAAATGAGTTCTTTTGCATAAAACAAAAGTACGTATCGAGAATAAAATATAAATTTCAAAATTATGAAAAATTGAGTTTCTTTTTTGTAAAACAAAACTACGGATGAAATATAATATATATATATATATTTCGAAATTACTAAAAATTGAATTTCTTTTGTAAAACAAAAGTACGGATCGAAAAGAAAATATAAATATCCAAATTACTAAAAATTGAGTTCTTTTTGTAAAACAAAAGTAGGGATCCAAAATAAAATATAAATTTTGAAATTACAAAAAATTGAGTTCTCTTGCATAAAACAAAAATACGTATTGAGAATAAAATATAAGTATCCAAATTACTAAAAATTGGGTTCTTTCTGTAAAAGAAAACTGGGGATCCAAAATAAAATATAAATTTCGAAATTACAAAAAATTGAGTTCTTTTGCATAAAACAAAAGTACGTATCGAGAATAAAATATAAGTATCCAAATTACTAAAAATTGAGTTCTTTTTGTAAAACAAAAGTAGGGATCCAAAATAAAATATAAATTTCGAAATTACAAAAAATTGAGTTCTTTTGCATAAAACAAAAGTACATATCGAGAATAAAATATAAATTTCAAAATTATGAAAAATTGAGTTTCTTTTTTGTAAAACAAAACTACGGATGAAAAATAATATATATATTTCGAAATTATTAAAATTGAATTTCTTTTGTAAAACAAAAGTACTGGATCGAAAAGAAAATATAAATATCCAAATTACTAAAAATTGAGTTCTTTTTGTAAAACAAAAGTACGGATCGAAAATAAAATATAAATTTCGAAATTACAAACAATTGAGTTCTTTTGCATAAAAAAAAGTACGTATCGAGAATAAAATATAAATATCCAAATTACCAAAAATTGAGTTTCTTTTTTGTAAAACAAAACTACGGATGAAAAATAATATATATAGTTCGAAATTATTAAAAATTGAATTTCTTTTGTAAAACAAAAGTACGGATCGAAAAGAAAATATAAATATCCAAATTACTAAAAATTGAGTTCTTTTTGTAAAACAAAAGTAGGGATCCAAAATAAAATATAAATTTTGAAATTACAAAAAATTGAGTTCTCTTGCATAAAACAAAAATACGTATTGAGAATAAAATATAAGTATCCAAATTACTAAAAATTGAGTTCTTTCTGTAAAAGAAAACTAGGGATCCAAAATAAAATATAAATTTCGAAATTACAAAAAATTGAGTTCTTTTGCACAAAACAAAAGTACGTATCGAGAATAAAATATAAATCTCAAAATTATGAAAAATTGAGTTTCTTTTTTGTAAAACAAAACTACGGATGAAAAATAATATATATATTTCGAAATTATTAAAAATTGAATATCTTTTGTAAAACAAAAGTACGGATCGAAAAGAAAATATAAATATCCAAATTACTAAAAATTGAGTTCTTTTTGTAAAACAAAAGTAGGGATCCAAAATAAAATATAAATTTCGAAATTACAAAAAATTGAGTTCTTTTGCATAAAACAAAAGTACGTATCGAGAATAAAATATAAATCTCAAAATTATGAAAAATTGAGTTTCTTTTTTGTAAAACAAAACTACGGATGAAAAATAATATATATATTTCGAAATTATTAAAAATTGAATTTCTTTTGTAAAACAAAAGTACGGATCGAAAAGAAAATATAAATATCCAAATTACTAAAAATTGAGTTCTTTTTGTAAAACAAAAGTAGGGATCCAAAATAAAATATAAATTTCGAAATTACAAAAATTGAGTTCTTTTGCACAAAACAAAAGTACGTATCGAGAATAAAATATAAGTATCCAAATTACTAAAAATTGAGTTCTTTTTGTAAAACAAAAGTAGGGATCCAAAATAAAATATAAATTTTGAAATTACAAAAATTGAGTTTTTGCATAAAACAAAAGTACGTATCGAGAATAAAATATAAATTTCAAAATTATGAAAAATTGAGTTTCTTTTTGTAAAACAAAACTACGGATGAAAAATAATATATATATTTCAAAATTATTAAAAATTGAATTTCTTTTGTAAAACAAAAGTACGGATCGAAAAGAAAATATAAATATCCAAATTACTAAAAATTGAGTTCTTTTTGTAAAACAAAAGTAGGGATCCAAAATAAAATATAAATTTTGAAATTACAAAAAATTGAGTTCTTTTGTATCAAACAAAAGTACGTATCGAGAATAAAATATAAGTATCCAAATTACTAAAAATTGAGTTCTTTCTGTAAAAGAAAACTAAGGATCAAAAATAAAATACAAATTTTCAAATTACAAAAAATTGGGTTCTTTTGCATAAAACAAAAGTACGTATCGAGAATAAAGTATAAGTATCCAAATTACTAAAAATTGGGTTCTTTTTGTAAAACAAAACTAGGGATCCAATATAAAATATAAATTTCGAAACTACAAAAAATTGAGTTCTTTTGCATAAAACAAAAGTACGTATCGAGAATAAAATATAAATCTCAAAATTATGAAAAATTGAGTTTCTTTTTTGTAAAACAAAACTACGGATGAAAAATAATATATATTTTCGAAATTATTAAAAATTGAATTTCTTTTGTAAAACAAAAGTACGGATTGAAAAGAAAATATAAATATCCAAATTACTACAAATTGAGTTGTTTTTGTAAAACAAAAGTAGGGATCCAAAACATAATACAAATTTCTAAATTACAACAAATTGAGTTCTTTTGCATAAAACAAAAGTACGTATCGAGAATAAAATATAAGTATCCAAATTACTAAAAATTGAGTTCTTTTTGTAAAACAAAAGTAGGGATCCAAAATAAAATATAAATTTCGAAATTACAAAAAATTGAGTTCTTTTGCCTAAAAGAAAAGTATGTATCGAGAATAAAATATAAATTTCAAAATTATGGAAAATTGAGTTTCTTTTTTGTAAAACAAAACTACGGATGAAAAATAATATATATATATTTCAAAATTATTAAAAATTGAATTTCTTTTGTAAAACAAAAGTACGGATCGAAAAGAAAATATAAATATCCAAATTACTAAAAATTGAGTTCTTTTTGTAAAACAAAAGTAGGGATCCAAAATAAAATATAAATTTTGAAATTACAAAAAATTGAGTTCTTTTGTATCAAACAAAAGTACGTATCGAGAATAAAATATAAGTATCCAAATTACTAAAAATTGAGTTCTTTCTGTAAAAGAAAACTAGGGATCCAAAATAAAATATAAATTTCGAAATTACAAAAAATTGAGTTCTTTTGCACAAAACAAAAGTACGTATCGAGAATAAAATATAAATCTCAAAATTATGAAAAATTGAGTTTCTTTTTTGTAAAACAAAACTACGGATGAAAAATAATATATATATTTCGAAATTATTAAAAATTGAATATCTTTTGTAAAACAAAAGTACGGATCGAAAAGAAAATATAAATATCCAAATTACTAAAAATTGAGTTCTTTTTGTAAAACAAAAGTAGGGATCCAAAATAAAATATAAATTTCGAAATTACAAAAAATTGAGTTCTTTTGCATAAAACAAAAGTACGTTTCGAGAATAAAATATAAATTTCAAAATTATGAAAAATTGAGTTTCTTTTTTGTAAAACAAAACTACGGATGAAAAATAATATATATATTTTGAAAATTATTAAAAATTGAATTTCTTTTGTAAAACAAAAGTACGGATCGAAAAGAAAATATAAATATCCAAATTACTAAAAATTGAGTTCTTTTTGTAAAACAAAAGTAGGGATCCAAAATAAAATATAAATTTTGAAATTACAAAAAATTGAGTTCTCTTACATAAAACAAAAATACGTATTGAGAATAAAATATAAGTATCCAAATTACTAAAAATTGAGTTCTTTCTGTAAAAGAAAACTAGGGATCCAAAATAAAATATAAATTTCAAAATTACAAAAAATTGAGTTCTTTTGCATAAAACAAAAGTACGTATCGAGAATAAAATATAAGTATCCAAATTACTAAAAATTGAGTTCTCTTTGTAAAACAAAAGTAGGGATCCAAAACAAAATATAAATTTCGAAATTACAAAAAAATGAGTTCTTTTGCATAAAACAAAAGTACGTATCGAGAATAAAATATAAATTTCAAAATTATGAAAAATTGAGTTTCTTTTTTGTAAAACAAAACTACGGATGAAAAATAATATATATATTTCGAAATTATTAAAAATTGAATTTCTTTTGTAAAACAAAAGTACGGATCGAAAAGAAAATATAAATATCCAAATTACTAAAAATTGAGTTCTTTTTGTAAAACAAAAGTAGGGATCCAAAATAAAATATAAATTTTGAAATTACAAAAAATTGAGTTCTTTTTGTATCAAACAAAAGTACGTATCGAGAATAAAATATAAGTATCCAAATTACTAAAAATTGAGTTCTTTCTGTAAAAGAAAACTAAGGATCAAAAATAAAATACAAATTTTCAAATTACAAAAAATTGGGTTCTTTTGCATAAAACAAAAGTACGTATCGAGAATAAAGTATAAGTATCCAAATTACTAAAAATTGGGTTCTTTTTGTAAAACAAAACTAGGGATCCAATATAAAATATAAATTTCGAAACTACAAAAAATTGAGTTCTTTTGCATAAAACAAAAGAACATATCGAGAATAAAGTATAAATTTCAAAATTATGAAAAATTGAGTTTCTTTTTTGTAAAACAAAACTACGGATGAAAAATAATATATATATTTCGAAATTATTAAAAATTGAATTTCTTTTGTAAAACAAAAGTACGGATCGAAAAGAAAATATAAATATCCAAATTACTAAAAATTGAGTTCTTTTTGTAAAACAAAAGTAGGAATCCAAACTAAAATATAAATTTCGAAATTACAAAAAATTGAGTTCTTTTGCATAAAACAAAAGTACGTATCGAGAATAAAATATAAATTTCAAAATTATGAAAAATTGAGTTTATTTTTTGTAAAACAAAACTACGGATGAAAAATAATATATATATATTTCGAAATTATTAAAAATGAATTTCTTTTGTAAAACAAAAGTACGGATCAAAAAGAAAATATAAATATCCAAATTACTAAAAATTGAGTTCTTTTTGTAAAACAAAACTAGGGATCCAAAATAAAATGTAAATTTTGAAATTGCAAAAAATTGAGTTCTTTTGCATAAAACAAAAGTACGTGTCGAGAATAAAATGTAAGTATCCAAATTACAAAAAATTGAGTTCTTTTTGTAAAACAATACTAGGGATCCAAAATAAAATATAAATTTCGAAATTACAACAAATTGAGTTCTTTTGCATAAAACAAAAGTACGTATCGAGAATAAAATATAAATTTCAAAATTATGAAAAATTGAGTTTCTTTTTTGTAAAACAAAACTACGGATGAAATATAATATATATATATATATTTCGAAATTACTAAAAATTGAATTTCTTTTGTAAAACAAAAGTACGGATTGAAAAGAAAATATAAATATCCATATTACTAAAAATTGAGTTCTTTTTGTAAAACAAAAGTAGGGATCCAAAATAAAATATAAATTTCGAAATTACAAAAAATTGAGTTCTTTTGCATAAAACAAAAGTACGTTTCGAGAATAAAATATAAATTTCAAAATTATGAAAAATTGAGTTTCTTTTTTGTAAAACAAAACTACGGATGAAAAATAATATATATATTTTGAAAATTATTAAAAATTGAATTTCTTTTGTAAAACAAAAGTACGGATCGAAAACAAAATATAAATATCCAAATTACTAAAAATTGAGTTCTTTTTGTAAAACAAAAGTAGGGATCCAAAATAAAATATAAATTTTGAAATTACAAAAAAATGAGTACTTTTGCATAAAACAAAAGTACGTGTCGAGAATAAAATATAAGTATCCAAATTACTAAAAATTGAGTTCTTTGTGTAAAACAATACTAGGGATCCAAAATAAAATATAAATTTCGAAATTACAACAAATTGAGTTCTTTTGCATAAAACAAAAGTACGTATCGAGAATAAAATATAAATTTCAAAATTATGAAAAATAGAGTTTCTTTTTTGTAAAACAAAACTACGGATGAAAAATAATATATATATTTCGAAATTATTAAAAATTGAATTTCTTTTGTAAAACAAAAGTACGGATCGAAAAGAAAATATAAATATCCAAATTACTAAAATTTGAGTTCTTTTTGTAAAACAAAAGTAGGGATCCAAAATAAAATATAAATTTCGAAATTACAAAAAATTGAGTTCTTTTGCTTAAAACAAAAGTACGTATCGAGAATAAAATATAAATTTCAAAATTATGAAAAATTGAGTTTCTTTTTTGTAAAACAAAACTACGGAGGAAAAATAATATATATATTTTGAAATTATTAAACATTGAATTTCTTTTGTAAAACAAAAGTACGGATCGAAAAGAAAATATAAATATCCAAATTACTAAAAATTGAGTTCTTTTTGTAAAACAAAAGTAGGGATCCAAAATAAAATATAAATTTTGAAAATACAAAAAAATGAGTACTTTTGCATAAAACAAAAGTACGTGTCGAGAATAAAATATAAGTATCCAAATTACTAAAAATTGAGTTCTTTTTGTAAAACAATACTAGGGATCCAAAATAAAATATAAATTTCGAAATTACAACAAATTGAGTTCTTTTGCATAAAACAAAAGTACGTATCGAGAATAAAATATAAATTTCAAAATTATGAAAAATAGAGTTTCTTTTTTGTAAAACAAAACTACGGATGAAAAATAATATATATATTTCGAAATTATTAAAAATTGAATTTCTTTTGTAAAACAAAAGTACGGATCGAAAAGAAAATATAAATATCCAAATTACTAAAAATTGAGTTCTTTTTGTAAAACAAAAGAAGGGATCCAAAATAAAATATAAATTTTGAAATTACAAAAAATTGAGTTCTTTTGCATAAAACAAAAGTACGTGTCGAGAATAAAATATAAGTATCCAAATTACTAAAAATTGAGTTCTTTTTGTACAACATTACTAGGGATCCAAAATAAAATATAAATTTCGAAATTACAACAAATTGAGTTCTTTTGCATAAAACAGAAGTACATATCGAGAATAAAATATAAATTTCAAAATTATAAAAAATTGAGTTTCTTTTTTGTAAAACAAAACTACGGATGGAAAATAATATATATATTTCGAAATTATTAAAAATTGAATTTCTTTTGTAAAACAAAAGTACGGATCGAAAAGAAGATATAAATATCCAAATTACTAAAAATTGAGTTCTTTTTGTAAAACAAAAGTAGGAATCCAAACTAAAATATAAATTTCGAAATTAAAAAAAATTGAGTTCTTTTGCATAAAACAAAAGTACGTATCGAGAATAAAATATAAATTTCAAAACTATGAAAAATTGAGTTTATTTTTTGTAAAACAAAACTACGGATGAAAAATAATATGTATATATTTCGAAATTATTAAAAATTGAATTTCTTTTGTAAAACAAAAGTACGGATCAAAAAGAAAATATAAATATCCAAATTACTAAAAATTGAGTTCTTTTTGTAAAACAAAACTAGGGATCCAAAATAAAATGTAAATTTTGAAATTGCAAAAAATTGAGTTCTTTTGCATAAAACAAAAGTACGTGTCGAGAATAAAATGTAAGTATCCAAATTACTAAAAATTGAGTTCTTTTTGTAAAACAATACTAGGGATCCAAAATAAAATATAAATTTCGAAATTACAACAAATTGAGTTCTTTTGCATAAAACAAAAGTACGTATCGAGAACAAAATATAAATTTCAATATTATGAAAAATTGAGTTTCTTTTTTGTAAAACAACACTACGGATGATAAATAATATATATATATTTCGAAATTATTAAAAATTGAATTTCTTTTGTAAAACAAAAGTACGGATCGAAAAGAAAATATAAATATCCAAATTACTAAAAATTGAGTTCTTTTTGTAAAACAAAAGAAGGGATCCAAAATAAAATATAAATTTTGAAATTACAAAAAATTGAGTTCTTTTGCATAAAACAAAAGTACGTGTCGAGAATAAAATATAAGTATCCAAATTACTAAAAATTGAGTTCTTTTTGTAAAACAATACTAGGGATCCAAAATAAAATATAAATTTCGAAATTACAACAAATTGAGTTCTTTTGCATAAAACAAAAGTACGTATCGAGAATAAAATATAAATTTCAAAATTATGAAAAATTGAGTTTCTTTTTTGTAAAACAAAAGTACGGATGAAAAATAATATATATATATTTCGAAATTATTAAAAATTGAATTTCTTTTGTAAAACAAAAGTATGGATTGAAAAAAAAATATATATATCCAAATTAGTAAAAATTGAGTTCTTTTCGTAAAACAAATGTAGGGATCCAAAATAAAATATAAATTTTGAAATTACAAAAAATTGAGTTCTTTTGCATAAAACAAAAGTACGTATCGAGAATAAAATATAAATTTCAAAATTATGAAAATTTGAGTTTCTTTTTTGTAAAAGAAAACTACGGATGAAAAATAATATATATATGTTTCGAAATTATTAAAAATTGAATTTCTTTTGTAAAACAAAAGTACGGATCGAAAAGAAAATATAAATATCCAAATTACTCAAAATTGAGTTCTTTTTGTAAAAAAAAAGTAGGGATCCAAAATAAAATATAAATTTCGAAATTACAAAAGATTGAGTACTTTTGCATAAAACAAAAGTGCGTATCGAGAATAAAATATAAATATCCAAATTACCAAAAAATTGAGTTCTTTTGCATAAAACAAAAGTACGTATCGAGAATAAAATATAAATTTCAAAATTGTGAGAAATTGAGTTTCTTTTTTGTAAAACAAAACTACGGATGAAAAATAATATATATATTTCGAAATTATTAAAAATTAAATTTCTTTTGTAAAACAAAAGCACAGATCGAAAAGAAAATATAAATATCCAAATTACAAAAAATTGAGTTCTTTTTGTAAAACAAAAGTAGGGATCCAAAATAAAATATAAATTTTGAAATTACAAAAAATTGAATTCTTTTGCATAAAACAAAAGTACGTATCGAGAACAAAATATAAGTATCTAAATTACTAAAAATTGAGTTCTTTTTGTAAACCAAAAGTAGGGATCCAAAATAAAATATAAATTTCGAAATTACAAAAAATTGAGTTCTTTTGCATAAAACAAAAGTACGTATCGCGAATAAAATATAAATTTCAAAATTATGAAAAATTGAGTTTCTTTTTTGTAAAACCAAACTACGGATGAAAAATAATATATATATTTCGATATTATTAAAAATTAAATTACCTTTGTAAAACAAAAGCTCAGATCGAAAAGAAAATATAAATATCCAAATTACAAAAAATTGAGTTCTTTTTGTAAAGCAAAATTAGGGATCCAAAATAAAATATAAATTTCGAAATTACAAAAAAATGAGTTCTTTTGCATAAAACAAAAGTACGTATCGAGAATAAAATATAAATTTGAAAATTATGAAAAATTGAGTTTCTTTTTTGTAAAACAAAACTACGGATGAAAAATAATATATATATATATATATATATTTCGAAATTATTAAAAATTGATTTTCTTTTGTAAAACAAAAGTACGGATCAAAAAGAAAATATAAATATCCAAATTACTCAAAATTGAGTTCTTTTTTTAAAACAAAAGTAGGGATCCAAAATAAAATATATATTTCGAAATTATTAAAAATTGAATTTCTTTTGTAAAACAAAAGTACGGATCGAAAAGAAAATATAAATATCCAAATTACTCAAAATTGAGTTCTTTTTGTAAAACAAAACTAGGGATCCAAAACAAAATATAAATTTCGAAATTACAACAAATTGAGTTCTTTTGCATAAAAAAAAAGTACGGATCGAGAATAAAATATAAGTATCCAAATTACTAAAAATTGAGTTCTTTTTGTAAAACAAAAGTAGGGATCCAAAATAAAATATAAATTTCGAAATTACAAAAAATTGAGTTCTTTTGCATAAAACAAAAGTACGTATCGAGAATAAAATATAAATATCCAAATTACCAAAAAATTGAGTTCTTTTGCATAAAACAAAAGTACGTATCGAGAATAAAATATAAATTTCAAAATTTTGAAAAATTGAGTTTCTTTTTTGTAAAACAAAACTACGGATGAAAAATAATATACATATTTCGAAATTATTAAAAATTGAATTTCTTTTGTAAACCAAAAGCACGGATCGAAAAGAAAATATAAATATCCAAATTACTAAAAATTGAGTTCTTTTTGTAAAACAAAAGTAGGGATCGAAAATAAAATAAAAATTTTGAAATTACAAAAAATTGAATTCTTTTGCATAAAACAAAAGTACGTATCGAGAATAAAATATAAGTATCCAAATTACTAAAAATTGAGTTCTTTTTGTAAAACAAAAGTAGGGATCCAAAATAAAATATAAATTTCGAAATTACAAAAATTGAGTTCTTTTGCATAAAACAAAAGTACGTATCGAGAATAAAATATAAATATCCAAATTACCAAAAATTGAGTTCTTTTGCATAAAACAAAAGTACGTATCGAGAATAAAATATAAATTTCAAAATTTTGAAAAATTGAATTTCTTTTTTGTAAAACAAAACTACGGATGAAAAATAATATACATATTTCGAAATTATTAAAAATTGAATTTCTTTTGTAAACCATAAGCACGGATCGAAAAGAAAATATAAATATCCAAATTACTAAAAATTGAGTTCTTTTTGTAAAACAAAAGTAGGGATCGAAAATAAAATAAAAATTTTGAAATTACAAAAAATTGAATTCTTTTGCATAAAACAAAAGTACGTATCGAGAATAAAATATAAGTATCCAAATTACTAAAAATTGAGTTCTTTTTGTAAAACAAAAGTAGGGATCCAAAATAAAATATAAATTTCGAAATTACAAAAAATTGAGTTCTTTTGCATAAAACAAAAGTACGTATCGAGAATAAAATATAAATTTCAAAATTATGAAAAATTGAGTTTCTTTTTTTTAAAACAAAACTACGGATGAAATATAATATATATATATATTTCGAAATTATTAAAAATTGAATTTCTTTTGTAAAACAAAAGTACGGATCGAAAAGAAAATATAAATATCCAAATTACTAAAAATTGAGTTCTTTTTGTAAAACAAAAGTAGGGATCGAAAATAAAATATAAATTTTGAAATTAAAAAAAATTGAATTCTTTTGCATAAAACAAAAGTACGTATCGAGAATAAAATATAAGTATCCAAATTACTAAAAATTGAATTCTTTTTGTAAAAAAAAACTAGGGATCCAAAATAAAATATAAATTTCGAAATTACAAAAAATTGAGTTCTTTTGCATAAAACAAAAGTACGTGTCGAGAATAAAATATAAGTATCCAAATTACTAAAAATTGAGTTCTTTTTGTAAAACAAAAGTAGGGATCCACAATAAAATATAAATTTTGAAATTACATAAAATTGAGTTCTTTTGCATAAAACAAAAGTACGTATCGAGAATAAAATATAAATATCCAAATTACCAAAAATTGAGTTCTTTTGCATAAAACAAAAGTACGTATCGAGAATAAAATATAAATATCCAAATTACCAAAAATTGAGTTCTTTTGCATAAAACAAAAGTACGTATCGAGAATAAAATATAAATTTCAAAATTATGAAAAATTGAGTTTCTTTTTTGTAAAACAAAACTACGGATGAAAAAATAATATATATATTTAAATTACAAAAAATTGAATTTCTTTTGTAAAACAAAAGCACGGATCGAAAAGAAAATATAAATATCCAAATTACTAAAAATTGAGTTCTTTTTGTAAAACAAAAGTAGGGATCCAAAATAAAATATAAATTTTGAAATTAAAAAAAATTGAATTCTTTTGCATAAAACAAAAGTACGTATCGAGAATAAAATATAAGTATCCAAATTACTAAAAATTGAGTTCTTTTTGTAAAAGAAAACTAGGGATCCAAAATAAAATATAAATTTCGAAATTACAAAAAATTGAGTTCTTTTGCATAAAACAAAAGTAGGTGTCGAGAATAAAATATAAGTATCCAAATTACTAAAAATTGAGTTCTTTTTGTAAAACAAATTAGGGATCCAAAACAAAATATAAATTTCGAAATTACAACAAATTGAGTTCTTTTGCATAAAACAGAAATACATATCGAGAATAACATATAAATTTCAAAATTATGAAAAATCGAGTTTGTTTTTTGTAAAACAAAACTACGGATGAAAAATAATATATATATATATATATACATATATATATATATTTCGAAATTATTAAAAATTGAATTTCTTTTGTAAAACAAAAGTACGGATCGAAAAGAAAATATAAATATCCAAATTACTCAAAATTGAGTTCTTTTTGTAAAACAAAAGTAGGGAACCAAAATAAAATATAAATTTTGAAATTACAAAAAATTGAGTTGTTTTGCATAAAACAAAAGTACGTATCGAGAATAAAATATAAGTATCCAAATTACTAAAAATTGAGTTCTTTTTGTAAACCAAAAGTAGGGATCCAAAATAAAATATAAATTTCGAAATTACAAAAAATTGAGTTCTTTTGCATAAAACAAAAGTACGTATCGAGAATAAAATATAAATTTCAAAATTATGAAAAATTGAGTTTCTTTTTGTAAAACAAAAGTACGGATGAAAAATAATATATATATTTCGAAATTATTAAAATTGAATTTCTTTTGTAAAACAAAAGTACTGGATCGAAAAGAAAATATAAATATCCAAATTACTAAAAATTGAGTTTTTTTGTAAAACAAAAGTAGGGATCCAAGATAAAATATAAATTTTGAAATTACAAAAAATTGAATTCTTTTGCATAAAACAAAAGTACGTATCGAGAATAAAATATAAGTATCCAAATTGCTAAAAATTGAGTTCTTTTTGTAAAACAAAAGTAGGGATCCAAAATAAAATATAAATTTCGAAATTACAAAAAATTGAGTTCTTTTGCATAAAACAAAAGTACGTGTCGAGAATAAAATATAAGTATCCAAATTACTAAAAATTGAGTTCTTTTTGTAAACCAAAAGTAGGGATCCAAAATAAAATATAAATTTCGAAATTACAAAAAATTGAGTTCTTTTGCATAAAACAAAAGTACGTATCGAGAATAAAATATAAATATCCAAATTACCAAAAAATTGAGTTCTTTTGCATAAAACAAAAGTACGTATCGAGAATAAAATATAAATTTCAAAATTATGAAAAATTGAGTTTCTTTTTTGTAAAACAAAACTACGGATGAAAAATAATATATATATTTCGAAATTATTAAAAATTGAATTTCTTTTGTAAAACAAAAGCACGGATCGAAAAGAAAATATAAATATCCAAATTACTAAAAATTGAATTCTTTTTGTAAAACAAAAGTAGGGATCCAAATTAAAATATAAATTTTGAAATTACAAAAAATTGAGTTCTTTTGCATAAAACAAAAGTACGTATCGAGAATAAAATATAAGTATCCAAATTACTAAAAATTGAGTTCTTTTTGTAAACCAAACGTAGGGATCCAAAATAAAATATAAATTTCGAAATTACAAAAAATTGAGTTCTTTTGCATAAAACAAAAGTACGTATTGAGAATAAAATATAAATTTCAAAATTATGAAAAATTGAGTTTTTTTTTGTAAAACCAAACTACGGATGAAAAATAATATATATATTTCGAAATTATTAAAAATTGAATTTCTTCTGTAAAACAAAAGTACGGATCGAAAAGAAAATATAAATATCCAAATTACTAAAAATTGAGTTTTTTTTGTAAAACAAAACTAGGGATCCAAGATAAAATATAAATTTTGAAATTACAAAAAATTGAATTCTTTTGCATAAAACAAAAGTACGTATCGAGAATAAAATATAAGTATCCAAATTACTAAAAATTGAGTTCTTTTTGTAAAACAAAAGTAGGGATCCAAAATAAAATATAAATTTCGAAATTACAAAAAATTGAGTTCTTTTGCATAAAACAAAAGTACGTGTCGAGAATAAAATATAAGTATCTAAATTACTAAAAATTGAGTTCTTTTTGTAAACCAAAAGTAGGGATCCAAAATAAAATATAAATTTCGAAATTACAAAAAATTGAGTTCTTTTGCATAAAACAAAAGTACGTATCGAGAATAAAATATAAATATCCAAATTACCAAAAAATTGAGTTCTTTTGCATAAAACAAAAGTACGTATCGAGAATAAAATATAAATTTTAAAATTTTGAAAAATTGAGTATCTTTTTTGTAAAACAAAACTACGGATGAAAAATAATATATATATTTCGAAATTATTAAAAATTGAATTTCTTTTGTAAAACAAAAGCACGGATCGAAAAGAAAATATAAATATCCAAATTACTAAAAATTGAATTCTTTTTGTAAAACAAAAGTAGGGATCCAAATTAAAATATAAATTTTGAAATTACAAAAAATTGAGTTCTTTTGCATAAAACAAAAGTACGTATCGAGAATAAAATATAAGTATCCAAATTACTAAAAATTGAGTTCTTTTTGTAAACCAAAAGTAGGGATCCAAAATAAAATATAAATTTCGAAATTACAAAAAATTGAGTTCTTTTGCATAAAACAAAAGTACGTATTGAGAATAAAATATAAATTTCAAAATTATGAAAAATTGAGTTTCTTTTTTGTAAAACAAAACTACGGATGAAAAATAATATATATATTTCGAAATTATTAAAAATTGAATTTCTTTTGTAAAACAAAAGTACGGATCGAAAAGAAAATATAAATATCCAAATTACTAAAAATTGAGTTTTTTTTGTAAAACAAAAGTAGGGATCCAAGATAAAATATAAATTTTGAAATTACAAAAAATTGAATTCTTTTGCATAAAACAAAAGTACGTATCGAGAATAAAATATAAGTATCCAAATTACTAAAAATTGAGTTCTTTTTGTAAAACAAAAGTAGGGATCCAAAATAAAATATAAATTTCGAAATTACAAAAAATTGAGTTCTTTTGCATAAAACAAAAGTACGTGTCGAGAATAAAATATAAGTATCCAAATTACTAAAAATTGAGTTCTTTTTGTAAAACAAAAGTAGGGATCCAAAATAAAATATAAATTTCGAAATTACAAAAAATTGAGTTCTTTTGCATAAAACAAAAGTACGTATCGAGAATAAAATATAAATTTCAAAATTATGAAAAATTGAGTTTCTTTTTTGTAAAACAAAACTACGGATGAAA
Source organism: Lablab purpureus (assembly GCA_030347555.1). Classification (NCBI taxonomy): domain Eukaryota; kingdom Viridiplantae; phylum Streptophyta; class Magnoliopsida; order Fabales; family Fabaceae; genus Lablab; species Lablab purpureus. Next base: position 10,868,123 of record CM059258.1, on the reverse strand, counting down.
AATAATATATATATTTCGAAATTATTAAAAATTGAATTTCTTTTGTAAAACAAAAGTACGGATCGAAAAGAAAATATAAATATCCAAATTACTAAAAATTGAGTTTTTTTTGTAAAACAAAAGTAGGGATCCAAGATAAAATATAAATTTTGAAATTACAAACAATTGAATTCTTTTGCATAAAACAAAAGTACGTATCGAGAATAAAATATAAGTATCCAAATTACTAAAAATTGAATTCTTTTTGTAAAACAAAAGTAGGGATCCATAATAAAATATAAATTTCGAAATTACAAAAAATTGAGTTCTTTTGCATAAAACAAAAGTACGTGTGGAGAATAAAATATAAGTATCCAAATTACTAAAAATTGAGTTCTTTTTGTAAAACAAATTAGGGATCCAAAACAAAATATAAATTTCGAAATTACAACAAATTGAGTTCTTTTGCATAAAACAAAAATACATATCGAGAATAAAGTATAAATTTCAAAATTATGAAAAATCGAGTTTGTTTTTTGTAAAACAAAACTACATATGAAAAATAATATATATATATATATATATATTTCGAAATTATTAAAAATTGAATTTCTTTTGTAAAACAAAAGTACGGATCGAAAAGAAAATATAAATATCCAAATTACTAAAAATTGAGTTCTTTTTGTAAAACAAAAGTAGGGATCCAAAATAAAATATAAATTTTGAAATTACAAAAAATTGAGTTCTTTTGCATAAAACAAAAGTACGTATCGAGAATAAAATATAAATATCCAAATTACCAAAAAAATGAGTTCTTTTGCATAAAACAAAAGTACGTATCGAGAATAAAATATAAATTTTAAAATTTTGAAAAATTGAGTTTCTTTTTTGTAAAACAAAACTACGGATGAAAAATAATATATATATTTCGAAATTATTAAAAATTGAATTTCTTTTGTAAAACAAAAGCACGGATCGAAAAGAAAATATAAATATCCAAATTACTAAAAATTGAGTTTTTTTTGTAAAACAAAAGTAGGGATCCAAGATAAAATATAAATTTTGAAATTACAAAAAATTGAATTCTTTTGCATAAAACAAAAGTACGTATCGAGAATAAAATATAAGTATCCAAATTACTAAAAATTGAGTTGTTTTTGTAAAACAAAAGTAGGGATCCAAAATAAAATATAAATTTCGAAATTACAAAAAATTGAGTTCTTTTGCATAAAACAAAAGTACGTGTCGAGAATAAAATATAAGTATCCAAATTACTAAAAATTGAGTTCTTTTTGTAAACCAAAAGTAGGGATCCAAAAATAAAATATAAATTTCGAAATTACAAAAAATTGAGTTCTTTTGCATAAAACAAAAGTACGTATCGAGAATAAAATATAAATATCCAAATTACCAAAAAATTGAGTTCTTTTGCATAAAACAAAAGTACGTATCGAGAATAAAATATAAATTTTAAAATTTTGAAAAATTGAGTTTCTTTTTTGTAAAACAAAACTACGGATGAAAAATAATATATATATTTCGAAATTATTAAAAATTGAATTTCTTTTGTAAAACAAAAGCACGGATCGAAAAGAAAATATAAATATCCAAATTACTCAAAATTGAATTCTTTTTGTAAAACAAAAGTAGGGATCCAAATTAAAATATAAATTTTGAAATTACAAAAATTGAGTTCTTTTGCATAAAACAAAAGTACGTGATCGAGAATAAAATATAAGTATCCAAATTACTAAAAATTGAGTTCTTTTGTAAACCAAAAGTAGGGATCCAAAATAAAATATAAATTTCGAAATTACAAAAAATTGAGTTCTTTTGCATAAAACAAAAGTACGTATCGAGAATATAATATAAATTTCAAAATTATGAAAAATTGAGTTTCTTTTTTGTAAAACAAAACTACGGATGAAAAATAATATATATATTTCGAAATTATTAAAAATTGAATTTCTTTTGTAAAACAAAAGTACGGATCGAAAAGAAAATATAAATATCCAAATTACTAAAAATTGAGTTTTTTTTGTAAAACAAAAGTAGGGATCCAAGATAAAATATAAATTTTAAAATTAGAAAAAATTGAATTCTTTTGCATAAAACAAAAGTACGTATCGAGAATAAAATCTAAGTATCCAAATTACTAAAAATTGAGTTCTTTTTGTAAAACAAAAGTAGGGATCCAAAATCAAATATAAATTTCGAAATTACAAAAAATTGAGTTCTTTTGCATAAAACAAAAGTACGTGTCGAGAATAAAATATAAGTATCCAAATTACTAAAAATTGAGTTCTCTTTGTAAACCAAAAGTAGGGATCCAAAATAAAATATAAATTTCGAAATTACAAAAAATTGAGTTCTTTTGCATAAAACAAAAGTACGTATCGAGAATAAAATATAAATATCCAAATTACCAAAAAATTGAGTTCTTTTGCATAAAACAAAAGTACGTATCGAGAATAAAATATAAATTTTAAAATTTTGAAAAATTGAGTTTCTTTTTTGTAAAACAAAACTACGGATGAAAAATAATATATATATTTCGAAATTATTAAAAATTGAATTTCTTTTGTAAAACAAAAGCACGGATCGAAAAGAAAATATAAATATCCAAATTACTAAAAATTGAATTCTTTTTGTAAAACAAAAGTAGGGATCCAAATTAAAATATAAATTTTGAAATTACAAAAAATTGAGTTCTTTTGCATAAAACAAAAGTACGTATCGAGAATAAAATATAAGTATCCAAATTACTAAAAATTGAGTTCTTTTTGTAAAACAAAAGTAGGGATCCAAAATAAAATATAAATTTCGAAATTACAAAAAATTGAGTTCTTTTGCATAAAACAAAAGTACGTGTCGAGAATAAAATATAAGTATCCAAATTACTAAAAATTGAGTTCTTTTTGTAAAACAAATTAGGGATCCAAAACAAAATATAAATTTCAAAATTACAACAAATTGAGTTCTTTTGCATAAAACAAAAATACATATCGAGAATAAAATATAAATTTAAAATTATGAAAAATCGAGTTTGTTTTTTGTAAAACAAAACTACGGATGAAAAATAATATATATATATATATATATATATATATTTCGAAATTATTAAAAATTGAATTTCTTTTGTAAAACAAAAGTACGGATCGAAAAGAAAATATAAATATCCAAATTACTCAAAATTGAGTTCTTTTTGTAAAACAAAAGTAGGGATCCAAAATAAAATGTAAATTTTGAAATTACAAAAAATTGAGTTGTTTTGCATAAAACAATAGTACGTATCGAGAATAAAATATAAGTATCCAAATTACTAAAAATTGAGTTCTTTTTGTAAACCAAAAGTAGGCATCCAAAATAAAATATAAATTTCGAAATTACAAAAAATTGAGTTCTTTTCCATAAAACAAAAGTACGTATCGAGAATAAAATATAAATTTCAAAATTATGAAAAATTGAGTTTCTTTTTTGTAAAACAAAACTACGTATGAAAAATAGTATATATATTTCGAAATTATTAAAAATTGAATTTCTTTTGTAAAACAAAAGTACGGATCAAAAAGAAAATATAAATATCCAAATTACTAAAAATTGAGTTTTTTTTGTAAAACAAAAGTAGGGATCCAAGATAAAATATAAATTTTGAAATTACAAAAAATTGAATTCTTTTGCATAAAACAAAAGTACGTATCGAGAATAAAATATAAGTATCCAAATTACTAAAAATTGAGTTCTTTTTGTAAAACAAAAGTAGGGATCCAAAATAAAATATAAATTTCGAAATTACAAAAATTGAGTTCTTTTGCATAAAACAAAAGTACGTATCGAGAATAAAATATAAATTTCAAAATTATGAAAAATTGAGTTTCTTTTTTGTAAAACAAAACTACGGATGAAATATAATATATATATATATATTTCGAAATTACTAAAAATTGAATTTCTTTTGTAAAACAAAAGTACGGATCGAAAAGAAAATATAAATATCCAAATTACTAAAAATTGAGTTCTTTTTGTAAAACAAAAGTAGGGATCCAAAATAAAATATAAATTTTGAAATTACAAAAAATTGAGTTCTTTTGCATAAAACAAAAGTACGTATCGAGAATAAAATATAAATATCCAAATTACCAAAAAATTGAGTTCTTTTGCATAAAACAAAAGTACGTATTGAGAATAAAATATAAATTTTAAAATTTTGAAAAATTGAGTTTCTTTTTTGTAAAACAAAACTACGGATGAAAAATAATATATATATTTCGAAATTATTAAAAATTGAATTTCTTTTGTAAAACAAAAGCACGGATCGAAAAGAAAATATAAATATCCAAATTACTAAAAATTGAGTTCTTTTGTAAAACAAAAGTAGGGATCCAAAATAGAATATAAATTTTGAAATTAAAAAAATTGAATTCTTTTGCAGAAAACAAAAGTACGTATCGACAATAAAATATAAGTATCCAAATTACTAAAAATTGAGTTCTTTTTGTAAAAGAAAACTAGGGATCCTAAATAAAATATAAATTTCAAAATTACAAAAAATTGAGTTCTTTTGCATAAAACAAAACTACGTATCGAGAATAAAATATAAATTTTAAAATTATGAAAAATTGAGTTTCTTTTTTGTAAAACAAAACTACGGATGAAATATAATATATATATATATTTCGAAATTATTAAAAATTGGATTTCTTTTGTAAAACAAAAGTACGAATCGAAAAGAAAATATAAATATCCAAATTACTAAAAATTGAGTTCTTTTTGTAAAACAAAAGTAGGGATCCAAAATAAAATATAAATTTTGAAATTACAAAAAATTGAGTTCTTTTGCATAAAACAAAAGTACGTATCGAGAATAAAATATATATATCCAAATTACCAAAAATTGAGTTCTTTTGCATAAAACAAAAGTACGTATCGAGAATAAAATATAAATTTCAAAATTTTGAAAAATTGAGTTTCTTTTTTGTAAAACAAAACTACGGATGAAAAATAATATATATATTTTGAAATTATTAAAAATTGAATTTCTTTTGTAAAACAAAAGCACGGATCGAAAAGAAAATATAAATATCCAAATTACTAAAAATTGAGTTCTTTTTGTAAAACAAAAGTAGGGATCCAAAATAAAATATAAATTTTGAAATTAAAAAAAATTGAATTCTTTTGCATAAAACAAAAGTACGTGATCGAGAATAAAATATAAGTATCCAAATTACTAAAAATTGAGTTCTTTTGTAAAACAAAAGTAGGGATCCAAAATAAAATATAAATTTCGAAATTACAAAAATTGAGTTCTTTTGCATAAAACAAAAGTACGTATCGAGAATAAAATATAAATTTCAAAATTATGAAAAATTGAGTTTCTTTTTGTAAAACAAAACTACGGATGAAAAATAATATATATATTTCGAAATCATTAAAAATTGAATTTCTTTTGTAAAACAAAAGCACGGATCGAAAAGAAAATATAAATATCCAAATTACTAAAAATTGACTTCTTTTTGTAAAACAAATTAGGGATCCAAAACAAAATATAAATTTCGAAATTACAACAAATTGAGTTCTTTTGCATAAAACAAAAATACATATCGAGAATAAAATATAAATTTCAAAATTATGAAAAATCGAATTTGTTTTTTGTAAAACAAAACTACGGATGAAAAATAATATATATATATATATATATATATTTCGAAATTATTAAAAATTGAATTTCTTTTGTAAAACAAAAGTACTGGATCGAAAAGAAAATATAAATATCAAAATTACTCAAAATTGAGTTCTTTTGTAAAACAAAAGTAGGGATCCAAAATAAAATATAAATTTTGAAATTACAAAAAATTGAGTTGTTTTGCATAAAACAAAAGTACGTATCGAGAATAAAATATAAGTATCCAAATTACTAAAAATTGAGTTCTTTTTGTAAACCAAAAGTAGGGATCCAAAATAAAATATAAATTTCGAAATTACAAAAAATTGAGTTCTTTTGCATAAAACAAAAGTACGTATCGAGAATAAAATATAAATTTAAAAATTATGAAAAATTGAGTTTCTTTTTTGTAAAACAAAACTACGGATGAAAAATAATATATATATTTCGAAATTATTAAAATTGAATTTCTTTTGTAAAACAAAAGTACGGATCGAAAAAGAAAATATAAATATCCAAATTACTAAAATTGAGTTTTTTTGTAAAACAAAAGTAGGGATCCAAGATAAAATATAAATTTTGAAATTACCAAAATTGAATTCTTTTGCATAAAACAAAAGTACGTATCGAGAATAAAATATAAGTATCCAAATTACTAAAAATTGAGTTCTTTTTGTAAAACAAAAGTACGGATCCAAAATAAAATATCAATTTCGAAATTACAAAAAATTGAGTTCTTTTGCATAAAACAAAAGTACGTATCGAGAATAAAATATAAATTTAAAAATTATGAAAAATTGAGTTTCTTTTTTGTAAAACAAAACTACGGATGAAATATAATATATATATATATATTTCGAAATTACTAAAAATTGAATTTCTTTTGTAAAACAAAAGTACGGATCGAAAAGAAAATATAAATATCCAAATTACTAAAAATTGAGTTCTTTTTGTAAAACAAAAGTAGGGATCCAAAATAAAATATAAATTTTGAAATTACAAAAATTGAGTTCTTTTGCATAAAACAAAAGTACGTATCGAGAATAAAATATAAATATCCAAATTACCAAAAATTGAGTTCTTTTGCATAAAACAAAAGTACGTATCGAGAATAAAATATAAATTTCAAAATTATGAAAAATTGAGTTTCTTTTTGTAAAACAAAACTACGGATGAAAAATAATATATATATTTCGAAATTATTAAAATTGAATTTCTTTTGTAAAACAAAAGCACGGATCGAAAAGAAAATATAAATATCCAAATTACTAAAAATTGAGTTCTTTTTGTAAAACAAATTAGGGATCCAAAACAAAATATAAATTTCGAAATTACAACAAATTGAGTTCTTTTGCATAAAACAAAAATACATATCGAGAATAAAATATAAATTTCAAAATTATGAAAAATCGAATTTGTTTTTGTAAAACAAAACTACGGATGAAAAATAATATATATATATATATATATATATATATATATTTCGAAATTATTAAAATTGAATTTCTTTTGTAAAACAAAAGTACGGATCGAAAAGAAAATATAAATATCCAAATTACTCAAAATTGAGTTCTTTTTGTAAAACAAAAGTAGGGATCCAAAATAAAATATAAATTTTGAAATTACAAAAAATTGAGTTGTTTTGCATAAAACAAAAGTACGTATCGAGAATAAAATATAAGTATCCAAATTACTAAAAATTGAGTTCTTTTTGTAAACCAAAAGTAGGGATCCAAAATAAAATATAAATTTCGAAATTACAAAAAATTGAGTTCTTTTGCATAAAACAAAAGTACGTGTCGAGAATAAAATATAAATTTCAAAAATTTGAAAAATTGAGTTTCTTTTTTCTAAATCAAAACTACGGATGAAAAATAATATATATATTTCGAAATTATTAAAAATTGAATTTGTTTTGTAAAACAAAAGCACGGATCGAAAAGAAAATATAAATATCCAAATTACTAAAAATTGAGTTCTTTTTGTAAAACAAAAGTAGGGATCCCAAAAAAAATATAAATTTGGAAATTACAAAAAATTGAGTTCTTTTGCATAAAACAAAAGTACGTATCGAGAATAAAATATAAATTTAAAAATTATGAAAAATTGGGTTTCTTTTTTGTAAAACAAAACTACGGATGAAAAATAATATATATATTTCGAAATTATTAAAAATTGAATTTCTTTTGTAAAACAAAAGTACGGATCGAAAAGAAAATATAAATATCCAAATTACTAAAAATTGAGTTTTTTTGTAAAACAAAAGTAGGGATCCAAGATAAAATATAAATTTTGAAATTACAAAAATTGAATTCTTTTGCATAAAACAAAAGTACGTGATCGAGAATAAAATATAAGTATCCAAATTACTAAAAATTGAGTTCTTTTTGTAAAACAAAAGTAGGGATCCAAAATAAAATATAAATTTCGAAATTACAAAAATTGAGTTCTTTTGCATAAAACAAAAGTACGTATCGAGAATAAAATATAAATTTCAAAATTATGAAAAATTGAGTTTCTTTTTGTAAAACAAAACTACGGATGAAATATAATATATATATATATATTTCGAAATTACTAAAAATTGAATTTCTTTTGTAAAACAAAAGTACTGGATCGAAAAGAAAATATAAATATCCAAATTACTAAAAATTGAGTTCTTTTTGTAAAACAAAAGTAGGGATCCAAAATAAAATATAAATTTTGAAATTACAAAAATTGAGTTCTTTTGCATAAAACAAAAGTACGTATCGAGAATAAAATATAAATATCCAAATTACAAAAAATTGAGTTCTTTTGCATAAAACAAAAGTACGTATTGAGAATAAAATATAAATTTCAAAATTTTGAAAAATTGAGTTTCTTTTTTGTAAAACAAAACTACGGATGAAAAATAATATATATATTTCGAAATTATTAAAAATTGAATTTCTTTTGTAAAACAAAAGCACGGATCGAAAAGAAAATATAAATATCCAAATTACTAAAAATTGAGTTCTTTTTGTAAAACAAAAGTAGGGATCCAAAATAAAATATAAATTTTGAAATTAAAAAAAATTGAATTCTTTTGCATAAAACAAAAGTACGTATCGAGAATAAAATATAAGTATCCAAATTACTAAGTTCTTTTTGTAAACCAAAAGTAGGGATCCAAAATAAAATATAAATTTCGAAATTACAAAAAATTGAGTTCTTTTGCATAAAACAAAAGTACGTATCGAGAATAAAATATAAATTTCAAAATTTTGAAAAATTGAGTTTCTTTTTTGTAAAACAAAACTACGGATGAAAAATAATATATATATTTCGAAATTATTAAAAATTAAATTTCTTTTCTAAAACAAAAGTACGGATTGAAAAGAAAATATAAATATCCAAATTACTAAAAATTGAGTTCTTTTTGTAAAACAAAAGTAGGGATCCAAAATAAAATATAAATTTTGAAATTACAAAAAATTGAGTTCTTTTGCATAAAACAAAAGTACGTATCGAGAATAAAATATAAATTTTAAAATTTTGAAAAATTGAGTTTCTTTTTTGTAAAACAAAACTACGGATGAAAAATAATATATATATTTCGAAATTATTAAAAATTGAATTTCTTTTGTAAAACAAAAGCACGGATCGAAAAGAAAATATAAATATCCAAATTACTAAAAATTGAATTCTTTTTCTAAAACAAAAGTAGGGATCCAAATTAAAATATAAATTTTGAAATTACAAAAAATTGAGTTCTTTTGCATAAAACAAAAGTACGTATCGAGAATAAAATATAAGTATCCAAATTACTAAAAATTGACTTCTTTTTGTAAACCAAAAGTAGGGATCCAAAATAAAATATAAATTTCGAAATTACAAAAAATTGAGTTCTTTTGCATAAAACAAAAGTACGTATCGAGAATAAAATATAAATTTCAAAATTATGAAAAATTGAGTTTCTTTTTTGTAAAACAAAACTACGGATGAAATATAATATATATATATATATATATTTCGAAATTATTAAAAATTGAATTTCTTTTGTAAAACAAAAGTACGGATCGAAAAGAAAATATAAATATCCAAATTACTAAAAATTGAGTTCTTTTTGTAAAACAAAAGTAGGGATCCCAAAAAAAATATAAATTTGGAAATTACAAAAAATTGAGTTCTTTTGCATAAAACAAAAGTACGTATCGAGAATAAAATATAAATTTCAAAATTATGAAAAATTGAGTTTCTTTTTTGTAAAACAAAACTACGGATGAAAAATAATATATATATATATTTCGAAATTATTAAAAATTGAATTTCTTTTGTAAAACAAAAGTACGGATCGAAAACAAAATATAAATATCCAAATTACTAAAAATTGAGTTCTTTTTGTAAAACAAAAGTAGGGATCCAAAATAAAATACAAATTTTGAAATTACAAAAAATTGAATTCTTTTGCATAAAACAAAAGTACGTATCGAGAATAAAATATAAATATCCAAATTACAAAAAAATTGAGTTCTTTTGCATAAAACAAAAGTACGTATCGAGAATAAAATATAAATTTCAAAATTTTGAAAAATTGAGTTTCTTTTTTCTAAAACAAAACTACGGATGAAAAATAATATATATATTTCGAAATTATTAAAAATTGAATTTGTTTTGTAAAACAAAAGCACGGATCGAAAAGAAAATATAAATATCCAAATTACTAAAAATTGAGTTCTTTTTGTAAAACAAAAGTAGGGATCCAAAATAAAATATAAATTTTCAAATTACAAAAAATTGAATTCTTTTGCATAAAACAAAAGTACGTATCGAGAATAAAATATAAGTATCCAAATTACTAAAAATTGAGTTCTTTTTGTAAAACAAAAGTAGGGATCCAAAATAAAATATAAATTTTGAAATTACAAAAAATTGAGTTCTTTTGCATAATGCAAAAGTACGTATCGAGAATAAAATATAAATTTCAAAATTATGAAAAATTGAGTTTCTTTTTGTAAAACAAAACTACGGATGAAATATAATATATATATATATATATATATTTCGAAATTATTAAAAATTGAATTTCTTTTGTAAAACAAAAGTACGGATCGAAAAGAAAATATAAATATCCAAATTACTAAAAATTGAGTTCTTTTTGTAAAACAAAAGTAGGGATCCAAAATAAAATATAAATTTTGAAATTACAAAAAATTGAGTTCTTTTGCACAAAACAAAAGTACGTATCGAGAATAAAATATAAATATCCAAATTACCAAAAAATTGAGTTCTTTTGCATAAAACAAAAGTACGTATCGAGAATAAAATATAAATTTCAAAATTTTGAAAAATTGAGTTTCTTTTTTGTAAAACAAAACTACGGATGAAAAATAATATATATATTTCGAAATTATTAAAAATTGAATTTCTTTTGTAAAACAAAAGCACGGATCGAAAAGAAAATATAGATATCCAAATTACTAAAAATTGAGTTCTTTTTGTAAAACAAAAGTAGGGATCCAAACTAAAATATAAATCTTGAAATTAAAAAAAATTGAATTCTTTTGCATAAAACAAAAGTACGTATCGAGAATAAAATATAAGTATCCAAATTACTAAAAATTGAGTTCTTTTTGTAAAAGAAAACTAGGAATCCAAAATAAAATATAAATTTCGAAATTACAAAAAATTGAGTTCTTTTGCATAAAGCAAAAGTACGTGTCGAGAATAAAATATAAGTACCCAAATTACTAAAAATTGAGTTCTTTTTGTAAAACAAAACAGGGATCCAAAACAAAATATAAATTTCGAAATTACAAAAAATTGAGTTCTTTTGCATTAAACAAAAATACATATCGAGAATAAAATATAAATTTCAAAATTATGAAAAATCGAGTTTCTTTTTTGTAAAACAAAACTACGGATGAAAAATAATATATATATATATATATATATTTTGAAATTATTGGAAATTGAATTTCTTTTGTAAAACAAAAGTACGGATCGAAAAGAAAATATAAATATCCAAATTACTCAAAATTGAGTTCTTTTTGTAAAACAAAAGTAGGGATCCAAAATAAAATATAAATTTTGAAATTACAAAAAATTGAGTTCTTTTGCATAAAACAAAAGTACGTATCGAGAATAAAATATAAGTATCCAAATTACTAAAAATTGAGTTCTTTTTGTAAAACAAAAGTAGGGATCCAAAATAAAATATAAATGTCGAAATTACAAAAAATTGAGTTCTTTTGCATAAAACAAAAGTACGTATCGAGAATAAAATATAAATTTCAAAATTATGAAAAATTGAGTTTCTTTTTTGTAAAACAAAACTACTGGATGAAATATAATATATATATATATATATATATTTCGAAATTATTAAAATTGAATTTCTTTTGTAAAACAAAAGTACTGGATCGAAAAGAAAATATAAATATCCAAATTACTAAAAATTGAGTTCTTTTTGTAAAAAAAGTAGGGATCCAAAATAAAATATAAATTTCGAAATTACAAAAAATTGAGTTCTTTTGCATAAAACAAAAGTACGTATCGAGAATAAAATATAAATTTAAAAATTGTGAAAAATCGAGTTTCTTTTTGTAAAACAAAACTACGGATGAAAAATAATATATATATATATATATATATATATATATATATATATATATTCGAAATTATTAAAAATTGAATTTCTTTTGTAAAACAAAAGTACGGATCGAAAAGAAGATATAAATATCCAAATTACTAAAAATTGAGTTCTTTTTGTAAAACAAAAGTAGGGATCCAAAATAAAATATAAATTTTGAAATAACAAAAAATTGAGTTCTTTTGCATAAAACAAAAGTACGTATCGAGAATAAGATATAAGTATCCAAATTACTAAAAATTGAGTTCTTTTTGTAAACCAAAAGTAGGGATCCAAAATAAAATATAAAATTCGAAATTACAAAAAATTGAGTTCTTTTGCATAAAACAAAAGTATGTATCGAGAATAAAATATAAATTTCAAAATTATGAAAAATTGAGTTTCTTTTTTGTAAAACAAAACTACGGATGAAAAATAACATATATATTTCGAAATTATTAAAAATTGAATTTCTTTTGTAAAACAAAAGTACGGATCGAAAAGAAAATATAAATATCCAAATTACTAAAAATTGAGTTCTTTTTGTAAAACAAAAGTGGGGATCCAAAATAAAATATAAATTTTGAAATTACAAAAAATTGAGTTCTTTTGCATAAAACAAAAGTACGTATCGAGAATAAAATATAAGTATCCAAATTACTAAAAATTGAGTTCTTTATAAAACAAAAGTAGGGATCCAAAATAAAATAAAAATTTCGAAATTACAGAAAATTGAGTTCTTTTACATAAAGCAAAAGTACGCATCGAGAATAAAATATAAATTTCAAAATTATGAAAAATTGAGTTTCTTTTTTGTAAAACAAAACTACGGATGAAAAATAATATATATATATTTCGAAATTATTAAAAATTGAATTTCTTTTGTAAAACAAAAGTACAGATCGAAAAGAAAATATAAATATCCAAATTACTCAAAATTGAGTTCTTTTTGTGAAACAAAAGCAGGGATCCAAAATAAAATATAAATTTTGAAATAACAAAAAATTGAGTTCTTTTGCATAAAACAAAAGTACATATCGAGAATAAGATATAAGTATCCAAATTACTAAAAATTGAGTTGTTTTTGTAAACCAAAAGTAGGGATCCAAAATAAAATATAAATTTCGAAATTACAAAAAATTGAGTTCTTTTGCATAAAACAAAAGTACGTATCGAGAATAAAATATAAATTTCAAAATTATGAAAAATTGAGTTTCTTTTTGTAAAACAAAACTACGAATGAAAAATAATATATATATTTCGAAATTATTAAAATTGAATTTCTTTTGTAAAACAAAAGTACTGGATCGAAAAAAATATAAATATCCAAATTACTAAAAATTGAGTTCTTTTTGTAAAACAAAAGTAGGGATCCAAAATAAAATATAAATTTTGAAATTACAAAAAATTGAGTTCTTTTGCATAAAACAAAAGTACGTATCTAGAATAAAATATAAGTATCCAAATTACTAAAAATTGAGTTCTTTTTGTAAAACAAAAGTAGGGATCCAAAATAAAATATAAATTTCGAAGTTACAAAAAATTGAGTTCTTTTGCATAAAACAAAAGTACGTATCGAGAATAAAATATAAGTATCCAAATTACTAAAAATTGAGTTCTTTTTGTAAAACAAAAGTAGGGATCCAAAATAAAATATAAATTTCGAAATTACAAAAAATTGAGTTCTTTTGCATAAAACAAAAGTACGTGTCGAGAGTAAAATATAAGTATCCAAATTACTGAAAATTGAGTTCTTTTTGTAAAACAAAACTAGGGATCCAAAATAAGATATAAATTTTGAAATTAGAACAAATTGAGTTCTTTTGCATAAAACAAAAGTACGTATCGAGAATAAAATATAAATTTCAAAATTATGAAAAATTGAGTTTCTTTTTTGTAAAACAAAACTACGGATGAAAAATAATATATATATATATTTCGTAATTATTAAAAATTGAATTTCTTTCGTAAAACAAAAGTACGGATCGAAAAGAAAATATAAATATCCAAATTACTAAAAATTGAGTTCTTTTTGTAAAACAAAAGTAGGGATCCAAAAGAAAATATAAATTTTGAAATTACAAAATATTAAGTTCTTTTGCATAAAACAAAAGTACGTGTCGAGAGTAAAATATAAGTATCCAAATTACTGAAAATTGAGTTCTTTTTGTAAAACAAAACTAGTGATCCAAAATAAAATATAAATTTTGAAATTAGAACAAATTGAGTTCTTTTGCATAAAACAAAAGTACGTATCGAGAATAAAATATAAATTTCAAAATTATGAAAAATTGAGTTTCTTTTTTGTAAAACAAAACTACGGATGAAAAATAATATATATATATTTCGAAATTATTAAAAATTGAATTTCTTTTGTAAAACAAAAGTACGGATCGAAAAGAAAATATAAATATCCAAGTTACTGAAAATTGAGTTCTTTTTGTAAAACAAAAGTAGGGATCGAAAATAAAATATAAATTTTGAAATTACAAAAAATTGAGTTCTTTTGCATAAAACAAAAGTGCGTATCGAGAATAAAATATAAATTTCAAAATTATGAAAAATTGAGTTTCTGTTTTGTAAAACAAAACTACGGATGAAAAATAATATATATATATTTCGAAATTATTAGAAATTGAATTTCTTTCGTAAAACAAAAGTACGGATCGAAAAGAAAATATAAATATCCAAATTACTAAAAATTGAGTTCTTTTTGTAAAACAAAAGTAGGGATCCAAAATAAAATATAAATTTTGAAATTACAAAATATTGAGTTCTTTTGCATAAAACAAAAGTACTTGTCGAGAATAAAATATAAGTATCCAAATTACTGAAAATTGAGTTCTGATATGATCCCAAATCATTAAGAACCTAGTTCATCACAAGGAGGAGTTGTTACAAGAAGAGCCAAAGAAGAATTGGATAAAGAAAAGCTTACAAAGAAATTTGAAGAAAAGGAAGGCAGAAAAATACGGAGAATGTACAAGAAGCTTGAAGAAGAGAATAAAAATATTAATAGCTCTTTTAATTTCCTTGTAAATTCCTTGTAAATAAAAATAGAGTTAGTTTTGTGTCTTTCTTTGAAATAGAAATAAGAGGCTACTTGTTTGGACACATGTATAGTATAAAAAACAAGGGCCTTGTTTGGTGATGTGATCTCAATTCATGAAAAACCTCAACCCATGCAAGGAGGAGTCACCACAAGAAAATAAGAAAAGGAAAATATGAAAGAAGAGCTTAAAAAGAATTTTGAAGAAAAGGAAGGAAGAAAAACAAGGAGAATGTACAAGAAGCTTGAAGAAGAGATTAGAAATATTAATAGCTCTTGTAATTTCCTTGTAAATAAAAATAGAGTTAGTTTAGTGTCTTTCTTTGAAATAGAAATAAGAGGCTACTTGTTTGGACACATGGATAGTATAAAAAACAAGGGCCTTGTTTGGGAAGCTTTGGAACATCTTCCAAACATGGCCTAACCTTTTAGAATTCCACCCATGTGCATGCATTTTCGTTTTCCCCTTTCTATATAAGGGTGTGAGTCTCATTTGTAACATAACTTTGAAGATTAATTGAGAGCAAGAGCTATTTCTCTTTGAAGTTCAAGAGGTAAGCCTCATTTCTAGAATCTTATCTTGAGTTTTCCATAATTCAAGTGGTGATTGTCCTTTGCACTTATCTTTCTTTATGAAAGTGGCGTGTTCTTCATTCTCTTGTCTTCTCCATGTTTTCTCTTTTCATTTTCTTGAATGTTCTTCATAGATGCACCTTTATTCTTCATTTTAATCCATTTTCCACCGATTAAAATGCTTGTTTTCACTTCTTATGGCTTCCTATGACATGTATCTTGATTCTAATAGGTTGAAACATCTCAAAACTTGTTTTCCTTGAATTCTACCGATTGAAACCCATAACAAAGGGGCTGGTTGCGTTTTTGACATTTCTAAGTCAATTGAACCGATTAATTTCATTGGTTTGATCTTCTATGGCTTCCTATGGGTTCTATCTTGAATTTAATCGGTTGAATTGAATTGTTTTGCAATTTCTAAGTGTGGGCCGAATTTGAACCCTAACATTTGGGGAAAAATCTGATTTCATGTTCTTCCTTGCAATTATACATGCTATTTTGATTCCATATGCCTATACACATGTTTGATAGATCCTACAACACTTATAATGCCTCCTAGGCATCCATCATTTGGTATCAAAGCTCTAAGGCTTCAAACATGATGTATTTGAAACATAAACATGAAGAACACATGGTTATGGTGTAGTCCTAAAAGTTCTAGAGCCATTAGATGATTGTTGGTGGTGCAAAACTTGAAATACATAAATCTGTTTTTTTTTCTGAAAAAAAAAATCTGCAACAAAACAAAAGAAAAAAAAACAGTTTCTAAATCTGTTTTTGTGTGGTTGTTTAGTCATAAATTCTTGGTTAATCTTGATTAATGAATTGTTGTTAATTGATGCACATGAAGTGTTTGATAAAATGACATTCATTAGTCTTTGGTTGCCACTAGTTTGAGTCATCCTTTTATTGTTTTGAGTCATATGTTTGTTAAGTTTTCTTTACATCAAATTCTTGTATTACTTGATTTAGTTTAGTCTAAATTTCTTTTTGAGATTACTTGTGAATTGAATTGATCAATTGACTCCAAACATAGGGGTTAAGTGTTCAAACTTTGTGAGATCAATTCTTGATATGTGTGTTTAGGCATTGGATCATCAAAGCACAAAAAAAAAACATGAAAAAAAAATGTACATGGCTGCATCTATATAAGTCTTTGGCCTAGAATTGTGTGCAGAAAAAATAAGAAAAAATTTCTAAATCCTTGCCTAGATACATTATTGAGTGATTGATCATTGGTTTGGCAAATTAATCCTAACATTGTGGTTGTTGTTGAACTTCTTTTCATGAGTGGTTTTGATTAGGAATTTGTCTAAATTTTGTTGAGTAATCTTTCCCAAATTTTTTGGTGCTTTTCTTGTTTTAATTTGTTCCAAATTGTCACATGATAGTTACTCTTTTGTGTCCCTTTCTTGCATTTACCCTTTCTAGTTTTTAGTCTTTAAAATTCCTATAAGTTTTTGTCTTGAAGTTTTCTTGTCTCTTGGAATTCTAAGTGTTTTGGCCAATCATTTTCTCTTTCACTTGAATAGATAACTAAGTGGATTTTTGAATTGAAGCATTATCTTGAGAACTTTTGAAGTGAATTGCTGCAAGTGAGAGAGCAATTTTTGAGTGATTTTGAGAGCCAAAACCGAGGGTTTCAAGTTGAGATTCTTTGTTGCTAACCAAATTTTCTTAGTTTTTGTACTTTGTGAATTGTTTTTTTGTAGGGATGTCTAACAAGCAAGAAAATCCTCCTTTGTCTCCAAGGCATGCACAATTATATGCAAGAGTTGAGGAACTCACAAGGCAAATTGCCCAAACTCAACTCAATTTGCAAGCCTATGAGGGAAGGAGAAGAAGGACTTATCATGAAGAAAGTGATGATGGCTCTTATGATGATCATCATCACCGCAACCATCATAGGGCTAGGAGAGGAGGAAGAAATTTGTATCAAGAAAAGTTGAATAAAAATAATGTAAAGTTTCCTAAATTTTTAGGAGGAAGTGATCCTAATTTGTACTTTGAATGGGAGGCTAAGGTTGAACAAATTTTAAGTGTGTATTCTTTTGAGGACTTAATTCAAGTCCAACTTATAACTCTTGAATTTGAACAATATGCCTTGGTATGGTGGAAACAAATCCAAAAAGAAGTCCTCAGTGGGAGAAGATTAGCCATCACTTCATGGCATGATCTTCAAGGGTGTTTGAGGGATAGATTTGTTCCTTCCTTTTATAGGAAAGAATTATATCTAAAACTTCAAAGACTCTCCCAAGGCAATAGAAGTGTTGAAGAATACTTTAAGGATTTGGAATCTACTATGGCAAGAGCGGATCTTAAAGAGAGTATGGAGGCCACCATGGCTAGATTTCTCAATGGTCTCCATAGAGAAATTCAAGATGTGCTTGATTTGCAAGAATACCACTCCATGGAACAAATGGTCCACCTTGCCACCAAGGTGGAAAAACAACTCCAAAGGAGAGGATCACAAAGAAGGACTTACAACACCTCTTGGAAGGATGAGGACAAAGGTAAAAGGGAAGACAAAAAGCCATCCGAATTCCAAGGTAAGTCTTCTTTCTCAAAATCTAATGAAAAGTCCACTCATGTCATTCCCTCTAATTCAAGATCAAGTTCTACTAAGTGTTTTAAATGTTTGGGCTATGGTCACATAGCATTAGAATGTCCTTCCAAAAGGAATATGATCTTGAAGGAAGGAAAGGTAATGAGTGAACATACTTCAAGGGAAAGTTCCCCTAATTATTCATCTCATTCTTCTTCACTTCAATCAAGTGATGATGAGTATGCTCCTCCAAAAGAGGGTGATTTGTTGGTGGTGAGGCGTTTGTTGGGATAAGTGTCCAAAGATTTTGATGAAACACAAAGAGAAAATATTTTCCATACAAGATGCCTCATCAATGACAAGTTGTGTACTCTCATTATTGATGGTGGGAGTTGCACAAATGTGGCTAGTAAGAGGTTAGTAGAGAAACTTGATTTAACTATTATACCTCATACTAAGCCATATAAATTACAATGGTTAAGTGAAGAGGGGGAGATTATTGTTAACAAACAAGTTCTTGTTTCTTTTTCAATTGGAAAGTATAGGGATGAGGTCTTGTGTGATGTGGTTCCTATGGAGGCTAGTCATGTACTTTTAGGGAGACCATGGCAATATGATAGGAAAGTTTATCATGATGGTCTAACCAACAAGTTTACCTTTGAGTACATGGGTAAGAAAATTGTTTTGAAGCCTCTTTCACCTAGGAAAGTCCATGAAGACCAAATCCAAATGAAGAAGAAAAGGGAGCAAGAACAAAGGGAGGTTGGCCGTGAGCTTAAAGCTTCCAGATCTTCAAAGAAAAATCCAGCAAAGAAGGAACCAAAGAAGGCTAGCCTCTACATGACTTCCTAAACCCTAAACCCTAAAACAAAAGTACGTATCGACAATAAAATATAAATTTCAACATTATGAAAAATTGAGTTTCTTTTTTGTAAAACAAAACTACGGATGAAAAATAATATATATATTTCGAAATTATTAAAAATTGAATTTCTTTTGTAAAACAAAAGTACGGATCGAAAAGAAAATATAAATATCCAAATTACTAAAAATTGAGTTCTTTTTGTAAAACAAAAGTAGGGATCCAAAATAAAATATAAATTTTGAAATTACAAAAATTGAGTTCTTTTGCATAAAACAAAAGTACGTATCGAGAATAAAATATAAATTTCAAAATTATGAAAAATTGAGTTTCTTTTTTGTAAAACAAAACTACGGACGAAAAATAATATATATATTTCGAAATTATTAAAAATTGAATTTCTTTTGTATTAAACAAAAGTACGGATCGAAAAGAAAATATAAATATCCAAATTACTAAAAATTGAGTTCTTTTTGTCAAACAAAAGTAGGGATCCAAAATAAAATATAAATTTTGAAATTACAAAAAATTGAGTTCTTTTGCATAAAACAAAAGTACGTGTCGAGAATAAAATATAAGTATCCAAATTACTAAAAATTGAGTTCTTTTTGTAAAACAAAAGTAGGGATCCAAAATAAAATATAAATTTTGAAATTACAAAAAATTGAGTTCTTTTGCATAAAACAAAAGTACGTATCGATAATAAAATATAAATTTCAAAATTATGAAAAATTGAGTTTCTTTTTTGTAAAACAAAACTACGGATGAAAAATAATATATATATTTCGAAATTATTAAAAATTGAGTTTCTTTTGTAAAACAAAAGTACGGATCGAAAAGAAAATATAAATATCCAAATTACTAAAAATTGAGTTCTTTTTGTAAAACAAAAGTAGGGATCCAAAATAAAATATAAATTTTGAAATTACAAAAAATTGAGTTCTTTTGCATAAAAAAAAAGTACGGATGAAAGATAATATATATATTTCGAAATTATTAAAAATTGAATTTCTTTTGTAAAACAAAAGTACGGATCGAAAAGAAAATATAAATATCCAAATTACAAAAAATTGAGTTCTTTTGCAAAAAACAAAAGTACGTATCGAGAATAAAATGTAAGTATCCAAATTACTAAAAATTGAGTTCTTTTTGTAAAACAAAACTTGGGATCCAAAATAAAATATAAATTTCGAAATTACAAAAAATTGAGTTGTTTTGCATAAAACAAAAGTACGGATGAAAAATAATATATATATTTCAAAATTATTAAAAATTGAATTTCTTTTGTAAAACAAAAGTACGGATCGAAAAGAAAATATAAATATCCAAATTACAAAAAAATGAGTTCTTTTGCATAAAACAAAAGTACGTATCGAGAATAAAATATAAGTATTCAAATTACTAAAAATTGAGTTCTTTTTGTAAAACAAAACAAGGGATCCAAAATAAAATATAAATTTCGAAATTACAAAAAATTGAGTTCTTTTGCATAACACAAGAGTACGTATCGAGAATAAAATATAAATTTCAAAATTATGAAAAATTGAGTTTCTTTTTTTAAAACAAAACTACGGATGAAAAATAATATATATATATATATATATTTCGAAATTATTAAAAATTGAATTTCTTTTGTAAAACAAAAGTACGGATCGAAAAGAAAATATAAATATCCAAATTACTCAAAATTGAGTTCTTTTTGTAAAACAAAAGTAGGGATCCAAAATAAAATATAAATTTCGAAATTACAAAAAATTGAGTTCTTTTGCGTAAAACAAAAGTACGTATCGATGTTAAAATATAAATTTCAAAATTATGAAAAATTGAGTTTCTTTTTTAAAACAAAACTACGGATGAAAAATAATATATATATATATATTTCGAAATTATTAAAAATTGAATTTCTTTTGTAAAACAAAAGTACTGGATCGAAAAGAAAATATAAATATCCAAATTACTAAAAATTGAGTTCTTTTGTAAAACAAAAGTAGGGATCCAAAATAAAATATAAATTTTGAAATTACAAAAAATTGAGTTCTTTTGCATAAAACAAAAGTACGTATCGATAATAAAATAAAAATTTCAAAATTATGAAAAATTGGGTTTCTTTTTGTAAAACAAAACTACGGATGAAAAATAATATATATATTTCGAAATTATTAAAATTGAGTTTCTTTTGTAAAACAAAAGTACTGGATCGAAAAGAAAATATAAATATCCAAATTACTAAATATTGAGTTCTTTTGTAAAACAAAAGTAGGGATCCAAAATAAAATATAAATTTTGAAATTACAAAAAATTGAGTTCTTTTGCATAAAAAAAAGTACTGGATGAAAGATAATATATATATTTCGAAATTATTAAAAATTGAATTTCTTTTGTAAAACAAAAGTACGGATCGAAAAGAAAATATAAATATCAAATTACAAAAATTGAGTTCTTTTGCAAAAAACAAAAGTACGTATCGAGAATAAAATGTAAGTATCCAAATTACTAAAAATTGAGTTCTTTTGTAAAACAAAACTTGGGATCCAAAATAAAATATAAATTTCGAAATTACAAAAATTGAGTTGTTTTGCATAAAACAAAAGTACGGATGAAAAATAATATATATATTTCGAAATTATTAAAAATTGAATTTCTTTTGTAAAACAAAAGTACGGATCGAAAAGAAAATATAAATATCCAAATTACAAAAAATTGAGTTCTTTTGCATAAAACAAAAGTACATATCGAGAATAAAATATAAGTATCCAAATTACTAAAAATTGAGTTCTTTTGTAAAACAAAACAAGGGATCCAAAATAAAATATAAATTTCGAAATTACAAAAAATTGAGTTCTTTTGCATAACACAAGAGTACGTGATCGAGAATAAAATATAAATTTCAAAATTATGAAAAATTGAGTTTCTTTTTTAAAACAAAACTACGGATGAAAAATAATATATATATATATATATATTTCGAAATTATTAAAAATTGAATTTCTTTTGTAAAACAAAAGTACGGATCGAAAAGAAAATATAAATATCCAAATTACTCAAAATTGAGTTCTTTTTGTAAAACAAAAGTAGGGATCCAAAATAAAATATAAATTTCGAAATTACAAAAAATTGAGTTCTTTTGCGTAAAACAAAAGTACGTATCGATGTTAAAATATAAATTTCAAAATTATGAAAAATTGAGTTTCTTTTTTTAAAACAAAACTACGGATGAAAAATAATATATATATATATATTTCGAAATTATTAAAAATTGAATTTCTTTTGTAAAACAAAAGTACGGATCGAAAAGAAAATATAAATATCCAAATTACTAAAAATTGAGTTCTTTTTGTAAAACAAAAGTAGGGATCCAAAATAAAATATAAATTTTGAAATTACAAAAAATTGAGTTCTTTTGCATAAAACAAAAGTACGTATCGATAATAAAATAAAAATTTCAAAATTATGAAAAATTGGGTTTCTTTTTTGTAAAACAAAACTACGGATGAAAAATAATATATATATTTCGAAATTATTAAAAATTGAGTTTCTTTTGTAAAACAAAAGTACGGATCGAAAAGAAAATATAAATATCCAAATTACTAAATATTGAGTTCTTTTTGTAAAACAAAAGTAGGGATCCAAAATAAAATATAAATTTTGAAATTACAAAAAATTGAGTTCTTTTGCATAAAAAAAAAGTACGGATGAAAGATAATATATATATTTCGAAATTATTAAAAATTGAATTTCTTTTGTAAAACAAAAGTACGGATCGAAAAGAAAATATAAATATCCAAATTACAAAAAATTGAGTTCTTTTGCATAAAACAAAAGTACGTATCGAGAATAAAATGTAAGTATCCAAATTACTAAAAATTGAGTTCTTTTTGTAAAACAAAACTTGGGATCCAAAATAAAATATAAATTTCGAAATTACAAAAAATTGAGTTGTTTTGCATAAAACAAAAGTAGGGATGAAAAATAATATATATATTTCAAAATTATTAAAAATTGAATTTCTTTTGTAAAACAAAAGTACAGATCGAAAAGAAAATATAAATATCCAAATTACAAAAAAATGAGTTCTTTTGCATAAAACAAAAGTACGTATCGAGAATAAAATATAAGTATTCAAATTACTAAAAATTGAGTTCTTTTTGTAAAACAAAACAAGGGATCCAAAATAAAATATAAATTTCGAAATTACAAAAAATTGAGTTCTTTTGCATAACACAAGAGTACGTATCGAGAATAAAATATAAATTTCAAAATTATGAAAAATTGAGTTTCTTTTTTAAAACAAAACTACGGATGAAAAATAATATATATATATATATTTCGAAATTATTAAAAATTGAATTTCTTTTGTAAAACAAAAGTACGGATCGAAAAGAAAATATAAATATCCAAATTACTCAAAATTGAGTTCTTTTTGTAAAACAAAAGTAGGGATCCAAAATAAAATATAAATTTCGAAATTACAAAAATTGAGTTCTTTTACGTAAAACAAAAGTACGTATCGATGTTAAAATATAAATTTCAAAATTATGAAAAATTGAGTTTCTTTTTGTAAAACAAAACTACGGATGAAAAATAATATATATATTTCGAAATTATTAAAAATTGAATTTCTTTTGTAAAACAAAAGTACGGATCGAAAAAGAAAATGAAAATATCCAAATTACTAAAAATTGAGTTCTTTTTGTAAAACAAAAGTACGGATCCAAAATAAAATAAAAATTTTGAAATTACAAAAATTGAGTTCTTTTGCATAAAACAAAAGTACGTATCGAGAATAAAATATAAGTATCCAAATTACTAAAAATTGAGTTCTTTTTGTAAAACAAAACTTGGGATCCAAAATAAAATATAAATTTCGAAATTAAAAAAATTGAGTTCTTTTGCATAAAACAAAAGTACGGATGAAAAATAATATATATATTTCGAAATTATTAAAATTGAATTTCATTTGTTAAAACAAATGTACGGATCGAAAAGAAAATATAAATATCCAAATTACTAAAAATTGAGTTCTTTTTGTAAAACAAAAGTAGGGATCCAAAATAAAATATAAATTTTGAAATTACAAAAATTGAGTTCATTTGCATAAAACAAAAGTACCTATCGAGAATAAAATATAAATTTCAAAATTATGAAAAATTGAGTTTCTTTTTTGAAAAACAAAACTACGGACGAAAAATAATAGATATATTTCGAAATTATTAAAAATTGAATTTCTTTTGTATTAAACAAAAGTACGGATCGAAAAGAAAATATAAATATCCAAATTACTAAAAATTGAGTTCTTTTTGTCAAACAAAAGTAGGGATCCAAAATAAAATATAAATTTCGAAATTACAAAAAATTGAGTTCTTTTGCATAAAACAAAAGTAGGGATGAAAAATAATATATATATTTCAAAATTATTAAAAATTGAATTTCTTTTGTAAAACAAAAGTACAGATCGAAAAGAAAATATAAATATCCAAATTACTAAAAATGAGTTCTTTTGCATAAAACAAAAGTACGTATCGAGAATAAAATATAAGTATTCAAATTACTAAAAATTGAGTTCTTTTTGTAAAACAAAACAAGGGATCCAAAATAAAATATAAATTTCGAAATTACAAAAAATTGAGTTCTTTTGCATAACACAAGAGTACGTATCGAGAATAAAATATAAATTTCAAAATTATGAAAAATTGAGTTTCTTTTTTAAAACAAAACTACGGATGAAAAATAATATATATATATATATTTCGAAATTATTAAAAATTGAATTTCTTTTGTAAAACAAAAGTACGGATCGAAAAGAAAATATAAATATCCAAATTACTCAAAATTGAGTTCTTTTTGTAAAACAAAAGTAGGGATCCAAAATAAAATATAAATTTCGAAATTACAAAAAATTGAGTTCTTTTGCGTAAAACAAAAGTACGTATCGATGTTAAAATATAAATTTCAAAATTATGAAAAATTGAGTTTCTTTTTTGTAAAACAAAACTACGGATGAAAAATAATATATATATTTCGAAATTATTAAAAATTGAATTTCTTTTGTAAAACAAAAGTACTGGATCGAAAAGAAAATGAAAATATCCAAATTACTAAAAATTGAGTTCTTTTTGTAAAACAAAAGTACGGATCCAAAATAAAATAAAAATTTTGAAATTACAAAAATTGAGTTCTTTTGCATAAAACAAAAGTACGTGATCGAGAATAAAATATAAGTATCCAAATTACTAAAAATTGAGTTCTTTTTGTAAAACAAAACTTGGGATCCAAAATAAAATATAAATTTCGAAATTAAAAAAAATTGAGTTCTTTTGCATAAAACAAAAGTACGGATGAAAAATAATATATATATTTCGAAATTATTAAAAATTGAATTTCATTTGTTAAAACAAATGTACGGATCGAAAAGAAAATATAAATATCCAAATTACTAAAAATTGAGTTCTTTTTGTAAAACAAAAGTAGGGATCCAAAATAAAATATAAATTTTGAAATTACAAAAATTGAGTTCATTTGCATAAAACAAAAGTACCTATCGAGAATAAAATATAAATTTCAAAATTATGAAAAATTGAGTTTCTTTTTTGAAAAACAAAACTACGGACGAAAAATAATAGATATATTTCGAAATTATTAAAAATTGAATTTCTTTTGTATTAAACAAAAGTACGGATCGAAAAGAAAATATAAATATCCAAATTACTAAAAATTGAGTTCTTTTTGTCAAACAAAAGTAGGGATCCAAAATAAAATATAAATTTCGAAATTACAAAAAATTGAGTTCTTTTGCATAAAACAAAAGTAGGGATGAAAAATAATATATATATTTCAAAATTATTAAAATTGAATTTCTTTTGTAAAACAAAAGTACAGATCGAAAAGAAAATATAAATATCCAAATTACAAAAAAATGAGTTCTTTTGCATAAAACAAAAGTACGTATCGAGAATAAAATATAAGTATTCAAATTACTAAAAATTGAGTTCTTTTTGTAAAACAAAACAAGGGATCCAAAATAAAATATAAATTTCGAAATTACAAAAATTGAGTTCTTTTGCATAACACAAGAGTACGTATCGAGAATAAAATATAAATTTCAAAATTATGAAAAATTGAGTTTCTTTTTTAAAACAAAACTACGGATGAAAAATAATATATATATATATATTTCGAAATTATTAAAAATTGAATTTCTTTTGTAAAACAAAAGTACGGATCGAAAAGAAAATATAAATATCCAAATTACTCAAAATTGAGTTCTTTTGTAAAACAAAAGTAGGGATCCAAAATAAAATATAAATTTCGAAATTACAAAAATTGAGTTCTTTTACGTAAAACAAAAGTACGTATCGATGTTAAAATATAAATTTCAAAATTATGAAAAATTGAGTTTCTTTTTGTAAAACAAAACTACGGATGAAAAATAATATATATATTTCGAAATTATTAAAAATTGAATTTCTTTTGTAAAACAAAAGTACTGGATCGAAAAGAAAATGAAAATATCCAAATTACTAAAAATTGAGTTCTTTTTGTAAAACAAAAGTACTGGATCCAAAATAAAATAAAAATTTTGAAATTACAAAAATTGAGTTCTTTTGCATAAAACAAAAGTACGTGATCGAGAATAAAATATAAGTATCCAAATTACTAAAAATTGAGTTCTTTTGTAAAACAAAACTTGGGATCCAAAATAAAATATAAATTTCGAAATTAAAAAAATTGAGTTCTTTTGCATAAAACAAAAGTACTGGATGAAAAATAATATATATATTTCGAAATTATTAAAATTGAATTTCATTTGTTAAAACAAATGTACGGATCGAAAAGAAAATATAAATATCCAAATTACTAAAAATTGAGTTCTTTTTGTAAAACAAAAGTAGGGATCCAAAATAAAATATAAATTTTGAAATTACAAAAAATTGAGTTCATTTGCATAAAACAAAAGTACCTATCGAGAATAAAATATAAATTTCAAAATTATGAAAAATTGAGTTTCTTTTTTGAAAAACAAAACTACTGGACGAAAAATAATAGATATATTTCGAAATTATTAAAAATTGAATTTCTTTTGTATTAAACAAAAGTACTGGATCGAAAAGAAAATATAAATATCCAAATTACTAAAAATTGAGTTCTTTTTGTCAAACAAAAGTAGGGATCCAAAATAAAATATAAATTTCGAAATTACAAAAAATTGAGTTCTTTTGCATAAAACAAAAGTAGGGATGAAAAATAATATATATATTTCAAAATTATTAAAAATTGAATTTCTTTTGTAAAACAAAAGTACAGATCGAAAAGAAAATATAAATATCCAAATTACAAAAAAATGAGTTCTTTTGCATAAAACAAAAGTACGTATCGAGAATAAAATATAAGTATTCAAATTACTAAAAATTGAGTTCTTTTGTAAAACAAAACAAGGGATCCAAAATAAAATATAAATTTCGAAATTACAAAAATTGAGTTCTTTTGCATAACACAAGAGTACGTATCGAGAATAAAATATAAATTTCAAAATTATGAAAAATTGAGTTTCTTTTTTAAAACAAAACTACGGATGAAAAATAATATATATATATATATTTCGAAATTATTAAAAATTGAATTTCTTTTGTAAAACAAAAGTACTGGATCGAAAAGAAAATATAAATATCCAAATTACTCAAAATTGAGTTCTTTTGTAAAACAAAAGTAGGGATCCAAAATAAAATATAAATTTCGAAATTACAAAAATTGAGTTCTTTTACGTAAAACAAAAGTACGTATCGATGTTAAAATATAAATTTCAAAATTATGAAAAATTGAGTTTCTTTTTGTAAAACAAAACTACGGATGAAAAATAATATATATATTTCGAAATTATTAAAATTGAATTTCTTTTGTAAAACAAAAGTACGGATCGAAAAGAAAATGAAAATATCCAAATTACTAAAAATTGAGTTCTTTTTGTAAAACAAAAGTACGGATCCAAAATAAAATAAAAATTTTGAAATTACAAAAAATTGAGTTCTTTTGCATAAAACAAAAGTACGTATCGAGAATAAAATATAAGTATCCAAATTACTAAAAATTGAGTTCTTTTTGTAAAACAAAACTTGGGATCCAAAATAAAATATAAATTTCGAAATTAAAAAAATTGAGTTCTTTTGCATAAAACAAAAGTACTGGATGAAAAATAATATATATATTTCGAAATTATTAAAAATTGAATTTCATTTGTTAAAACAAATGTACTGGATCGAAAAGAAAATATAAATATCCAAATTACTAAAAATTGAGTTCTTTTTGTAAAACAAAAGTAGGGATCCAAAATAAAATATAAATTTTGAAATTACAAAAAATTGAGTTCATTTGCATAAAACAAAAGTACCTATCGAGAATAAAATATAAATTTCAAAATTATGAAAAATTGAGTTTCTTTTTTGAAAAACAAAACTACGGACGAAAAATAATAGATATATTTCGAAATTATTAAAAATTGAATTTCTTTTGTATTAAACAAAAGTACTGGATCGAAAAGAAAATATAAATATCCAAATTACTAAAAATTGAGTTCTTTTTGTCAAACAAAAGTAGGGATCCAAAATAAAATATAAATTTTGAAATTACAAAAATTGAGTTCTTTTGCATAAAACAAAAGTACGTGTCGAGAATAAAATATAAGTATCCAAATTACTAAAAATTGAGTTCTTTTTGTAAAACAAAAGTAGGGATCCAAAATAAAATATAAATTTTGAAATTACAAAAAATTGAGTTCTTTTACATCAAACAAAAGTACGTATCGATAATAAAATAAAAATTTCAAAATTATGAAAAATTGAGTTTCTTTTTTGTAAAACAAAACTACGGATGAAAAATAATATATATATTTCGAAATTATTAAAAATTGAGTTTCTTTTGTAAAACAAAAGTACGGATCGAAAAGAAAATATAAATATCCAAATTACTAAAAATTGAGTTCTTTTTGTAAAACAAAAGTAGGGATCCAAAATAAAATATAAATTTTGAAATTACAAAAAATTGAGTTCTTTTGCATAAAAAAAAAGTACGGATGAAAGATAATATATATATTTCGAAATTATTAAAAATTGAATTTCTTTTGTAAAACAAAAGTACGGATCGAAAAGAAAATATAAATATCCAAATTACAAAAATTGAGTTCTTTTGCATAAAACAAAAGTACGTGATCGAGAATAAAATGTAAGTATCCAAATTACTAAAAATTGAGTTCTTTTGTAAAACAAAACTTGGGATCCAAAATAAAATATAAATTTCGAAATTACAAAAATTGAGTTGTTTTGCATAAAACAAAAGTACGGATGAAAAATAATATATATATTTCAAAAATTATTAAAATTGAATTTCTTTTGTAAAACAAAAGTACGGATCGAAAAGAAAATATAAATATCCAAATTACAAAAATGAGTTCTTTTGCATAAAACAAAAGTACGTGATCGAGAATAAAATATAAGTATTCAAATTACTAAAAATTGAGTTCTTTTTGTAAAACAAAACAAGGGATCCAAAATAAAATATAAATTTCGAAATTACAAAAAATTGAGTTCTTTTGCATAACACAAGAGTACGTATCGAGAATAAAATATAAATTTCAAAATTATGAAAAATTGAGTTTCTTTTTTTAAAACAAAACTACGGATGAAAAATAATATATATATATATATTTCGAAATTATTAAAAATTGAATTTCATTTGTAAAACAAAAGTACGGATCGAAAAGAAAATATAAATATCCAAAGTACTCAAAATTGAGTTCTTTTTGTAAAACAAAAGTAGGGATCCAAAATAAAATATAAATTTCAAAATTACAAAAAATTGAGTTCTTTTGCGTAAAACAAAAGTACGTATCGATGTTAAAATATAAATTTCAAAATTATGAAAAATTGAGTTTCTTTTTTGTAAAACAAAACTACGGATTAAAAATAATATATATATTTCGAAATTATTAAAAATTGAATTTCTTTTGTAAAACAAAAGTACGGATGGAAAAGAAAATGAAAATATCCAAATTACTAAAAATTGAGTTCTTTTTGTAAAACAAAAGTACGGATCCAAAATAAAATAAAAATTTTGAAATTACAAAAAATTGAGTTCTTTTGCATAAAACAAAAGTACGTATCGAGAATAAAATATAAGTATCCAAATTACTAAAAATTGAGTTCTTTTTGTAAAACAAAACTTGGGATCCAAAATAAAATATAAATTTCGAAATTAAAAAAAATTGAGTTCTTTTGCATAAAACAAAAGTACGGATGAAAAATAATATATATATTTCGAAATTATTAAAAATTGAATTTCTTTTGTTAAAACAAATGTACGGATCGAAAAGAAAATATAAATATCCAAATTACTAAAAATTGAGTTCTTTTTGTAAAACAAAAGTAGGGATCCAAAATAAAATATAAATTTTGAAATTACAAAAAATTGAGTTCATTTGCATAAAACAAAAGTACCTATCGAGAATAAAATATAAATTTCAAAATTATGAAAAATTGAGTTTCTTTTTTGTAAAACAAAACTATGGACGAAAAATAATATATATATTTCGAAATTATTAAAAATTGAATTTCTTTTGTATTAAACAAAAGTACGGATCGAAAAGAAAATATAAATATCCAAATTACTAAAAATTGAGTTCTTTTTGTCAAACAAAAGTAGGGATCCAAAATAAAATATAAATTTTGAAATTACAAAAATTGAGTTCTTTTGCATAAAACAAAAGTACGTGGTCGAGAATAAAATATAAGTATCCAAATTACTAAAAATTGAGTTCTTTTGTAAAACAAAAGTAGGGATCCAAAATAAAATATAAATTTTGAAATTACAAAAAATTGAGTTCTTTTGCATAAAACAAAAGTACGTATCGATAATAAAATAAAAATTTCAAAATTATGAAAATTGAGTTTCTTTTTGTAAAACAAAACTACGGATGAAAAATAATATATATATTTCGAAATTATTAAAATTGAGTTTCTTTTGTAAAACAAAAGTACTGGATCGAAAAGAAAATATAAATACCCAAATTACTAAAAATTGAGTTCTTTTTGTAAAACAAAAGTAGGGATCCAAAATAAAATATAAATTTTGAAATTACAAAAAATTGAGTTCTTTTGCATAAAAAAAAAGTACGGATGAAAAATAATATATATATTTCAAAATTATTAAAAATTGAATTTCTTTTGTAAAACAAAAGTATGGATCGAAAAGAAAATGAAAATATCCAAATTACTAAAAATTGAGTTCTTTTTGTCAAACAAAAGTACGGATCCAAAATAAAATAAAAATTTTGAAATTACAAAAAATTGAGTTCTTTTGCATAAAACAAAAGTACGTATCGAGAATAAAATATAAATTTCAAAATTATGAAAAATTGAGTTTCTTTTTTGTAAAACAAAACTACGGACGAAAAATAATATATATATTTCGAAATTATTAAAAATTGAATTTCTTTTGTATTAAACAAAAGTACGGATCGAAAAGAAAATATAAAATATCCAAATTACTAAAAATTGAGTTCTTTTTGTAAAACAAAACTTGGGATCCAAAATAAAATAAAAATTTCGAAATTAAAAAAAATTGAGTTCTTTTGCATAAAACAAAAGTACGGATGAAAAATAATATATATATTTCGAAATTATTAAAAATTGAATTTCTTTTGTAAAAAAATGTACTGGATCGAAAAGAAAATATAAATATCCAAATTACTAAAAATTGAGTTCTTTTTGTAAAACAAAAGTAGGGATCCAAAATAAAATATAAATTTTGAAATTACAAAAATTGAGTTCTTTTGCATAAAACAAAAGTACGTGTCGAGAATAAAATATAAGTATCCAAATTACTAAAAATTGAGTTCTTTTGTAAAACAAAATTAGGGATCCAAAATAAAATATAAATTTTGAAATTACAAAAAATTGATTTCTTTTGCATAAAACAAAAGTATGTATCGATAATAAAATAAAAATTTCAAAATTATGAAAAATTGAGTTTCTTTTTTGTAAATCAAAACTACGGATGAAAAATAATATATATATTTCGAAATTATTAAAATTGAGTTTCTTTTGTAAAACAAAAGTACTGGATCGAAAAGAAAATATAAATATCCAAATTACTAAAAATTGAGTTCTTTTTGTAAAACAAAAGTAGGGATCCAAAATAAAATATAAATTTTGAAATTACAAAAATTGAGTTCTTTTGCATAAAAAAAAAGTACGGGTGAAAAATAATATATATATTTCGAAATTATTAAAAATTGAATTTCTTTTGTAAAACAAAAGTACGGATCGAAAACAAAATGAAAATATCCAAATTACTAAAAATTGAATTCCTTTTGTAAAACAAAAGTAGGGATCCAAAATAACATATAAATTTTGAAATTACAAAAAATGGAGTTCTTTTGCATAAAACAAAAGTACGTATCGAGAATAAAATATAAGTATCCAAATTACTAAAAATTGAGTTCTTTTTGTAAAACAAAACTTGGGATCCAAAATAAAATATAAATTTCGAAATTAAAAAAAATTCAGTTCTTTTGCATAAAACAAAAGTACGGATGAAAAATAATATATATATTTCGAAATTATTAAAAATTGAATTTCTTTTGTTAAAACAAATGTACTGGATCGAAAAGAAAATATAAATATCCAAATTACTAAAAATTGAGTTCTTTTGTAAAACAAAAGTAGGGATCCAAAATAAAATATAAATTTCGAAATTACAAAAATTGAGTTCTTTTGCATAAAACAAAAGTACGTATCGAGAATAAAATATAAATTTCAAAATTATGAAAAATTGAGTTTCTTTTTGTAAAACAAAACTACGGATGAAAAATAATATATATATTTCGAAATTATTAAAAATTGAGTTTCTTTTGTAAAACAAAAGTACTGGATCGAAAAGAAAATATAAATATCCAAATTACTAAAAATTGAGTTCTTTTGTAAAACAAAAAGTAGGGATCCAAAATAAAATATAAATTTTGAAATTACAAAAAATTGAGTTCTTTTGCATAAAAAAAGTACTGGATGAAAAATAATATATATATTTCGAAATTATTAAAAATTAAATTTCTTTTGTAAAACAAAAGTATGGATCGAAAAGAAAATGAAAATATCCAAATTACTAAAAATTGAGTTCTTTTTGTAAAACAAAAGTAGGGATCCAAAATAAAATATAAATTTTGAAATTACAAAAATTGAGTTCTTTTGCATAAAACAAAAGTACGTATCGAGAATAAAATATAAATTTCAAAATTATGAAAAACTGAGTTTCTTTTTGTAAAACAAAACTACGGACTGAAAAATAATATATATATTTCGAAATTATTAAAATTGAATTTCTTTTGTATTAAACAAAAGTACGGATCGAAAAGAAAATATAAATATCCAAATTACTAAAAATTGAGTTCTTTTGTAAAACAAAAGTAGGGATCCAAAATAAAATATAAATTTTGAAATTACAAAAATTGAGTTCTTTTGCATAAAACAAAAGTACGTGTCGAGAATAAAATATAAGTATCCAAATTACTAAAAATTGAGTTCTTTTTGTAAAACAAAACTTGGGATCCAAAATAAAATATAAATTTCGAAATTACAAAAAATTGAGTTCTTTTGCATAAAACAAAAGTACGGATGAAAAATAATATATATATTTCGAAATTATTAAAAATTGAATTTCTTTTGTAAAAAAATGTACTGGATCGAAAAGAAAATATAAATATCCAAATTACTAAAAATTGAGTTCTTTTTGTAAAACAAAAGTAGGGATCCAAAATAAAATATAAATTTTGAAATTACAAAAATTGAGTTCTTTTGCATAAAACAAAAGTACGTGTCGAGAATAAAATATAAGTATCCAAATTACTAAAAATTGAGTTCTTTTTGTAAAACAAAATTAGGGATCCAAAATAAAATATAAATTTTGAAATTACAAAATTGAGTTCTTTTGCATAAAACAAAAGTACGTATCGATAATAAAATAAAAATTTCAAAATTATGAAAAATTGAGTTTCTTTTTTGTAAAACAAAACTACGGATGAAAAATAATATATATATTTCGAAATTATTAAAAATTGAGTTTCTTTTGTAAAACAAAAGTACTGGATCGAAAAGAAAATATAAATACCCAAATTACTAAAAATTGAGTTCTTTTTGTAAAACAAAAGTAGGGATCCAAAATAAAATATAAATTTTGAAATTACAAAAAATTGAGTTCTTTTGCATAAAAAAAGTACTGGATGAAAAATAATATATATATTTCAAAATTATTAAAATTGAATTTCTTTTGTAAAACAAAAGTATGGATCGAAAAGAAAATGAAAATATCCAAATTACTAAAAATTGAGTTCTTTTGTAAAACAAAAGTACGGATCCAAAATAAAATAAAAATTTTGAAATTACAAAAATTGAGTTCTTTTGCATAAAACAAAAGTACGTGTCGAGAATAAAATATAAGTATCCAAATTACTAAAAATTGAGTTCTTTTGTAAAACAAAACTTGGGATCCAAAATAAAATAAAAATTTCGAAATTAAAAAATTGAGTTCTTTTGCATAAAACAAAAGTACGGATGAAAAATAATATATATATTTCGAAATTATTAAAAATTGAATTTCTTTTGTAAAAAAATGTACTGGATCGAAAAGAAAATATAAATATCCAAATTACTAAAAATTGAGTTCTTTTGTAAAACAAAAGTAGGGATCCAAAATAAAATATAAATTTTGAAATTACAAAAATTGAGTTCTTTTGCATAAAACAAAAGTACGTGTCGAGAATAAAATATAAGTATCCAAATTACTAAAAATTGAGTTCTTTTTGTAAAACAAAATTAGGGATCCAAAATAAAATATAAATTTTGAAATTACAAAAATTGATTTCTTTTGCATAAAACAAAAGTATGTATCGATAATAAAATAAAAATTTCAAAATTATGAAAAATTGAGTTTCTTTTTGTAAATCAAAACTACGGATGAAAAATAATATATATATTTCGAAATTATTAAAATTGAGTTTCTTTTGTAAAACAAAAGTACGGATCGAAAAGAAAATATAAATATCCAAATTACTAAAAATTGAGTTCTTTTGTAAAACAAAAGTAGGGATCCAAAATAAAATATAAATTTTGAAATTACAAAAAATTGAGTTCTTTTGCATAAAAAAAGTACTGGGTGAAAAATAATATATATATTTCGAAATTATTAAAATTGAATTTCTTTTGTAAAACAAAAGTACTGGATCGAAAACAAAATGAAAATATCCAAATTACTAAAATTGAATTCCTTTTGTAAAACAAAAGTAGGGATCCAAAATAACATATAAATTTTGAAATTACAAAAATGGAGTTCTTTTGCATAAAACAAAAGTACGTATCGAGAATAAAATATAAGTATCCAAATTACTAAAAATTGAGTTCTTTTTGTAAAACAAAACTTGGGATCCAAAATAAAATATAAATTTCGAAATTAAAAAATTCAGTTCTTTTGCATAAAACAAAAGTACTGGATGAAAAATAATATATATATTTCGAAATTATTAAAAATTGAATTTCTTTTGTTAAAACAAATGTACTGGATCGAAAAGAAAATATAAATATCCAAATTACTAAAAATTGAGTTCTTTTTGTAAAACAAAAGTAGGGATCCAAAATAAAATATAAATTTTGAAATTACAAAAATTGAGTTCTTTTGCATAAAACAAAAGTACGTATCGAGAATAAAATATAAATTTCAAAATTATGAAAAATTGAGTTTCTTTTTGTAAAACAAAACTACGGATGAAAAATAATATATATATTTCGAAATTATTAAAAATTGAGTTTCTTTTGTAAAACAAAAGTACGGATCGAAAAGAAAATATAAATATCCAAATTACTAAAAATTGAGTTCTTTTTGTAAAACAAAAAGTAGGGATCCAAAATAAAATATAAATTTTGAAATTACAAAAATTGAGTTCTTTTGCATAAAAAAAGTACGGATGAAAAATAATATATATATTTCGAAATTATTAAAAATTAAATTTCTTTTGTAAAACAAAAGTATGGATCGAAAAGAAAATGAAAATATCCAAATTACTAAAAATTGAGTTCTTTTTGTAAAACAAAAGTAGGGATCCAAAATAAAATATAAATTTTGAAATTACAAAAAATTGAGTTCTTTTGCATAAAACAAAAGTACGTATCGAGAATAAAATATAAATTTCAAAATTATGAAAAACTGAGTTTCTTTTTTGTAAAACAAAACTACGGACGAAAAATAATATATATATTTCGAAATTATTAAAAATTGAATTTCTTTTGTATTAAACAAAAGTACGGATCGAAAAGAAAATATAAATATCCAAATTACTAAAAATTGAGTTCTTTTTGTAAAACAAAAGTAGGGATCCAAAATAAAATATAAATTTTGAAATTACAAAAATTGAGTTCTTTTGCATAAAACAAAAGTACGTGTCGAGAATAAAATATAAGTATCCAAATTACTAAAAATTGAGTTCTTTTTGTAAAACAAAACTTGGGATCCAAAATAAAATAAAAATTTCGAAATTAAAAAAAATTGAGTTCTTTTGCATAAAACAAAAGTACGGATGAAAAATAATATATATATTTCGAAATTATTAAAAATTGAATTTCTTTTGTAAAAAAATGTACTGGATCGAAAAGAAAATATAAATATCCAAATTACTAAAAATTGAGTTCTTTTGTAAAACAAAAGTAGGGATCCAAAATAAAATATAAATTTTGAAATTACAAAAATTGAGTTCTTTTGCATAAAACAAAAGTACGTGTCGAGAATAAAATATAAGTATCCAAATTACTAAAAATTGAGTTCTTTTTGTAAAACAAAATTAGGGATCCAAAATAAAATATAAATTTTGAAATTACAAAAATTGAGTTCTTTTGCATAAAACAAAAGTACGTATCGATAATAAAATAAAAATTTCAAAATTATGAAAAATTGAGTTTCTTTTTGTAAAACAAAACTACGGATGAAAAATAATATATATATTTCGAAATTATTAAAAATTGAGTTTCTTTTGTAAAACAAAAGTACGGATCGAAAAGAAAATATAAATACCCAAATTACTAAAAATTGAGTTCTTTTTGTAAAACAAAAGTAGGGATCCAAAATAAAATATAAATTTTGAAATTACAAAAAATTGAGTTCTTTTGCATAAAAAAAAAGTACGGATGAAAAATAATATATATATTTCAAAATTATTAAAAATTGAATTTCTTTTGTAAAACAAAAGTATGGATCGAAAAGAAAATGAAAATATCCAAATTACTAAAAATTGAGTTCTTTTGTAAAACAAAAGTACTGGATCCAAAATAAAATAAAAATTTTGAAATTACAAAAATTGAGTTCTTTTGCATAAAACAAAAGTACGTGTCGAGAATAAAATATAAGTATCCAAATTACTAAAAATTGAGTTCTTTTGTAAAACAAAACTTGGGATCCAAAATAAAATAAAAATTTCGAAATTAAAAAATTGAGTTCTTTTGCATAAAACAAAAGTACTGGATGAAAAATAATATATATATTTCGAAATTATTAAAAATTGAATTTCTTTTGTAAAAAAATGTACTGGATCGAAAAGAAAATATAAATATCCAAATTACTAAAAATTGAGTTCTTTTGTAAAACAAAAGTAGGGATCCAAAATAAAATATAAATTTTGAAATTACAAAAAATTGAGTTCTTTTGCATAAAACAAAAGTACGTGTCGAGAATAAAATATAAGTATCCAAATTACTAAAAATTGAGTTCTTTTTGTAAAACAAAATTAGGGATCCAAAATAAAATATAAATTTTGAAATTACAAAAAATTGATTTCTTTTGCATAAAACAAAAGTATGTATCGATAATAAAATAAAAATTTCAAAATTATGAAAAATTGAGTTTCTTTTTTGTAAATCAAAACTACGGATGAAAAATAATATATATATTTCGAAATTATTAAAAATTGAGTTTCTTTTGTAAAACAAAAGTACGGATCGAAAAGAAAATATAAATATCCAAATTACTAAAAATTGAGTTCTTTTTGTAAAACAAAAGTAGGGATCCAAAATAAAATATAAATTTTGAAATTACAAAAAATTGAGTTCTTTTGCATAAAACAAAAGTACGTGTCGAGAATAAAATATAAGTATCCAAATTACTAAAAATTGAGTTCTTTTTGTAAAACAAAATTAGGGATCCAAAATAAAATATAAATTTTGAAATTACAAAAAATTGATTTCTTTTGCATAAAACAAAAGTATGTATCGATAATAAAATAAAAATTTCAAAATTATGAAAAATTGAGTTTCTTTTTTGTAAATCAAAACTACGGATGAAAAATAATATATATATTTCGAAATTATTAAAAATTGAGTTTCTTTTGTAAAACAAAAGTACGGATCGAAAAGAAAATATAAATATCCAAATTACTAAAAATTGAGTTCTTTTTGTAAAACAAAAGTAGGGATCCAAAATAAAATATAAATTTTGAAATTACAAAAAATTGAGTTCTTTTGCATAAAAAAAAAGTACGGGTGAAAAATAATATATATATTTCGAAATTATTAAAATTGAATTTCTTTTGTAAAACAAAAGTACTGGATCGAAAACAAAATGAAAATATCCAAATTACTAAAATTGAATTCCTTTTGTAAAACAAAAGTAGGGATCCAAAATAACATATAAATTTTGAAATTACAAAAATGGAGTTCTTTTGCATAAAACAAAAGTACGTATCGAGAATAAAATATAAGTATCCAAATTACTAAAAATTGAGTTCTTTTTGTAAAACAAAACTTGGGATCCAAAATAAAATATAAATTTCGAAATTAAAAAATTCAGTTCTTTTGCATAAAACAAAAGTACTGGATGAAAAATAATATATATATTTCGAAATTATTAAAAATTGAATTTCTTTTGTTAAAACAAATGTACTGGATCGAAAAGAAAATATAAATATCCAAATTACTAAAAATTGAGTTCTTTTGTAAAACAAAAGTAGGGATCCAAAATAAAATATAAATTTTGAAATTACAAAAATTGAGTTCTTTTGCATAAAACAAAAGTACGTATCGAGAATAAAATATAAATTTCAAAATTATTAAAAATTGAGTTTTTTTTTTGTAAAACAATACTACGGATGAAAAATAATATATATATTTCGAAATTATTAAAATTGAGTTTCTTTTGTAAAACAAAAGTACTGGATCGAAAAGAAAATATAAATATCCAAATTACCAAAAATTGAGTTCTTTTTGTAAAACAAAAGTAGGGTTGCAAAATAAAATATAAATTTTGAAATTACAAAAAATTGAGTTCTTTTGCATAAAAAAAGTACTGGATGAAAAATAATATATATATTTCGAAATTATTAAAAATTAAATTTCTTTTGTAAAACAAAAGTACTGGATCGAAAAGAAAATATAAATATCCAAATTACTAAAAATTGAGTTCTTTTTGTAAAACAAAAGTAGGGATCCAAAATAAAATATAAATTTTGAAATTACAAAAAATTGAGTTCTTTTGCATAAAACAAAAGTACGTATCGAGAATAAAATATAAATTTCAAAATTATGAAAAACTGAGTTTCTTTTTGTAAAACAAAACTACTGGACGAAAAATAATATATATATTTCGAAATTATTAAAATTGAATTTCTTTTGTATTAAACAAAAGTACTGGATCGAAAAGAAAATATAAATATCCAAATTACTAAAAATTGAGTTCTTTTTGTAAAACAAAAGTAGGGATCCAAAATAAAATATAAATTTTGAAATTACAAAAATTGAGTTCTTTTGCATAAAACAAAAGTACGTGTCGAGAATAAAATATAAGTATCCAAATTACTAAAAATTGAGTTCTTTTTGTAAAACAAAAGTAGGGATCCAAAATAACATATAAATTTTGAAATTAGAAAAAATTGAGTTCTTTTGCATAAAACAAAAGTACGTATCGAGAATAAAATATAAGTATCCAAATTACTAAAAATTGAGTTCTTTTTGTAAAACAAAACTTGGGATCCAAAATAAAATATAAATTTTGAAATTACAAAAAATTGAGTTCTTTTGCATAAAACAAAAGTACGTATCGAGAATAAAATATAAATTTCAAAATTATGAAAAATTGAGTTTCTTTTTTGTAAAACAAAACTACGGATGAAAAATAATATATATATTTCGAAATTATTAAAAATTGAATTTCTTTTGTAAAACAAAAGTACTGGATCGAAAAGAAAATATAAATATCCAAATTACTAAAAATTGAGTTCTTTTGTAAAACAAAAGTAGGGATCCAAAATAAAATATAAATTTTGAAATTACAAAAAATTGAGTTCTTTTGCATAAAAAAAGTACTGGATGAAAAATAATATATATATTTCGAAATTATTAAAAATTGAATTTCTTTTGTAAAAGAAAAGTACTGGATCGAAAAGAAAATGAAAATATCCAAATTACTAAAAATTGAGTTCTTTTGTAAAACAAAAGTACGGATCCAAAATAAAATAAAAATTTTGAAATTTCAAAAATTGAGTTCTTTTGCATAAAACAAAAGTACGTATCGAGAATAAAATATAAGTATCCAAATTACTAAAAATTGAGTTCTTTTGTAAAACAAAACTTGGGATCCAAAATAAAATATAAATTTCGAAATTAAAAAAAATTGAGTTCTTTTGCATAAAACAAAAGTACGGATGAAAAATAATATATATTAGTTCGAAATTATTAAAAATTGAATTTCTTTTGTGAAAAAAATGTACGGATCGAAAAGAAAATATAAATATCCAAATTACTAAAAATTGAGGTCTTTTTGTAAAACAAAAGTAGGGATCCAAAATAAAATATAAATTTTGAAATTACAAAAAATTGAGTTCTTTTGCATAAAAAAAAAGTACGGGTGAAAAATAATATATATATTTCGAAATTATTAAAAATTGAATTTCTTTTGTTAAAACAAATGTACGGATCGAAAAGAAAATATAAATATCCAAATTACTAAAAATTAAGTTCTTTTTGTAAAACAAAAGTAGGGATCCAAAATAAAATATAAATTTTGAAATTACAAAATATTGAGTTCTTTTGCATAAAAGAAAAGTACGTATCGAGAATAAAATATAAATTTCAAAATTATGAAAAATTGAGTTTCTTTTTTGTAAAACAAAACTACGGACGAAAAATAATATATATATTTCGAAATTATTAAAAATTGAATTTCTTTTGTATTAAACAAAAGTACTGGATCGAAAAGAAAATATAAATATCCAAATTACTAAAAATTGAGTTCTTTTTGTAAAACAAAAGTAGGGATCCAAAATAAAATATAAATTTTGAAATTACAAAAATTGAGTTCTTTTGCATAAAACAAAAGTACGTGTCGAGAATAAAATATAAGTATCCAAATTACTAAAAATTGAGTTCTTTTTGTAAAACAAAAGTAGGGATCCAAAATAACATATAAATTTTGAAATTACAAAAATTGAGTTCTTTTGCATAAAACAAAAGTACGTGATCGAGAATAAAATATAAGTATCCAAATTACTAAAAATTGAGTTCTTTTGTAAAAGAAAAGTAGGGATCCAAAATAAAATATAAATTTTGAAAATACAAAAATTGAGTTCTTTTGCATAAAACAAAAGTACGTGATCGAGAATAAAATATAAATTTCAAAATTATGAAAAATTGAGTTTCTTTTTTGTAAAACAAAACTACGGACGAAAAATAATATATATATTTCGAAATTATTAAAATTGAATTTCTTTTGTATTAAACAAAAGTACGGATCGAAAAGAAAATATAAATATCCAAATTACTAAAAATTGAGTTCTTTTGTAAAACAAAAGTAGGGATCCAAAATAAAATATAAATTTTGAAATTACAAAAATTGAGTTCTTTTGCATAAAACAAAAGTACGTGATCGAGAATAAAATATAAATTTCAAAATTATGAAAACTGAGTTTCTTTTTGTAAAACAAAACTACGGACGAAAAATAATATATATATTTCGAAATTATT
Organism: Lablab purpureus; assembly: GCA_030347555.1. NCBI lineage: Eukaryota > Viridiplantae > Streptophyta > Magnoliopsida > Fabales > Fabaceae > Lablab > Lablab purpureus. Next base: position 10,825,828 of record CM059258.1, on the reverse strand, counting down.
AAAAATTGAATTTCTTTTGTATTAAACAAAAGTACGGATCGAAAAGAAAATATAAATATCCAAATTACTAAAAATTGAGTTCTTTTTGTAAAACAAAAGTAGGGATCCAAAATAAAATATAAATTTTGAAATTACAAAATTGAGTTCTTTTGCATAAAACAAAAGTACGTGTCGAGAATAAAATATAAGTATCCAAATTACTAAAAATTGAGTTCTTTTGTAAAACAAAAGTAGGGATCCAAAATAACATATAAATTTTGAAATTAGAAAAATTGAGTTCTTTTGCATAAAACAAAAGTACGTATCGAGAATAAAATATAAGTATCCAAATTACTAAAAATTGAGTTCTTTTGTAAAACAAAACTTGGGATCCAAAATAAAATATAAATTTTGAAATTACAAAAAATTGAGTTCTTTTGCATAAAACAAAAGTACGTATCGAGAATAAAATATAAATTTCAAAATTATGAAAAATTGAGTTTCTTTTTGTAAAACAAAACTACGGATGAAAAATAATATATATATTTCGAAATTATTAAAATTGAATTTCTTTTGTAAAACAAAAGTACTGGATCGAAAAGAAAATATAAATATCCAAATTACTAAAAATTGAGTTCTTTTGTAAAACAAAAGTAGGGATCCAAAATAAAATATAAATTTTGAAATTACAAAAATTGAGTTCTTTTGCATAAAAAAAAAGTACGGATGAAAAATAATATATATATTTCGAAATTATTAAAAATTGAATTTCTTTTGTAAAAGAAAAGTACGGATCGAAAAGAAAATGAAAATATCCAAATTACTAAAAATTGAGTTCTTTTTGTAAAACAAAAGTACGGATCCAAAATAAAATAAAAATTTTGAAATTTCAAAAAATTGAGTTCTTTTGCATAAAACAAAAGTACGTATCGAGAATAAAATATAAGTATCCAAATTACTAAAAATTGAGTTCTTTTTGTAAAACAAAACTTGGGATCCAAAATAAAATATAAATTTCGAAATTAAAAAAAATTGAGTTCTTTTGCATAAAACAAAAGTACGGATGAAAAATAATATATATTAGTTCGAAATTATTAAAAATTGAATTTCTTTTGTTAAAACAAATGTACGGATCGAAAAGAAAATATAAATATCCAAATTACTAAAAATTGAGGTCTTTTTGTAAAACAAAAGTAGGGATCCAAAATAAAATATAAATTTTGAAATTACAAAAAATTGAGTTCTTTTGCATAAAAAAAAAGTACGGGTGAAAAATAATATATATATTTCGAAATTATTAAAAATTGAATTTCTTTTGTTAAAACAAATGTACTGGATCGAAAAGAAAATATAAATATCCAAATTACTAAAAATTAAGTTCTTTTTGTAAAACAAAAGTAGGGATCCAAAATAAAATATAAATTTTGAAATTACAAAATATTGAGTTCTTTTGCATAAAAGAAAAGTACGTATCGAGAATAAAATATAAATTTCAAAATTATGAAAAATTGAGTTTCTTTTTGTAAAACAAAACTACTGGACGAAAAATAATATATATATTTCGAAATTATTAAAATTGAATTTCTTTTGTATTAAACAAAAGTACGGATCGAAAAGAAAATATAAATATCCAAATTACTAAAAATTGAGTTCTTTTGTAAAACAAAAGTAGGGATCCAAAATAAAATATAAATTTTGAAATTACAAAAATTGAGTTCTTTTGCATAAAACAAAAGTACGTGTCGAGAATAAAATATAAGTATCCAAATTACTAAAAATTGAGTTCTTTTGTAAAACAAAAGTAGGGATCCAAAATAACATATAAATTTTGAAATTACAAAAAATTGAGTTCTTTTGCATAAAACAAAAGTACGTATCGAGAATAAAATATAAGTATCCAAATTACTAAAAATTGAGTTCTTTTGTAAAAGAAAAGTAGGGATCCAAAATAAAATATAAATTTTGAAAATACAAAAATTGAGTTCTTTTGCATAAAACAAAAGTACGTGATCGAGAATAAAATATAAATTTCAAAATTATGAAAAATTGAGTTTCTTTTTGTAAAACAAAACTACGGACGAAAAATAATATATATATTTCGAAATTATTAAAATTGAATTTCTTTTGTATTAAACAAAAGTACTGGATCGAAAAGAAAATATAAATATCCAAATTACTAAAAATTGAGTTCTTTTTGTAAAACAAAAGTAGGGATCCAAAATAAAATATAAATTTTGAAACTACAAAAAATTGAGTTCTTTTGCATAAAACAAAAGTACGTGTCGAGAATAAAATATAAGTATCCAAATTACTAAAAATTGAGTTCTTTTTGTAAAACAAAAGTAGGGATCCAAAATAACATATAAATTTTGAAATTACAAAAAATTGAGTTCTTTTGCATAAAACAAAAGTACGTATCGAGAATAAAATATAAGTATCCAAATTACTAAAAATTGAGTTCTTTTTGTAAAAGAAAAGTAGGGATCCAAAATAAAATATAAATTTTGAAAATACAAAAAATTGAGTTCTTTTGCATAAAACAAAAGTACGTATCGAGAATAAAATATAAATTTCAAAATTATGAAAAATTGAGTTTCTTTTTTGTAAAACAAAACTACGGACGAAAAATAATATATATATTTCGAAATTATTAAAATTGAATTTCTTTTGTATTAAACAAAAGTACTGGATCGAAAAGAAAATATAAATATCCAAATTACTAAAAATTGAGTTCTTTTGTAAAACAAAAGTAGGGATCCAAAATAAAATATAAATTTTGAAATTACAAAAATTGAGTTCTTTTGCATAAAACAAAAGTACGTGTCGAGAATAAAATATAAGTATCCAAATTACTAAAAATTGAGTTCTTTTTGTAAAACAAAAGTAGGGATCCAAAATAACATATAAATTTTGAAATTACAAAAAATTGAGTTCTTTTGCATAAAACAAAAGTACGTATCGAGAATAAAATATAAGTATCCAAATTACTAAAAATTGAGTTCTTTTTGTAAAACAAAACTTGGGATCCAAAATAAAACATAAATTTCGAAATTAAAAAAAATTGAGTTCTTTTGCATAAAACAAAAGTACGGATGAAAAATAATATATATATTTCGAAATTATTAAAAATTGAGTTTCTTTTGTAAAACAAAAGTACGGATCGAAAAGAAAATATAAATATCCAAATTACTAAAAATTGAGTTCTTTTTGTAAAACAAAAGTAGGGATCCAAAATAAAATATAAATTTTGAAATTACAAAAAATTGAGATCTTTTGCATAAAAAAAAGTACGGATGAAAAATAATATATATATTTCGAAATTATTAAAAATTGAATTTCTTTTGTAAAACAAAAGTACGGATCGAAAAGAAAATGAAAATATCCAAATTACTAAAAATTGAGTTCTTTTTGTAAAACAAAAGTAGGGATCCAAAATAACATATAAATTTTGAAATTACAAAAAATTGAGTTCTTTTGCATAAAACAAAAGTACGTATCGAGAATAAAATATAAGTATCCAAAGTACTAAAAATTGAGTTCTTTTTGTAAAACAAAACTTGGGATCCAAAATAAAATATAAATTTCGAAATTAAAAAAAATTGAGTTCTTTTGCATAAAACAAAAGTACGGATGAAAAATAATATATATATTTCGAAATTATTAAAAATTGAATTTCTTTTGTTAAAACAAATGTACGGATCGAAAAGAAAATATAAATATCCAAATTACTAAAAATTGAGTTCTTTTTGTAAAACAAAAGTAGGGATCCAAAATAAAATATAAATTTTGAAATTACAAAATATTGAGTTCTTTTGCATAAAACAAAAGTACGTATCGAGAATAAAATATAAATTTCAAAATTATGAAAAATTGAGTTTCTTTTTGTAAAACAAAACTACTGGACGAAAAATAATATATATATTTCGAAATTATTAAAATTGAATTTCTTTTGTATTAAACAAAAGTACTGGATCGAAAAGAAAATATAAATATCCAAATTACTAAAAATTGAGTTCTTTTGTAAAACAAAAGTAGGGATCCAAAACAAAATATAAATTTTGAAATTACAAAAAATTGAGTTCTTTTGCATAAAACAAAAGTACGTATCGAGAATAAAATATAAGTATCCAAATTACTAAAAATTGAGTTCTTTTTGTAAAACAAAAGTAGGGATCCAAAATAACATATAAATTTTGAAATTACAAAAAATTGAGTCCTTTTGCATAAAACAAAAGTACGTATCGAGAATAAAATATAAGTATCCAAATTACTAAAAATTGAGTTCTTTTTGTAAAAGAAAAGTAGGGATCCAAAATAAAATATAAATTTTGAAAATACAAAAAATTGAGTTCTTTTGCATAAAACAAAAGTACGTATCGAGAATAAAATATAAATTTCAAAATTATGAAAAATTGAGTTTCTTTTTTGTAAAACAAAACTACGGATGAAAAATAATATATATATTTCGAAATTATTAAAAATTGAATTTCTTTTGTATTAAACAAAAGTACGGATCGAAAAGAAAATATAAATATCCAAATTACTAAAAATTGAGTTCTTTTTGTAAAACAAAAGTAGGGATCCAAAATAAAATATAAATTTTGAAATTACAAAAAATTGAGTTCTTTTGCATAAAACAAAAGTACGTGTCGAGAATAAAATATAAGTATCCAAATTACTAAAATTGAGTTCTTTTTGTAAAACAAAAGTAGGGATCCAAAATAACATATAAATTTTGAAATTACAAAAAATTGAGTTCTTTTGCATAAAACAAAAGTACGTATCGAGAATAAAATATAAGTATCCAAATTACTAAAAATTGAGTTCTTTTTGTAAAAGAAAAGTAGGGATCCAAAATAAAATATAAATTTTGAAAATACAAAAATTGAGTTCTTTTGCATAAAACAAAAGTACGTATCGAGAATAAAATATAAATTTCAAAATTATGAAAAATTGAGTTTCTTTTTGTAAAACAAAACTACGGACTGAAAAATAATATATATATTTCGAAATTATTAAAATTGAATTTCTTTTGTATTAAACAAAAGTACTGGATCGAAAAGAAAATATAAATATCCAAATTACTAAAAATTGAGTTCTTTTGTAAAACAAAAGTAGGGATCCAAAATAAAATATAAATTTTGAAATTACAAAAATTGAGTTCTTTTGCATAAAACAAAAGTACGTGTCGAGAATAAAATATAAGTATCCAAATTACTAAAAATTGAGTTCTTTTGTAAAACAAAAGTAGGGATCCAAAATAACATATAAATTTTGAAATTACAAAAATTGAGTTCTTTTGCATAAAACAAAAGTACGTGATCGAGAATAAAATATAAGTATCCAAATTACTAAAAATTGAGTTCTTTTGTAAAACAAAACTTGGGATCCAAAATAAAACATAAATTTCGAAATTAAAAAAAATTGAGTTCTTTTGCATAAAACAAAAGTACGGATGAAAAATAATATATATATTTTGAAATTATTAAAAATTGAGTTTCTTTTGTAAAACAAAAGTACGGATCGAAAAGAAAATATAAATATCCAAATTACTAAAAATTGAGTTCTTTTTGTAAAACAAAAGTAGGGATCCAAAATAAAATATAAATTTTGAAATTACAAAAATTGAGATCTTTTGCATAAAAAAAGTACTGGATGAAAAATAATATATATATTTCGAAATTATTAAAATTGAATTTCTTTTGTAAAACAAAAGTACTGGATCGAAAAGAAAATGAAAATATCCAAATTACTAAAAATTGAGTTCTTTTGTAAAACAAAAGTAGGGATCCAAAATAACATATAAATTTTGAAATTACAAAAAATTGAGTTCTTTTGCATAAAACAAAAGTACGTATCGAGAATAAAATATAAGTATCCAAAGTACTAAAAATTGAGTTCTTTTTGTAAAACAAAACTTGGGATCCAAAATAAAATATAAATTTCGAAATTAAAAAAAATTGAGTTCTTTTGCATAAAACAAAAGTACGGATGAAAAATAATATATATATTTCGAAATTATTAAAAATTGAATTTCTTTTGTTAAAACAAATGTACGGATCGAAAAGAAAATATAAATATCCAAATTACTAAAAATTGAGTTCTTTTTGTAAAACAAAAGTAGGGATCCAAAATAAAATATAAATTTTGAAATTACAAAAAATTGAGTTCTTTTGCATAAAACAAAAGTACGTATCGAGAATAAAACATAAATTTCAAAATTATGAAAAATTGAGTTTCTTTTTTGTAAAACAAAACTACGGACGAAAAATAATATATATATTTCGAAATTATTAAAAATTGAATTTCTTTTGTATTAAACAAAAGTACGGATCGAAAAGAAAATATAAATATCCAAATTACTAAAAATTGAGTTCTTTTTGTAAAACAAAAGTAGGGATCCAAAATAAAATATAAATTTTGAAATTACAAAAAATTGAGTTCTTTTGCATAAAAAAAGAGTACGGATGAAAAATAATATATATATTTCAAAATTATTAAAAATTGAATTTCTTTTGTAAAACAAAAGTACGGATCGAAAAGAAAATATAAATATCCAAATTACAAAAAATTGAGTTCTTTTGCATAAAACAAAAGTACGTATCGAGAATAAAATGTAAGTATCCAAATTACTAAAAATTGAGTTCTTTTTGTAAAACTAAACTTGGGATCCAAAATAAAATATAAATTTCAAAATTACAAAAAATTGAGTTCTTTTGCATAACACAAGAGTACGTATCGAGAATAAAATATAAATTTCAAAATTATGAAAAGTTGAGTTTCTTTTTTTAAAACAAAACTACGGAGGAAAAATAAGATATATTTATATATATTTAAATTATTAAAAATTGAATTTCTTTTGTAAAACAAAAGTACGGATCGAAAAGAAAATATAAATATCCAAATTACTCAAACTTGAGTTCTTTTTGTAAAACGAAAGTAGGGATCCAAAATAAAATATAAATTTCGAAATTACAAAAAATTGAGTTCTTTTGCATAAAACAAAAGTACGTATCGAGATTAAAATATAAATTTTAAAATTATGAAAAATTGAGTTTCTTTTTTGTAAAACAAAACTACGGATGAAAAATAATATATATATTTCCAAATTATTAAAAATTGAATTTCTTTTGTAAAATAAAAGTACGGATCGAAAAGAAAATATAAATATCCAAATTACAAAAAATTGAGCTCTTTTGCATAAAACAAAAGTACGTATCAAGAATAAAATATAAGTATCCAAATTACTAAAAATTGAGTTCTTTTTGTAAAACAAAACCATAGATCAGAAATAAAATATAAATTTCGAAATTACAAAAAATTGAGTTCTTTTGTATAAAACAAAAGTAAGTATCGAGAATAAAACATAAATTTCAAAATTATGAAAAATTGAGTTTCTCTTTTGTAAAACAAAACTACGGATGAAAAATAATATATACATATTACGAAATTATTAAAAATTGAATTTCTTTTGTAAAACAAAAGTACGGATCGAAAAGAAAATATAAATATCCAAATTACTAAAAATTGAGTTCTTTTTGTAAAACAAAAGTAGGGATCCAAAATAAAATATAAATTTTGAAATTACTAAAAATTGAGTTCTTTTGCATAAAACAAAAGTACGTATCGAGAATAAAATATAACTATCCAAATTACTAAAAATTGAGTTCTTTTTGTAAAACAAAAGTAGGGATCCAAAATAAAATATAAATTTTGAAATTACTAAAAATTGAGTTCTTTTGCATAAAACAAAAGTACGTATCGAGAATAAAATATAACTATCCAAATTACTAAAAATTGAGTTCTTTTTGTAAAACAAAAGTAGGGATCCAAAATAAAATATAAATTTTGAAATTACAAAAAATTGAGTTCTTTTGCATAAAACAAAAGTACGTATCGAGAATAAAATATAAGTATCCAAATTACTAAAAATTGAGTTCTTTTTGTAAAACAAAACTAGGGATCCAAAATAAAATATAAATTTTGAAATTACAAAATATTGAGTTCTTTTGCATAATACAAAAGTACGTATCGAGAATAAAATATAAATATCCAAATTACTACAAATTGAGTTCTTTTTGTAAAACAAAACTAGGGATCCAAAATAAAATATAAATTTCAAAATCACAGAAAATTGAGTTCTTTCGCATAAAACAAAAGTACGGATGAAAAATAATATATATATTTCGATATTATTAAAAATTGAATTTCTTTTGTAAAACAAAAGTACGGATCGAAAAGAAAATATAAATATCCAAATTACAAAAAATTGAGTTCTTTTGCATAAAACAAAAGTACGTATCGAGAATAAAATATAAGTCTCCAAATTACTAAAAATTGAGTTCTTTTTGTAAAAAAAAACTATGGATCAGAAATAAAATATAAATTTCGAAATTACAAAAAATTGAGTTCTTTTGTCTAAAACAAAAGTAAGTATCGAGAATAAAACATAAATTTCAAAATTATGAAAAATTGAGTTTCTCTTTTGTAAAACAAAACTACGGAGGAAAAATAATATATATATATTACGAAATTATTAAAAATTGAATTTCTTTTGTAAAACAAAAGTACGGATCGAAAAGAAAATATAAATATCCAAATTACTCAATATTGAGTTCTTTTTGTAAAACAAAAGTAGGGATCCAAAATAAAATATAAATTTTGAAATTACAAAAAATTGAGTTCTTTTGCATAAAACAAAAGTACGTATCGAGAATAAAATATAAGTATGCAAATTACTAAAAATTGAGTTCTTTTTGTAAAACAAAACTAGGGATCCAAAATAAAATATAAATTTTGAAATTACAAAAAATTGAGTTCTTTTGCATAAAAAAAAGTACATGATCGAGAATAAAATATAAGTATCCAAATTACTAAAAATTGAGTTCTTTTGTAAAACAAAAGTAGGGATCCAAAATAAAATATAAATTTTGAAATTACAAAAAATTGAGTTCTTTTGCATAAAACAAAAGTACGTATCGACAATAAAATAAAATTTCAAAATTATGAAAAATTGAGTTTCTTTTTTGTAAAACAAAACTACGGATGAAAGATAATATATATATTTCGAAATTGTTAAAAATTGAATTTCTTTTGTAAAACAAAAGTACGGATCGAAAAGAAAATATAAATATCCAAATTACTAAAAATTGAGTTCTTTTTGTAAAACAAAAGTAGGGATCCAAAATAAAATATAAATTTTGAAATTACAAAAAATTGAGTTCTTTTGCATAAAACAAATGTACGTATCGAGAATAAAATATAAATTTCAAAATTATGAAAAATTGAGTTTCTTTTTTGTAAAACCAAACTACGGACGAAAAATAATATATATATTTCGATATAATTAAAAATTGAATTTCTTTTGTAAAAGAAAAGTACGTATCCAAAAGAAAATATAAATATCTAAATTACTAAAAATTGAGTTCTTTTTGTAAAGCAAAAGTAGGGATCCAAAATAAAATACAAATTTTGAAATTACAATAAATTGAGTTCTTTTGCATAAAAAAAAAGTAAGTGTCGAGAATAAAATATAAGTATCCAAATTACTAAAAATTGAGTTCTTTTTGTAAAACAAAAGTAGGGATCCAAAATAAAATATAAATTTTGAAATTACAAAAAATTGTGTTCTTTTGCATAAAATAAAAGTACGTATCGAGAATAAAATATAAGTTTCCAAATTACTAAAAATTGAGTTCTTTTTGTAAAACAAAAGTAGGGATCCAAAATTAAATATAAATTTTGAAATTACAAAAAGTTGAGTTCTTTTGCATAAAACAAAAGTGTGTATCGAGAATAAAATATAAATTTCAAAATTATGAAAAATTGAGTTTCTTTTTTGTAAAACAAAACTACGGATGAAAAATAATATATATATTTCGAAATTACAAAAAATTGAGTTCTTTTTGTAAAACAAAACTATGGATCAGAAATAAAATATAAAGTTCGAAATTACAAAAATTGAGTTCTTTTGTATTAAACAAAAGTAAGTATCGAGAATAAAACATAAATTTCAAAATTATGAAAAATTGAGTTTCTCTTTTGTAAAACAAAACTACGGATGAAAAATAATATATATATATTACGAAATTATTAAAAATTGAATTTCTTTTGTAAAACAAAAGTACGGATCGAAAAGAAAATATAAATATCCAAATTACTCAAAATTGAGTTCTTTTTGTAAAACAAAAGTAGGGATCCAAAATAAAATATAAATTTTGAAATTACAAAAAATTGAGTTCTTTTGCATAAAACAAAAGTACGTATCGAGAATAAAATATAAGTATGCAAATTACTAAAAATTGAGTTCTTTTTGTAAAACAAAACTAGGGATCCAAAATAAAATATAAATTTTGAAATTACAAAAAATTGAGTTCTTTTGCATAAAAAAAAAGTACGCATCGAGAATAAAATATAAGTATCCAAATTACTAAAAATTGAGTTCTTTTTGTAAAACAAAAGTAGGGATCCAAAATAAAATATAAATTTTGAAATTACAAAAAATTGAGTTCTTTTGCATAAAACAAAAGTACGTATCGAGAATAAAATATAAGTATGCAAATTACTAAAAATTGAGTTCTTTTTGTAAAACAAAACTAGGGATCCAAAATAAAATATAAATTTTGAAATTACAAAAAATTGAGTTCTTTTGCATAAAAAAAAGTACGTGATCGAGAATAAAATATAAGTATCCAAATTACTGAAATCGAGTTCTTTTTGTAAAACAAAACTATGAATCAGAAACAAAATATAAATTTCGAAATTACAAAAAATTGAGTTCTTTTGCATAAAACAAAAGTACGTATCGACAATAAAATACCAAATTTCAAAATTATGAAAAATTGAGTTTCTTTTTTGTAAAACAAAACTACGGATGAAAAATAATATATATATTTCGAAATTATTAAAAATTGAATTTCTTTTGTAAAACAAAAGTACAGATCGAAAAGAAAATATAAATATCCAAATTACTCAAAATTGAGTTCTCTTTGTAAAACAAAAGTAGGGATCCAAAATAAAATATAAATTTTGAAATTACCAAAAATTGAGTTCTTTTGAATAAAACAAAAGTACGTATCGAGAATAAAATATAAGTATGCAAATTACTAAAAATTGAGTTCTTTTTCTAAAACAAAACTAGGGATCCAAAATAAAATATAAATTTTGAAATTACAAAAAATTGAGTTCTTTTGCATAAAACAAAAGTACGTATCGAGAATAAAATATAAGTATGCAAATTACTAAAAATTGAGTTCTTTTTGTAAAACAAAAGTAGGGATCCAAAATAAAATATAAATTTTGAAATTACAAAAAATTGAGTTCTTTTGCATAAAAAAAAGGTACGTATCGAGAATAAAATATAAGTATCCAAATTACTAAAAATTGAGTTCTTTTTGTAAAACAAAACTATGAATCAGAAATAAAATATAAATTTCGAAATTACAAAAAATTGAGTTCTTTTGCATAAAACAAAAGTACGTATCGACAATAAAATACAAATTTCAAAATTATGAAAAATTGAGTTTCTTTTTTGTAAAACAAAACTACGGATGAAAAATAATATATATATTTCGAAATTATTAAATATTGAATTTCTTGTGTAAAACAAAAGTACAGATCGAAAAGAAAATATAAATATCCAAATTACTCAAAATTAAGTTCTTTTTGTAAAACAAAAGTAGGCATCCAAAATAAAATATAAATTTTGAAATTATAAAAAATTGAGTTCTTTTGAATAAAACAAAAGTACGTATCGAGAATAAAATATAAGTATGCAAATTACTAAAAATTGAGTTCTTTCGCATAAAACAAAAGTACGGAAGAAAAATAATATATATATTTCGATATTATTAAAAATTGAATTTCTTTTATAAAACAAAAGTACGGATCGAAAAGAAAATATAAATATCTAAGTTACAAAAAATTGAGTTCTTTTGCATAAAACAAAAGTACGTATCGAGAATAAAATATAAGTATCCAAATTACTAAAAATTGAGTTCTTTTTGTAAAACAAAACTATGGATCAGAAATAAAATATAAATTTCGAAATTACAAAAAATTGAGTTCTTTTGTATAAAACAAAAGTAAGTATCGAGAATAAAACATAAATTTCAAAATTATGAAAAATTGAGTTTCTCTTTTGTAAAACAAAACTACGGATGAAAAATAATATATATATATTACGAAATTATTAAAAATTGAATTTCTTTTGTAAAACAAAAGTACGGATCGAAAAGAAAATATAAATATCCAAATTACTCAAAATTGAGTTCTTTTTGGAAAACAAAAGTAGGGATCCAAAATAAACTATAAATTTTGAAATTACAAAAAATTGAGTTCTTTTGCATAAAACAAAAGTACGTATCGAGAATAAAATATAAGTATCCAAATTACAAAAAATTGAGTTCTTTTGCATAATACAAAAGTACGTATCGAGAATAAAATATAAGTATGCAAATTACTAAAAATTGAGTTCTTTTTGTAAAACAAAACTAGGGATCCAAAATAAAATATAAATTTTGAAATTACGAAAAATTTAGTTCTTTTGCATAAAAAAAAGTACGTATCGAGAATAAAATATAAATATCCAAATTACCAAAAATTGAGTTCTTTTTGTAAAACAAAAGTAGGGATCCAAAATAAACTATAAATTTTTAAATTACAAAAATTGAGTTCTTTTGCATAAAACAAAAGTACGTATCGAGAATAAAATACAAATTTCTAAATTATGAAAAATTGAGTTTCTTTTCTGTAAAACAAAACTACGGATGAAAAATAATATATATATTTCGAAATTATTAAAAATTGAATTTCTTTTGTAAAACAAAAGTACGGATCGAAAAGAAAATATAAATATCCAAATTACCAAAAATTGAGTTCTTTTTGTAAAACAAAAGTAGGGATCCAAAATAAACTATAAATTTTTAAATTACAAAAATTGAGTTCTTTTGCATAAAACAAAAGTACGGATCGAAAAGAAAATATAAGTATCCAAATTACTAAAAATTCAGTTCTTTTTGTAAAACAAAAGTAGGGATCCAAAATAAAATATAAATTTTGAAATTACAAAAAATTGAGTTCTTTTGCATAATACAAAAGTACGTATCGAGAATAAAATATAAATATCCAAATTACTAAAAATTGAGTTCTTTTTGTAAAACAAAACTAGGGATCCAAAATAAAATATAAATTTCGAAATTACAAAAAATTGAGTTCTTTCGCATAAAACAAAAGTACAGATGAAAAATAATATATATATTTCGATATTATTAAAAATTGAATTTCTTTTGTAAAACAAAAGTACGGATCGAAAAGAAAATATAAATATCCAAATTACAAAAAATTGAGTTCTTTTGCATAAAACAAAAGTACGTATCGAGAATAAAATATAAGTATCCAAATTACTAAAAATTGAGTTCTTTTTGTAAAACAAAACTATGGATCAGAAATAAAATATAAATTTCGAAATTACAAAAAATTGAGTTCTTTTGTATAAAACAAAAGTAAGTATCGAGAATAAAACATAAATTTCAAAACTATGAAAAATTGAGTTTCTCTTTTGTAAAACAAAACTACGGATGAGAAATAATATATATATATATTACGAAATTATTAAAAATTGAATTTCTTTTGTAAAACAAAAGTACAGATCGAAAAGAAAATATAAATATCCAAATTACTTAAAATTGAGTTCTTTTTGTAAAACAAAAGTAGGGATCCAAAATAAAATATAAATTTTGAAATTACAAAAAATTGAGTTCTTTTGCATAAAAAAAAGTACGTATCGAGAATAAAATATAAATATCCAAATTACCAAAAATTGAGTTCTTTTTGTAAAACAAAAGTAGGGATCCAAAATAAAATATAAATTTTGAAATTACAAAAAATTGAGTTCTTTTGCACAAAACAAAAGTACGTATCGAGAATAAAATATAAGTATCCAAATTACTAAAAATTGAGTTCTTTTTGTAAAACAAAAGTAGGGATCCAAAATAAAATATAAATTTTGAAAAAATTGAGTTCTTTTGTATAAAACAAAAGTAAGTATCGAGAATAAAACATAAATTTCAAAATTATGAAAAATTGAGTTTCTCTTTTGTAAAACAAAACTACGGATGAAAAATAATATATATATATTACGAAATTATTAAAAATTCAATTTCTTTTGTAAAACAAAAGTACGGATCGAAAAGAAAATATAAATATCGAAATTACTCAAAATTGAGTTCTTTTTGTAAAACAAAAGTAGGGATCCAAAATAAAATATAAATTTTGAAATTACAAAAAATTGAGTTCTTTTGCATAAAACAAAAGTACGTATCGAGAATAAAATATAAGTATCCAAATTACTAAAAATTGAGTTCTTTTTGTAAAACAAAAGTAGGGATTCAAAATAAAATATAAATATAAATTTTGAAATTAGTTCTTTTGCATAATACAAAAGTACGTATCGAGAATAAAATATAAATATCCAAATTACTAAAAATTGAGTTCTTTTTGTAAAACAAAACTAGGGATCCAAAAAAAAATATAAATTTCGAAATTACAAAAAATTGAGTTCTTTCGCATAAAACAAAAGTACGGATGAAAAATAATATATATATTTTGATATTATTAAAAATTGAATTTCTTTTGTAAAACAAAAGTACGGATCGAAAAGAAAATATAAATATCCAAATTACAAAAAATTGAGTTCTTTTGCATAAAACAAAAGTACGTATCGAGAATAAAATATAAGTATCCAAATTACTAGAAATTGAGTTCTTTTTGTAAAACAAAACTATGGATCAGAAATAAAATATAAATTTCGAAATTACAAAAAATTGAGTTCTTTTGTATAAAACAAAAGTAAGTATCGAGAATAAAACATAAATTTCAAAATTATGAAAAATTGAGTTTCTCTTTTGTAAAACAAAACTACGGATGAAAAATAATATATATATATATATTACGAAATTATTAAAAATTGAATTTCTTTGCTAAAACAAAAGTACGTATCGAGAATAAAATATAAGTATCAAAATTACTCAAAATTGAGTTCTTTTTGTAAAACAAAAGTAGGGATCCAAAATAAAATATAAATTTTGAAATTACAAAAAATTGAGTTCTTTTGCATAAAACAAAACTACGTATCGAGAATAAAATATAAGTATCCAAATTACTAAAAATTGAGTTCTTTTTGTAAAACAAAAGTAGGGATCCAAAATAAAATATAAATTTTGAAATTACAAAAAATTGAGTTCTTTTGCATAAAACAAAAGTACGTGTCGAGAATAAAATATAAGTATCCAAATTACTAAAAATTGTGTTCTTTTTGTAAAACAAAACTAGGGATCCAAAATAAAATATAAATTTCGAAATTACAACAAATTGAGTTCTTTTGCATAAAACAATAGTACGTATCGAGAATAAAATATAAATTTCAAAATTATGAAAAATTGAGTTTCTTTTTTGTAAAACAAAACTACAGATGAAAAATAATATATATTTCGAAATTATTAAAAATTGAATTTCTTTCGTAAAAAGTAAAACAAAAGTACGGATCGAAAAGAAAATATAAATATCCAAATTACTAAAAATTGAGTTCTTTTTGTAAAACAAAAGTAGGGATCCAAAATAAAATATAAATTTCGAAATTACAAAAAATTGAGTTCTTTTGCATAAAACAAAAGTACGTATCGAGAATAAAATATAAGTATCCAAATTACTAAAAATTGAGTTCTTTTTGTAAAACAAAAGTAGGGATCCAAAATAAAATATAAATTTTGAAATTACAAAAAATTGAGTTCTTTTGCATAATACAAAAGTACGTATCGAGAATAAAATATAAATATCCAAATTACTAAAAATTGAGTTCTTTTTGTAAAAAAAAACTGGGGATCCAAAATAAAATATAAATTTCGAAATTACAAAAAATTGAGTTCTTTTTCATAAAACAAAAGTACTGATGAAAAATAATATATATATTTCGAAATTATTAAAAATTGAATTTCTTTTGTAAAACAAAAGTACGGATCGAAAAGAAAATATAAATATCCAAAGTACAAAAAATTGAGTTCTTTTGCATAAAAAAAAATTACGTATCGAGAATAAAATGTAAGTATCCAAATTACTAAAAATTGAGTTCTTTTTGTAAAACAAAAGTATGGATCAGAAATAAAATATAAATTTCGAAATTACAAAAAATTGAGTTCTTTTGCATAAAACAAAAGTAAGTATCGAGAATAAAACATAAATTTCAAAATTATGAAAAATTGAGTTTCTCCTTTGTAAAACAAAACTACGGATGAAAAATAATATATATATATTACGAAATTATTAAAATTGAATTTCTTTTGTAAAACAAAAGTACGGATCGAAAAGAAAATATAAATATCCAAATTACTCAAAATTGAGTTCTTTTTGTAAAACAAAAGTAGGGATCCAAAATAAAATATAAATTTTGAAATTACAAAAATTGAGTTCTTTTGCATAAAACAAAAGTACATGATCGAGAATAAAATATAAGTATCCAAATTACTAAAAATTGAGTTCTTTTTGTAAAACAAAACTAGGGATCCAAAATAAAATATAAATTTTGAAATTACAAAAAATTGAGTTCTTTTGCATAAAAAAAAAGTACGTATCGATAATAAAATATAAGTATCCAAATTACTAAAAAGTAGGGATCCAAAATAAAATATAAATTTTGAAATTACAAAAAATTGAGTTCTTTTGCATAATACAAAAGTACGTATCGAGAATAAAATATAAATATCCAAATTACTAAAAATTGAGTTCTTTTTGTAAAACAAAACTAGGGATCCAAACTAAAATATAAATTTCGAAATTACAAAAAATTGAGTTCTTTCGCATAAAACAAAAGTACGGATGAAAAATAATATATATATTTTGATATTATTAAAAATTGAATTTCTTTTGTAAAACAAAAATACGGATCGAAAAGAAAATATAAATATCCAAATTACAAAAAATTGAGTTCTTTTGCATAAAACAAAAGTACTATCGAGAATAAAATATAAGTATCCAAATTACTAAAAATTGAGTTCTTTTTGTAAAACAAAAGTAGGGATCCAAAATAAAATATAACTTTTGAAATTACAAAAAATTGAGTTCTTTTGCATAAAACAAAAGTACGTATCGAAAATAAAATATAACTATCCAAATTACTAAAAATTGAGTTCTTTTTGTAAAACAAAAGTAGGGATCCAAAATAAAATATAAATTTTGAAATTAGAAAAAATTGAGTTCTTTTGCATAAAACAAAAGTACGTATCGAGAATAAAATATAAGTATCCAAATTACTAAAAATTGAGTTCTTTTTGTAAAACAAAAGTAGGGATCCAAAATACAATATAAATTTCGAAATTACAAAAAATTGAGTTCTTTTTCATAAAACAAAAGTACTGATGAAAAATAATATATATATATCGAAATTATTAAAAATTGAATTTCTTTTGTAAAACAAAAGTACGGATCGAAAAGAAAATATAAATATCCAAAGTACAAAAAATTGAGTTCTTTTGCATAAAACAAAAGTACGTATCGACAATAAAATATAAGTATCCAAATTACTAAAAATTGAGTTCTTTTTGTAAAACAAAACTATGGATCAGAAATAAAATATAAATTTTGAAACTAAAAAAAATTGAGTTCTTTTGTAGAAAACAAAACTAAGTATCGAGAATAAAACAAAAATTTAAAAATTATGAAAAATTGAGTTTCTCTTTTGTAAAACAAAAGTACGGATGAAAAATAATATATATATATTACGAAATTATTAAAAATTGAATTTCTTTTGTAAAACAAAAGTACGGATTGAAAAGAAAATATAAATATCCAAATTACTAAAAATTGAGTTCTTTTTGTAAAACAAAACTAGGGATCCAAAACAAAATATAAATTTCGAAATTACAAAAAATTAAGTTCTTTTGCATAAAACAAAAGTACGTATCGAGAATAAAATATAAGTATCCAAATTACTAAAAATTGAGTTCTTTTTGAAAAACAAAAGTAGGGATCGAAAATAACATATAAATTTTGAAATTACAAAAAATTGAGTTCTTTTGCATAAAACAAAAGTACGTATCGAGAATAAAATATAAGTATCCAAATTACTAAAAATTGAGTTCTTGTTGTAAAACAAAACTAGGGATCCAAAATAAAATATAAATTTCGAAATTACAAAAGATTGAGTTCTTTTGCATAAAGCAAAAAGTACGTATCGAGAATAAAATATAAGTATCCAAATTACTAAAAATTGAGTTCTTTTTGTAAAACAAAAGTAGGGATTCAAAATAAAATATAAATTTCGAAATTACAAAAAGTTGAGTTTTTTTGCATAAAACAAAAGTGTGTATAGAGAATAAAATATAAATTTCAAAATTATGAAAAATTGAGTTTCTTTTTTGTAAAATAGAACTACGGATGAAAAATAATATATATATTTCGAAATTATTAAAAATTGAATTTCTTTTGTAAAACAAAAGTACGGATCGAAAAGAAAGTATAAATATCCATATTACTAAAAATTGAGTTCTTTTTGTAAAACAAAAGTAGGGATCCAAAATAAAATACAAATTTTGAAATTACAAAAAATTGAGTTCTTTTGCATAAAACAAAAGTACGTGTCGAGAATAAAATATAAGTATCAAAATTACTAAAAATTGAGTTCTTTTTGTAAAACAAAACTAGGGATCCAAAATAAAATATAAATTTCGAAATTACAACAAATTGAGTTCTTTTGCATAAAACAAAAGTACGTACCGAGAATAAAATATAAATTTCAAAATTATTAAAAATTGAGTTTATTTTTTGTAAAACAAAACTACGGACGAAAAATTATATATATATATTTCGAAATTATTAAAAATTGAATTTCTTTTGTAAATCAAAAGTACGGATCGAAAAGAAAATATAAATATCCAAATTACTAAAAATTGAGTTCTTTTTGTAAAACAAAAGTAGGGATCCAAAATAAAATATAAATTTTGAAATTACAAAAAATTGAGTTCTTTTGCATAAAACAAAAGTACGTATCGAGAATAAAATATAAGTATCCAAATTACTAAAAATTTTGTTCTTTTTGTAAAAGAAAACTAGGGATCCAAAATAAAATATAAATTTCGAAATTACAAAAAATTGAGTTCTTTTGCATAAAACAAAAGTACGTATCGATAATAAAATATAAATTTCAAAATTTTCAAAAATTGAGTTTCTTTTTTGTAAAACAAAACTACGGATGAAAAATAATATACATATATATTTCGAAATTATTAAAAATTGATTTTCTTTTGCAAAACAAAAGTACGTATCGAGAATAAAATATAAGTATCCAAATTACTAAAAATTGAGTTCTTTTTGTAAAACAAAAGTAGGGATCCAAAATAAAATATAAATTTTGAAATTACAAAAAATTGAGTTCTTTTGCATAAAACAAAAGTATGTATCGAGAATAAAATATAAATTTCAAAATTATGAAAAATTGAGTATCTTTTTTGTAAAACAAAACTAGGGATGAAAAATAATATATATGTATTTCGAAATTATTAAAAAGTGAATTTCTTTAGTAAAACAAAAGTACGGATGGAAAAGAAAATATAAATATCCAAATTACTAAAAATTGAGTTCTTTTTGTAAAACAAAAGTAGGGATCCAAAATAAAATATAAATTTTGAAATTACAAAAAATTGAGTTCTTTTGCATAAAACAAAAGTACGTGATCGAGAATAAAATATAAGTATCCAAATTACTAAAAATTGAGTTCTTTTTGTAAAACAAAAGTAGGGATCCAAAATAACATATAAATTTTAAAATTACAAAAAATTGAGTTCTTTTGCATAAAACAAAAGTACGTATCGAGAATAAAATATAAGTATCCAAATTACTAAAAATTCAGTTCTTTTTGTAAAACAAAACTAGGGATCCAAAATAAAATATAAATTTCGAAATTACAAAAAATTGAGTTCTTTTGCACAAAACAAAAGTACGTATCGAGATTAAAATACAAATTTCAAAATTTTGAAAAATTCAGTTTCTTTTTAGTAAAAAAAAACTACGGATGAAAAAAAATATATATGTATTTCGAAATTATTAAAAATTGAATTTCTTTAGTAAAACAAAAGTACGGATGGAAAAGAAAATATAAATATCCAAATTACTAAAAATTGAGTTCTTTTTGTAAAACAAAAGTAGGGATCCAAAATAAAATATAAATTTTGAAATTACAAAAAATTGAGTTCTTTTGCATAAACCAAAAGTACGTATCGAGAATAAAATATAAGTATCCAAATTACTAAAAATTGAGTTCTTTTTGTAAAACAAAACTAGGGATCCAAAATAAAATATAAATTTTGAAATTACAAAAAATTGAGTTCTTTTGCATAAAACAAAAGTTCGTATCGAGAATAAAATATAAATTTCAAAATTATGAAAAATTGAGTATCTTTTCTGTAAAACAAAACTACGGATGAAAAATAATATATATGTATTTCGAAATTATTAAAAATTGAATTTCTTTTGTAAAACAAAAGTACGGATCGAAAAGAAAATATAAATATACAAATTACTAAAAATTGAGTTCTTTTTGTAAAACAAAAGTAGGGATCCAAAATAAAATATAAATTTTGAAATTACAAAAAATTGGGTTCTCTTGCATAAAACAAAAGTACGTTAAGTATCCAAATTACTAAAAATTGAGTTCTTTTTGTAAAACAAAACAAGGGATCCAAAATAAAATATAAATTTCGAAATTACAAAAAATTGAGTTCTTCTGCATAAAACAAAAGTACGTATCGAGAATAAAATATAAATTTCAAAATTATGAAAAATTGAGTTTCTTTTTTGTAAACCAAAACTACGGATGAAAAATAATATATATGTATTTCAAAATTATTAAAAATTGAATTTCTTTTGTAAAACAAAAGTACGGATCGAAAAGAAAATATAAAAGTCCAAATTACTAAAAATTGAGTTCTTTTTCTAAAACAAAAGTAGGGATCCAAAATAAAATATAAATTTTGAAATTACAAAAAATTGAGTTCTGTTGCATAAAACAAAAGTACATATCGAGAATAAAATATAAGTATCCAAATTACTAAAAATTGAGTTCTTTTTGTAAAACAAAACTAGGGATCCAAAATAAAATATAAATTTCGAAATTACAAAAAATTGAGTTCTTTTGCATAAAACAAAAGTACGTATCGAGAATAAAATATAAATTTCAAAATTATGAAAAATTGAGTTTTCTTTTTGTAAAACAAAACTCCGGATGAAAATTAATATATATATATTTCGAAATTATTAAAAATTGAATTTCTTTTGTAAAACAAAAGTACGGATCGAAAAGAAAATATAAAAGTCCAAATTACTAAAAATTGAGTTCTTTTTGTAAAACAAAAGTAGGGATCCAAAATAACATATAAATTTTGAAATTACAAAAAATTGAGTTCTTTTGCATAAAACAAAAGTACGTATCGAGAATAAAATATAAGTATCAAAATTACTAAAAATTGAGTTCTTTTTGTAAAACAAAACTAGGGATCCAAAATAAAATATAAATTTCGAAATTACAAAAATTGAGTTCTTTTGCACAAAACAAAAGTACGTATCGAGAATAAAATATAAATTTCAAAATTATGAAAAATTGAGTTTCTTTTTGTAAAACAAAACTATGGATGAAAAATAATATATATATATTTCGAAATTCTTAAAATTGAATTTCTTTTGTAAAACGAAAGTACTGGATCGAAAAGAAAATATAAAAGTCCAAATTACTAAAAATTGAGTTCTTTTGTAAAACAAAAGTAGGGATCTAAAATAAAATATAAATTTTGAAATCACAAAAAATTGAGTTCTTTTGCATAAAACAAAAGTACGTATCAAGAATAAAATATAAGTATCCAAATTACTAAAAATTGAGTTCTTTTTGTAAAACAAAACTAGGGATCCGAAATAAAATATAAATTTTGAAATTACGAAAAATTGAGTTCTTTTGCATAAAACAAAAGTACGTATCGAGAATAAAATATAAATTTCAAAATTATGAAAAATTGAGTTTCTTTTTTGTAAAACAAAACTACGGATGAAAAATAATATATATGTATTTCAAAATTATTAAAAATTGAATTTCTTTTGTAAAACAAAAGTACCGATCGAAAAGAAAATACAAATATCCAAATTACTAAAAATTGAGTTCTTTTTGTAAAACAAAAGTAGGGATCCAAAATAAAATATAAATTTTGAAATTACAAAAAATTTAGTTCTGTTGCATAAAACAAAAGTACATATCGAGAATAAAATATAAGTATCCAAATTACTAAAAATTGAGTTCTTTTTGTAAAACAAAACTAGGGATCCAAAATAAAATATAAATTTCGAAATTACAAAATTGAGTTCTTTTGCATAAAACAAAAGTACATGATCGAGAATAAAATATAAATTTCAAAATTATGAAAAATTGAGTTTTCTTTTTGTAAAACAAAACTACGGATGAAAAATAATATATATATATTTCGAAATTATTAAAAATTGAATTTCTTTTGTAAAACAAAAGTACACATCGAAAAGAAAATATAAAAGTCCAAATTACTAAAAATTGAGTTCTTTTTGTAAAACAAAAGTAGGGATCCAAAATAAAATCTAAATTTTGAAATTACAAAAAATTGAGTTCTTTTGCATAAAACAAAAGTACGTGTCGAGAATAAAATATAAGTATCAAAATTACTAAAAATTGAGTTCTTTTTGTAAAACAAAACTAGGGATCCAAAATAAAATATAAATTTCGAAATTACAACAATTTGAGTTCTTTTGCATAAAACAAAAGTACGTATCGAGAATAAAATTTAAAATTCAAAATTATGAAAAATTGAGTTTCTTTTTTGTAAAACAAAACTACGGATGAAAAATAATATATATATATTTCGAAATTATTAAAAATTAAATTTCTTTTGTAAATCAAAAGTACGGATCGAAAAGAAAATATAAATATCCAAATTACTAAAAATTGAGTTCTTTTTGTAAAACAAAAGTAGGGATCCAAAATAACATATAAATTTTGAAATTACAAAAAATTGAGTTCTTTTGCATAAAACAAAAGTACGTATCGAGAATAAAATATAAGTATCCAAATTACTAAAAATTGAATTCTTTTTGTAAAACAAAACTAGGGATCAAAAATAAAATATAAATTTCGAAATTACAAAAAATTGAGTTCTTTTGCATAAAACAAAAGTACGTATTGAGAATAAAATATAAATTTCAAAATTATGAAAAATTGAGTTTTCTTTTGTAAAACAAAACTACGGATGAAAAATAATATATATATATATATATTTCGAAATTATTAAAAATTGAATTTGTTTTGTAAAACAAAAGTACGGATCGAAAAGAAAGTATAAATATCCATATTACTAAAAATTGAGTTCTTTTTGTAAAAGAAAAGTAGGGATCCAAAATAAAATATAAATTTTGACATTACAAAAAGTTGAGTTCTTTTGCATTAAACAAAAGTACATATCGAGAATAAAATATAAGTATCCAAATTACTAAAAATTGAGTTCTTTTTGTAAAACAAAACTAGGGATCCAAAATAAAATATAAATTTCGAAATTAGAAAAAATAGAGTTCTTTTGCATAAAACAAAAGTACGTATCGAGAATAAAATATAAATTTCAAAATTATGAAAAATTGAGTTTCTTTTCTGTAAAACGAAACTACGGATGAAAAATAATATATATATATATATATATATATATATTTCGAAATTATTAAAAATTGAATTTGTTTTGTAAAACAAAAGTACGGATCGAAAAGAAAATATAAAAGTCCAAATTACTAAAAATTGAGTTCTTTTTGTAAAACAAAAGTAGGGATCCAAAATAAAATCTAAATTTTAAAATTACAAAAAATTGAGTTCTTTTGCATAAAACAAAAGTACGTATCGAGAATAAAATATAAGTATCCAAATTACTAAAAATTGAGTTCTTTTTGTAAAACAAATGTAGGGATCCAAAATAAAATATAAATTTTGAAATTACAAAAAATTGAGTTCTTTTGCATAAAATAAAAGTACGTATCGAGAATAAAATATAAGTATCCAAATTCCTAAAAATTGAGTTCTTTTTGTAAAACAAAACTAGGGATCCAAAATAAAATATAAATTTCGAAATTACAAAAAATTGAGTTCTTTTGCATAAAACAAAAGTTAGTATCGAGAATAAAATTTAAAATTCAAAATTATGAAAAATTGAGTTTCTTTTTTGTAAAACAAAACTACGGATGAAAAATAATATATATATATTTCGAAATTATTAAAAATTGAATTTCTTTTGTAAAACAAAGGTACAGATCGAAAAGAAAATATAAAAGTCCAAATTACTAAAAATTGAGTTCTTTTTGTAAAACAAAAGTAGGGATCCAAAATAACATATAAATTTTGAAATTACAAAAAATTGAGTTCTTTTGCATAAAACACAAGTACGTATCGAGAATAAAATATAAGTATCCAAATTACTAAAAATTGAGTTCTTTTTGTAAAAGAAAACTAGGGATCCAAAATAAAATATAAATTTTGAAATTACAAAAAATTGAGTTCTTTTGCATAAAACAAAAGTACGTATCGAGAATAAAATATAAATTTAAAAATTATGAAAAATTGAGTTTCTTTTTTGTAAAACAAAACTACGGATGAAAAATAATATATATATATTTCGAAATTATTAAAAATTGAATTTCTTTTGTAAAACAAAAGTACCGATCGAAAAGAAAATATAAAAGTCCAAATTACTAAAAATTGAGTTCTTTTTGTAAAACAAAAGTAGGGATCCAAAATAACATATAAATTTTGAAATTACAAAAAATTGAGTTCTTTTACATAAAACAAAAGTACGTATCGAGAATAAAATATAACTATCCAAATTACTAAAAATTGAGTTCTTTTTGTAAAACAAAACTAGGGATCCAAAATAAAATATAAATTTCGAAATTACAAAAAATTGAGTTCTTTTGCACAAAACAAAAGTACGTATCGAGAATAAAATACAAATTTCAAAATTTTGAAAAATTCAGTTTCTTTTTTGTAAAACAAAACTACGGATGAAAAAAAATATATATGTATTTCGAAATTATTAAAAATTGAATTTCTTTAGTAAAACAAAAGTACGGATGGAAAAGAAAATATAAATATCCAAATTACTAAAAATTGAGTTCTTTTTGTAAAACAAAAGTAGGGATCCAAAATAAAATATAAATTTTGAAATTACAAAAAATTGAGTTCTTCTGCATAAACCAAAAGTATGTATCGAGAATAAAATATAAGTATCCAAATTACTAAAAATTGAGTTCTTTTTGTAAAACAAAACTAGGGATCCAAAATAAAATATAAATTTTGAAATTACAAAAAATTGAGTTCTTTTGCACAAAACAAAAGTACGTATCGAGAACAAAATATAAATTTCAAAATTAAGAAAAATTGAGTATCTTTTCTGTAAAACAAAACTACGGATGAAAAATAATATATATGTATTCCGAAATTATTAAAAATTGAATTTCTTTTGTAAAACAAAAGTACGGATCGAAAACAAAATATAAATATACAAATTACTAAAAATTGAGTTCTTTTTGTAAAACAAAAGTAGGGATCCAAACAAAATATAAATTTTGAAATTACAAAAAATTGGGTTCTTTTGCATAAAACAAAAGTACGTTAAGTATCCAAATTACTAAAAATTGAGTTCTTTTTGTAAAACAAAACTAGGGATCCAAAATAAAATATAAATTTCGAAATTACAAACCATTGAGTTCTTCTGCATAAAACAAAAGTACGTATCGAGAATAAAATATAAATTTCAAAATTATGAAAAATTGAGTTTCTTTTTTGTAAAACAAAACTACGGATGAAAAATAATATATATATATTTCGAAATTATTAAAAATTGAATTTCTTTTGTAAAACAAAAGTACCGATCGAAAAGAAAATATGAAAGTCCAAATTACTAAAAATTGAGTTCTTTTTGTAAAACAAAAGTAGGGATCCAAAATAACATAAATTTTGAAATTACAAAAAATTGAGTTCTTTTGCATAAAACAAAAGTACGTATCGAGAATAAAATATAAGTATCCAAATTACTAAAAATTGAGTTCTTTTTGTAAAACAAAACTAGGGATCCAAAATAAAATATAAATTTCGAAATTACAAAAAATTGAGTTCTTTTGCACAAAACAAAAGTACGTATCGAGAATAAAATACAAATTTCAAAATTTTGAAAAATTCAGTTTCTTTTTTGTAAAAGAAAACTACGGTTGAAAAAAAATATATATGTATTTCGAAATTATTAAAAATTGAATTTCTTTAGTAAAACAAAAGTACGGATGGAAAAGAAAATATAAATATCCAAATTACTAAAAATTGAGTTCTTTTTGTAAAACAAAAGTAGGGATCCAAAATAAAATATAAATTTTGAAATTACAAAAAATTGAGTTCTGTTGCATAAAACAAAAGTACATATCGAGAATAAAATATAAGTATCCAAATTACTAAAAATTGAGTTCTTTTTGTAAAACAAAACTAGGGATCCAAAATAAAATATAAATTTCGAAATTACAAAAAATTGAGTTCTTTTGCACAAAACAAAAGTACGTATCGAGAATAAAATACAAATTTCAAAAATTTTGAAAAATTCAGTTTCTTTTTTGTAAAAGAAAACTACGGTTGAAAAAAAATATATATGTATTTCGAAATTATTAAAAATTGAATTTCTTTAGTAAAACAAAAGTACGGATGGAAAAGAAAATATAAATATCCAAATTACTAAAAATTGAGTTCTTTTTGTAAAACAAAAGTAGGGATCCAAAATAAAATATAAATTTTGAAATTACAAAAAATTGAGTTCTGTTGCATAAAACAAAAGTACATATCGAGAATAAAATATAAGTATCCAAATTACTAAAAATTGAGTTCTTTTTGTAAAACAAAACAAGGGATCCAAAATAAAATATAAACTTCGAAATTACAAAAAATTGAGTTCTTCTGCATAAAACAAAAGTACGTATCGAGAATAAAATATAAATTTCAAAATTATGAAAAATTGAGTTTCTTTTTTGTAAAACAAAACTACGGATGAAAAATAATATATATATATTTCGAAATTATTAAAAATTGAATTTCTTTTGTAAAACAAAAGTACCGATCGAAAAGAAAATATGAAAGTCCAAATTACTAAAAATTGAGTTCTTTTTGTAAAACAAAAGTAGGGATCCAAAATAACATATAAATTTTGAAATTACAAAAAATTGAGTTCTTTTGCATAAAACAAAAGTACGTATCGAGAATAAAATATAAGTATCCAAATTACTAAAAATTGAGTTCTTTTTGTAAAACAAAACAAGGGATCCAAAATAAAATATAAATTTCGAAATTACAAAAAATTGAGTTCTTTTGCACAAAACAAAAGTACGTATCGAGAATAAAATACAAATTTCAAAATTTTGAAAAATTCAGTTTCTTTTTTGTAAAACAAAACTACGGATGAAAAATAATATATATGTATTTCGAAATTATTAAAAATTGAATTTCTTTTGTAAAACAAAAGTACGGATCGAAAACGAAATATAAATATACAAATTACTAAAAATTGAGTTCTTTTTGTAAAACAAAAGTAGGGATCCAAAGAAAATATAAATTTTGAAATTACAAAAAATTGGGTTCTTTTGCATAAAACAAAAGTACGTTAAGTATCCAAATTACTAAAAATTGAGTTCTTTTTGTAAAACAAAACTAGGGATCCAAAATAAAATATAAATTTCGAAATTACAAAAAATTGAGTTCTTTTGCATAAAACAAAAGTACGTATCGAGAATAAAATATAAATTTCAAAATTATGAAAAATTGAGTTTCTTTTTTGTAAAACAAAACTACGGATGAAAAATAATATATATGTATTTAAAAATTATTAAAAATTGAATTTCTTTTGTAAAACAAAAGTACGGATCGAAAAGAAAATATAAAAGTCCAAATTACTAAAAATTGAGTTCTTTTTGTAAAACAAAAGTAGGGATCCAAAATAAAATATAAATTTTGAAATTACAAAAAATTGAGTTCTGTTGCATAAAACAAAAGTACATATCGAGAATAAAATATAAGTATCCAAATTACTAAAAATTGAGTTCTTTTTGTAAAACAAAACAAGGGATCCAAAATAAAATATAAATTTCGAAATTACAAAAAATTCAGTTCTTTTGCATAAAACAAAAGTACGTATCGAGAATAAAATATAAATTTCAAAATTATGAAAAATTGAGTTTTCTTTTTGTAAAACAAAACTCCGGATGAAAAATAATATATATATATTTCGAAATTATTAAAAATTGAATTTCTTTTGTAAAACAAAAGTACGGATCGAAAAGAAAATATAAAAGTCCAAATTACTAAAAATTGAGTTCTTTTTGTAAAACAAAAGTAGGGATCCAAAATAACATATAAATTTTGAAATTACAAAAAATTGAGTTCTTTTGCGTAAAACAAAAGTACGTATCGAGAATAAAATATAAGTATCAAAATTACTAAAAATTGAGTTCTTTTTGTAAAACAAAACTAGGAATCCAAAATAAAATATAAATTTCGAAATTACAAAAAATTGAGTTCTTTTGCACAAAACAAAAGTACGTATCGAGAATAAAATATAAATTTCAAAATTATGAAAAATTGATTTTCTTTTTTGTAAAACAAAACTATGGATGAAAAATAATATATATATATTTCGAAATTCTTAAAAATTGAATTTTTTTGTAAAACGAAAGTACGGATCGAAAAGAAAATATAAAAGTCCAAATTACTAAAAATTGAGTTCTTTTTGTAAAACAAAAGTGGGGATCCAAAATAAAATATAAATTTTGAAATCACAAAAAATTGAGTTCTTTTGCATAAAACAAAAGTACGTATCAAGAATAAAATATAAGTATCCAAATTACTAAAAATTGAGTTCTTTTTGTAAAACAAAACTAGGGATCCAAAATAAAATATAAATTTTGAAATTACGAAAAATTGAGTTCTTTTGCATAAAACAAAAGTACGTATCGAGAATAAAATATAAATTTCAAAATTATGAAAAATTGAGTTTCTTTTTTGTAAAACAAAACTACGGATGAAAAATAATATATATGTATTTCAAAATTATTAAAAATTGAATTTCTTTTGTAAAACAAAAGTACGGATCGAAAAGAAAATACAAATATCCAAAATACTAAAAATTGAGTTCTTTTTGTAAAACAAAAGTAGGGATCCAAAATAAAATATAAATTTTGAAATTACAAAAAATTGAGTTCTGTTGCATAAAACAAAAGTACATATCGAGAATAAAATATAAGTATCCAAATTACTAAAAATTGAGTTCTTTTTGTAAAACAAAACTAGGGATCCAAAATAAAATATAAATTTCGAAATTACAAAAAATTGAGTTCTTTTGCATAAAACAAAAGTACGTATCGAGAATAAAATATAAATTTCAAAATTATGAAAAATTGAGTTTTCTTTTTGTAAAACAAAACTACGGATGAAAAATAATATATATATATTTCGAAATTATTAAAAATTGAATTTCTTTTGTAAAACAAAAGTACGGATCGAAAAGAAAATATAAAAGTCCAAATTACTAAAAATTGAGTTCTTTTTGTAAAACAAAAGTAGGGATCCAAAATAACATATAAATTTTGAAATTACAAAAATTTGAGTTCTTTTGCATAAAACAAAAGTACGTATCGAGAATAAAATATAAGTATCCAAATTACTAAAAATTGAGTTCTTTTTGTGAAACAAAACTAGGGATCCAAAATAAAATATAAATTTCGAAATTACAAAAAATTGAGTTCTTTTGCACAAAACAAAAGTACGTATCGAGAATAAAATATAAATTTCAAAATTATGAAAAAATTGAGTTTCTTTTTTGTAAAACAAAACTAGGGATGAAAAATAATATATATATATTTTGAAATTCTTAAAAATTGAATTTCTTTTGTAAAACGAAAGTACGGATGGAAAAGAAAATATAAAAGTCCAAATTACTAAAAATTGAGTTCTTTTTGTAAAACAAAAGTAGGGATCCAAAATAAAATATAAATTTTGAAATCACAAAAAATTGAGTTCTTTTGCATAAAACAAAAGTACGTATCAAGAATAAAATATAAGTATCCAAATTACTAAATTTTGAGTTCTTTTTGTAAAACAAAACTAGGGATCCAAAATAAAATATAAATTTCGAAATTACAAAAAATTGAGTTCTGTTGCATAAAACAAAAGTACATATCGAGAATAAAATATAAGTATCCAAATTACTAAAAATTGAGTTCTTTTTGTAAAACAAAACTAGGGATCCAAAATAAAATATAAATTTCGAAATTACAAAAAATTGAGTTCTTTTGCATAAAACAAAAGTACGTATCGAGGATAAAATATAAACTTCAAAATTATGAAAAATTGAGTTTTCTTTTTGTAAAACAAAACTACGGATGAAAAATAATATATATATATTTCGAAATTATTAAAAATTGAATTTCTTTTGTAAAACAAAAGTACGGATCGAAAAGAAAATATAAAAGTCCAAATTACTAAAAATTGAGTTCTTTTTGTAAAACAAATGTAGGGATCCAAAATAAAATATAAATTTTGAAATTACAAAAAATTGAGTTCTTTTGCATAAAACAAAAGTACGTATCGAGAATAAAATATAAGTATCCAAATTACTAAAAATTGAGTTCTTTTTGTAAAACAAAACTAGGGATCCAAAATAAAATATAAAATTCGAAATTACAAAAAATTGAGTTCTTTTGCATAAAACAAAAGTACGTATCGAGAATAAAATTTAAAATTCAAAATTATGAAAAATTGAGTTTCTTTTTTGTAAAACAAAACTACGGATGAAAAATAATATATATATATTTCGAAATTATTAAAAATTGAATTTCTTTTGTAAATCAAAAGTACGGATCGAAAAGAAAATATAAAAGTCCAAATTACTAAAAATTGAGTTCGTTTTGTAAAACAAAAGTAGGGATCCAAAATAACATATAAATTTTGAAATTACAAAAAATTGAGTTCTTTTGCATAAAACAAAAGTACGTATCGAGAATAAAATATAAGTATCCAAATTACTAAAAATTGAGTTTTTTCTGTAAAACAAAACTAGGGATCCAAAATAAAATATAAATTTCGAAATTACAAAAAATTGAGTTCTTTTGCACAAAACAAAAGTACGTATCGAGAATAAAATATAAATTTCAAAATTATGAAAAATTGAGTTTCTTTTTTGTAAAACAAAACTACGGATGAAAAATAATATATATATATATATATTTCGAAATTATTAAAAATTGAATTTGTTTTGTAAAACAAAAGTACGGATCGAAAAGAAAGTATAAATATCCATATTACTAAAAATTGAGTTCTTTTTGTAAAAGAAAAGTAGGGATCCAAAATAAAATATAAATTTTGACATTACAAAAAATTGAGTTCTTTTGCATTAAACAAAAGTACATATCGAGAATAAAATATAAGTATCCAAATTACTAAAAATTGAGTTCTTTTTGTAAAACAAAACTCGGGATCCAAAATAAAATATAAATTTCGAAATTAGAAAAAATTGAATTCTTTTGCATAAAACAAAGGTACGTATCGAGAATAAAATATAAATTTCAAAATTATGAAAAATTGAGTTTCTTTTCTGTAAAACAAAACTACGGATGAAAAATAATATATATATATATATATATATATATTTCGAAATTATTAAAAATTGAATTTGTTTTGTAAAACAAAAGTACGGATCGAAAAGAAAATATAAAAGTCCAAATTACTAAAAATTGAGTTCTTTTTGTAAAACAAAAGTAGGGATCCAAAATAAAATCTAAATTTTAAAATTACAAAAAATTGAGTTCTTTTGCATAAAACAAAAGTACGTATCGAGAATAAAATATAAGTATCCAAATTACTAAAAATTGAGTTCTTTTTGTAAAACAAATGTAGGGATCCAAAATAAAATATAAATTTTGAAATTACAAAAAATTGAGTTCTTTTGCATAAAACAAAAGTACGTATCGAGAATAAAATATAAGTATCCAAATTACTAAAAATTGAGTTCTTTTTGTAAAACAAAACTAGGGATCCAAAATAAAATATAAATTTCGAAATTACAAAAAATTGAGTTCTTCTGCATAAAACGAAAGTACGTATCGAGAATAAAATTTAAATTTCAAAATTATGAAAAATTGAGTTTCTTTTTTGTAAAACAAAACTACGGATGAAAAATAATATATCTGTATTTAAAAATTATTAAAAATTGAATTTCTTTTGTAAAACAAAAGTACGGATCGAAAAGAAAATATAAAAGTCCAAATTACTAAAAATTGAGTTCTTTTTGTAAAACAAAACTAGGGATCCAAAATAACATATAAATTTTGAAATTACAAAAAGTTGAGTTCTTTTGCATAAAACAAAAGTACGTATCGAGAATAAAATATAAGTATCCAAATTACTAAAAATTGAGTTCTTTTTGTGAAACAAAACTAGGGATCCAAAATAAAATATAAATTTCGAAATTACAAAAAATTGAGTTCTTTTGCACAAAACAAAAGTACGTATCGAGAATAAAATATAAATTTCAAAATTATGAAAAATTGAGTTTCTTTTTTGTAAAACAAAACTATGGATGAAAAATAATATATATATATTTCGAAATTCTTAAAAATTGAATTTCTTTTCTAAAACGAAAGTACGGATCGAAAAGAAAATATAAAAGTCCAAATTACTAAAAATTGAGTTCTTTTTGTAAAACAAAAGTAGGGATCCAAAATAAAATATAAATTTTGAAATCACAAAAAATTGAGTTCTTTTGCATAAAACAAAAGTACGTATCAAGAATAAAATATAAGTATCCAAATTACTAAAAATTGAGTTCTTTTTGTAAAACAAAACTAGGGATCCAAAATAAAATTTAAATTTCGAAATTACAAAAAATTGAGTTCTTCTGCATAAAACAAAAGTACGTATCGAGAATAAAATATAAATTTCAAAAGTATGAAAAATTCAGTTTCTTTTTTGTACAACAAAACTACGGATGAAAAATAATATATATGTATTTCAAAATTATTAAAAATTGAATTTCTTTTGTAAAACAAAAGTACGGATCGAAAAGAAAATATAAAAGTCCAAATTACTAAAAATTGAGTTCTTTTTGTAAAACAAAAGTAGGGATCCAAAATAAAATATAAATTTTGAAATCACAAAAAATTGAGTTCTGTTGCATAAAACAAAAGTACATATCGAGAATAAAATATTAGTATCCAAATTACTAAAAATTGAGTTCTTCTTGTAAAACAAAACTAGGGATCCAAAATAAAATATAAATTTCGAAATTACAAAAAATTGGGTTCTTTTGCATAAAACAAAAGTACGTATCGAGAATAAAATATAAATTTCAAAATTATGAAAAATTGAGTTTTCTTTTTGTAAAACAAAACTACGGATGAAAAATAATATATATATATTTCGAAATTATTAAAAATTGAATTTCTTTTGTAAAACAACAGTACGGATCGAAAAGAAAATATAAAAGTCCAAATTACTAAAAATTGAGTTCGTTTTGTAAAACAAAAGTAGGGATCCAAAATAACATATAAATTTTGAAATTACAAAAAATTGAGTTCTTTTGCATAAAACAAAAGTACGTATCGAGAATAAAATATAAGTATCCAAATTACTAAAAATTGAGTTCATTCTGTAAAACAAAACTAGGGATCCAAAATAAAATATAAATTTCGAAATTACAAAAAATTGAGTTCTTTTGCACAAAACAAAAGTACGTATCGAGAATAAAATATAAATTTCAAAATTATGAAAAATTGAGTTTCTTTTTTGTAAAACAAAACTATGGATGAAAAATAATATATATATATTTCGAAATTCTTAAAAATTGAATTTCTTTTCTAAAACGAAAGTACGGATCGAAAAGAAAATATAAAAGTCCAAATTACTAAAAATTGAGTTCTTTTTGTAAAACAAAAGTAGGGATCCAAAATAAAATATAAATTTTGAAATCACAAAAAATTGAGTTCTTTTGCATAAAACAAAAGTACGTATCAAGAATAAAATATAAGTATCCAAATTACTAAAAATTGAGTTCTTTTTGTAAAACAAAACTAGGGATCAAAAATAAAATATAAATTTCGAAATTACAAAAAATTGAGTTCTTTTTGTAAAACAAAACTAGGGATCCAAAATAAAATATAAATTTTGAAATCACAAAAAATTGAGTTCTTTTGCATAAAACAAAAGTACGTATCAAGAATAAAATATAAGTATCCAAATTACTAAAAATTGAGTTCTTTTTGTAAAACAAAACTAGGGATCCTAAATAAAATATAAATTTTGAAATTACAAAAAATTGAGTTCATCTGCATAAAACAAAAGTACGTATCGAGAATAAAATATAAATTTCAAAATTATGAAAAATTGAGTTTCTTTTTTGTAAAACAAAACTACGGATGAAAAATAATATATATGTATTTCAAAATTATTAAAAATTGAATTTCTTTTGTAAAACAAAAGTACGGATCGAAAAGAAAATATAAAAGTCCAAATTACTAAAAATTGACTTCTTTTTGTAAAACAAAAGTAGGGATCCAAAATAAAATATAAATTTTGAAATTACAAAAAATTGAGTTCTGTTGCATAAAACAAAAGTACATATCGAGAATAAAATATAAGTATCCAAATTACTAAAAATTGAGTTCTTTTTGTAAAACAAAACTAGGGATCCAAAATAAAATATAAATTTTGAAATTACGAAAAATTGAGTTCTTTTGCATAAAACAAAAGTACGTATCGAGAATAAAATATAAATTTCAAAATTATGAAAAATTGAGTTTCTTTTTTGGAAAACAAAACTACGGATGAAAAATAATATATATGTATTTCAAAATTATTAAAAATTGAATTTCTTTTGTAAAACAAAAGTACGGATCGAAAAGAAAATATAAAAGTCCAAATTACTAAAAATTGACTTCTTTTTGTAAAACAAAAGTAGGGATCCAAAATAAAATATAAATTTTGAAATTACAAAAAATTGAGTTTTGTTGCATAAAACAAAAGTACATATCGAGAATAAAATATAAGTATCCAAATTACTAAAAATGGAGTTCTTTTTGTAAAACAAAACTAGGGATCCAAAATAAAATATAAATTTCGAAATTACAAAAAATTGAGTTCTTTTGCATAAAACAAAAGTACGTATCGAGAATAAAATATAAATTTCAAAATTATGAAAAATTGAGTTTCTTTTTTATAAAACAAAACTACGGATGAAAAATAATATATATGTATTTCAAAATTATTAAAAATTGAATTTCTTTTGTAAAACAAAAGTACGGATCGAAAAGAAAATACAAATATCCAAATTACTAAAAATTGAGTTCTTTTTGTAAAACAAAAGTAGGGATCCAAAATAAAATATAAATTTTGGAATTACAAAAATTGAGTTCTATTGCATAAAACAAAAGTACATATCGAGAATAAAATATAAGTATCCAAATTACTAAAAATTGAGTTCTTTACGTAGAAACAAAACTAGGGATCCAAAATAAAATATAAATTTTGAAATTACAAAAATTGAGTTCTTTTGCATAAAACAAAAGTACGTATCGAGAATAAAATATAAATTTCAAAATTATGAAAAATTGAGTTTCTTTTTGTAAAACAAAACTACGGATGAAAAATAATATATATGTATTTCAAAATTATTAAAATTGAATTTCTTTTGTAAAACAAAAGTACTGGATCGAAAAGAAAATAGAAATATCCAAATTACTAAAAATTGAGTTCTTTTTGTAAAACAAAAGTAGGGATCCAAAATAAAATATAAATTTTGAAATTACAAAAAATGGAGTTCTGTTGCATAAAACAAAAGTACATATCGAGAATAAAATATAAGTATCCAAATTACTAAAAATTGAGTTCTTTTTGTAAAACAAAACTAGGGATCCAAAATAAAATATAAATTTCGAAATTACAAAAAATTGACTTCCTTTGCATAAAACAAAAGTACGTATCGAGAATAAAATATAAATTTCAAAATTATGAAAAATTGAGTTTTCTTTTGTAAAACAAAACTACGGATGAAAAATAATATATATATATTTCGAAATTATTAAAAATTGAATTTCTTTTGTAAAACAAAAGTACGGATCGAAAA
Source organism: Lablab purpureus (assembly GCA_030347555.1). Classification (NCBI taxonomy): domain Eukaryota; kingdom Viridiplantae; phylum Streptophyta; class Magnoliopsida; order Fabales; family Fabaceae; genus Lablab; species Lablab purpureus. The sequence goes on along the minus strand of CM059258.1, from coordinate 10,789,616 downwards.
GAAAATATAAAAGTCCAAATTACTAAAAATTGAGTTCTTTTTGTAAAACAAAAGTAGGGATCAAAAATAACATATAAATTTTGAAATTACAAAAAATTGAGTTCTTTTGCAAAAAATAAAAGTACGGATCGAGAATAAAATATAAGTATCCAAATTACTAAAAATTGAGTTCTTTTTGTAAAACAAAACTAGGGATCCAAAATAAAATATAAATTTCGAAATTACAAAAAATTGAGTTCTTTTGCACAAAACAAAAGTACGTATCGAGAATAAAATATAAATTTCAAAATTATGAAAAATTGAGTTTCTTTTTTGTAAAACAAAACTATGGATGAAAAATAATATATATATATTTCGAAATTCTTAAAAATTGAATTTCTTTTGTAAAACGAAAGTACGGATCGAAAAGAAAATATAAAAGTCCAAATTACTAAAAATTGAGTTCTTTTTGTAAAACAAAAGTAGGGATCCAAAATAAAATATAAATTTTGAAATCACAAAAAATTGAGTTCTTTTGCATAAAACAAAAGTACGTATCAAGAATAAAATATAAGTATCCAAATTACTAAAAATTGAGTTCTATTTGTAAAACAAAACTAGGGATCCAAAATAAAATATAAATTTTGAAATTACGAAAAATTGAGTTCTTTTGCATAAAACAAAAGTACGTATCGAGAATAAAATATAAATTTCAAAATTATGAAAAATTGAGTTTCTTTTTTGTAAAACAAAACTACGGATGAAAAATAATATATATGTATTTCAAAATTATTAAAAATTGAATTTCTTTTGTAAAACAAAAGTACGGATCGAAAAGAAAATACAAATATCCAAATTACTAAAAATTGAGTTCTTTTTGTAAAACAAAAGTAGGGATCCAAAATAAAATATAAATTTTGGAATTACAAAAAATTGAGTTCTGTTGCATAAAACAAAAGTACATATCGAGAATAAAATATAAGTATCCAAATTACTAAAAATGGAGTTCTTTTTGTAAAACAAAACTAGGGATCCAAAATAAAATATAAATTTCGAAATTACAAAAAATTGAGTTCTTTTGCATAAAACAAAAGTACGTATCGAGAATAAAATATAAATTTCAAAATTATGTACATAAAACAAAACTACGGATGAAAAATAATATATATGTATTTCAAAATTATTAAAAATTGAATTTCTTTTGTAAAACAAAAGTACGGATCGAAAAGAAAATACAACTATCCAAATTACTAAAAATTGAGTTCTTTTTGTAAAACAAAAGTAGGCATCCAAAATAAAATATAAATTTTGGAATTACAAAAAATTGAGTTCTGTTGCATAAAACAAAAGTTCATATCGAGAATAAAATATAAGTATCCAAATTACTAAAAATTGAGTTCTTTCTGTAAAACAAAACTAGGGATCCAAAATAAAATATAAATTTCGAAATTACAAAAAATTGAGTTCTTTTGCATAAAACAAAAGTACGTATCGAGAATAAAATATAAATTTCAAAATTATGAAAAATTGAGTTTCTTTTTTATAAAACAAAACTACGGATGAAAAATAATATATATGTATTTCAAAATTATTAAAAATTGAATTTCTTTTGTAAAACAAAAGTACGGATCGAAAAGAAAATACAAATATCCAAATTACTAAAAATTGAGTTCTTTTTGTAAAACAAAAGTAGGCATCCAAAATAAAATATAAATTTTGGAATTACAAAAAATTGAGTTCTGTTGCATAAAACAAAAGTACATATCGAGAATAAAATATAAGTATCCAAATTACTAAAAATTGAGTTCTTTCTGTAAAACAAAACTAGGGATCCAAAATAAAATATAAATTTTGAAATTACAAAAATTGAGTTCTTTTGCATAAAACAAAAGTACGTGATCGAGAATAAAATATAAATTTCAAAATTATGAAAAATTGAGTTTCTTTTTGTAAAACAAAACTACTGGATGAAAAATAATATATATGTATTTCAAAATTATTAAAAATTGAATTTCTTTTGTAAAACAAAAGTACTGGATCGAAAAGAAAATATAAATATCCAAATTACTAAAAATTGAGTTCTTTTTGTAAAACAAAAGTAGGGATCCAAAATAAAATATAAATTTTGAAATTACAAAAATGGAGTTCTGTTGCATAAAACAAAAGTACATATCGAGAATAAAATATAAGTATCCAAATTACTAAAAATTGAGTTCTTTTTGTAAAACAAAACTAGGGATCCAAAATAAAATATAAATTTCGAAATTACAAAAAATTGACTTCCTTTGCATAAAACAAAAGTACGTATCGAGAATAAAATATAAATTTCAAAATTATGAAAAATTGAGTTTTCTTTTTGTAAAACAAAACTACGGATGAAAAATAATATATATATATTTCGAAATTATTAAAAATTGAATTTCTTTTGTAAAACAAAAGTACGGATCGAAAAGAAAATATAAAAGTCCAAATTACTAAAAATTGAGTTCTTTTTGTAAAACAAAAGTAGGGATCAAAAATAACATATAAATTTTGAAATTACAAAAATTGAGTTCTTTGCAAAAAATAAAAGTACTGGATCGAGAATAAAATATAAGTATCCAAATTACTAAAAATTGAGTTCTTTTTGTAAAACAAAACTAGGGATCCAAAATAAAATATAAATTTCGAAATTACAAAAAATTGAGTTCTTTTGCACAAAACAAAAGTACGTATCGAGAATAAAATATAAATTTCAAAATTATGAAAAATTGAGTTTCTTTTTTGTAAAACAAAACTATGGATGAAAAATAATATATATATATTTCGAAATTCTTAAAAATTGAATTTCTTTTGTAAAACGAAAGTACGGATCGAAAAGAAAATATAAAAGTCCAAATTACTAAAAATTGAGTTCTTTTTGTAAAACAAAAGTAGGGATCCAAAATAAAATATAAATTTTGAAATCACAAAAAATTGAGTTCTTTTGCATAAAACAAAAGTACGTATCAAGAATAAAATATAAGTATCCAAATTACTAAAAATTGAGTTCTTTTTGTAAAACAAAACTAGGGATCCAAAATAAAATATAAATTTTGAAATTACGAAAAATTGAGTTCTTTTGCATAAAACAAAAGTACGTATCGAGAATAAAATATAAATTTCAAAATTATGAAAAATTGAGTTTCTTTTTTGTAAAACAAAACTACGGATGAAAAATAATATATATGTATTTCAAAATTATTAAAAATTGAATTTCTTTTGTAAAACAAAAGTACGGATCGAAAAGAAAATACAAATATCCAAATTACTAAAAATTGAGTTCTTTTTGTAAAACAAAAGTAGGGATCCAAAATAAAATATAAATTTTGGAATTACAAAAATTGAGTTCGTTGCATAAAACAAAAGTACATATCGAGAATAAAATATAAGTATCCAAATTACTAAAAATGGAGTTCTTTTTGTAAAACAAAACTAGGGATCCAAAATAAAATATAAATTTCGAAATTACAAAAATTGAGTTCTTTTGCATAAAACAAAAGTACGTATCGAGAATAAAATATAAATTTCAAAATTATGAAAAATTGAGTTTCTTTTTATAAAACAAAACTACGGATGAAAAATAATATATATGTATTTCAAAATTATTAAAAATTGAATTTCTTTTGTAAAACAAAAGTACGGATCGAAAAGAAAATACAAATATCCAAATTACTAAAAATTGAGTTCTTTTTGTAAAACAAAAGTAGGCATCCAAAATAAAATATAAATTTTGGAATTACAAAAAATTGAGTTCTGTTGCATAAAACAAAAGTTCATATCGAGAATAAAATATAAGTATCCAAATTACTAAAAATTGAGTTCTTTCTGTAAAACAAAACTAGGGATCCAAAATAAAATATAAAATTCGAAATTACAAAAAATTGAGTTCTTTTGCATAAAACAAAAGTACGTATCGAGAATAAAATATAAATTTCAAAATTATGAAAAATTGAGTTTTCTTTTTGTAAAACAAAACTACAGATGAAAAATAATATATATATATTTCGAAATTATTAAAAATTGAATTTCTTTTGTAAAAGAAAAGTACGGATCGAAAAGAAAATATAAAAGTCCAAATTATTAAAAATTGAGTTCGTTTTGTAAAACAAAAGTAGGGATCCAAAATAACATATAAATTTTGAAATCACAAAAAATTGAGTTCTTTTGCATAAAACAAAAGTACGTATCGAGAATAAAATATAAGTATCCAAATTACTAAAAATTGAGTTCTTTCTGTAAAACAAAACTAGGGATCCAAAATAAAATATAAATTTTGAAATTACAAAAAATTGAGTTCTTTTGCATAAAACAAAAGTACGTATCGAGAATAAAATATAAATTTCAAAATTATGAAAAATTGAGTTTCTTTTTTGTAAAACAAAACTACGGATGAAAAATAATATATATGTATTTCAAAATTATTAAAAATTGAATTTCTTTTGTAAAACAAAAGTACGGATCGAAAAGAAAATATAAATATCCAAATTACTAAAAATTGAGTTCTTTTTGTAAAACAAAAGTAGGGATCCAAAATAAAATATAAATTTTGAAATTACAAAAATGGAGTTCTGTTGCATAAAACAAAAGTACATATCGAGAATAAAATATAAGTATCCAAATTACTAAAAATTGAGTTCTTTTGTAAAACAAAACTAGGGATCCAAAATAAAATATAAATTTCGAAATTACAAAAAATTGACTTCCTTTGCATAAAACAAAAGTACGTATCGAGAATAAAATATAAATTTCAAAATTATGAAAAATTGAGTTTTCTTTTTGTAAAACAAAACTACGGATGAAAAATAATATATATATAGTTCGAAATTATTAAAAATTGAATTTCTTTTGTAAAACAAAAGTACTGATCGAAAAGAAAATATAAAAGTCCAAATTACTAAAAATTGAGTTCTTTTTGTAAAACAAAAGTAGGGATCCAAAATAAAATATAAATTTTGAAATTACAAAAAATTGAGTTCTGTTGCATAAAACAAAAGTACATATCGAGAATAAAATATAAGTATCCAAATTACTAAAAATTGAGTTCTTTTTGTAAAACAAAAGTAGGGATCCAAAATAAAATATAAATTTTGAAATTACAAAAAATTGAGTTCTGTTGCATAAATTATAAGTACATATGGAGAATAAAATATAAGTATCCAAATTACTAAAAATTAAGTTTTCTTTTTGTAAAACAAAACTACGGATGAAAAATAATATATATATATTTCGAAATTATTAAAAATTGAATTTCTTTTGTAAAACAAAAGTACTGATCGAAAAGAAAATATAAAAGTCCAAATTACTAAAAATTGAGTTCTTTTTGTAAAACAAAAGTAGGGATCCAAAATAACATATAAATTTTGAAATTACAAAAAATTGAGTTCTGTTGCATAAAACAAAAGTACATATCGAGAATAAAATATAAGTATCCAAATTACTAAAAATTGAGTTCTTTTTGTAAAACAAAACTAGGGATCCAAAATAAAATATAAATTTTGAAATTACAAAAAATTGAGTTCTTTTGCATAAAACAAAAGTACGTATCGAGAATAAAATATAAATTTCAAAATTACGAAAAATTGAGTATCTTTTCTGCAAAACAAAACTACGGATGAAAAATAATATATATGTATTTCGAAATTATTAAAAATTGAATTTCTTTTGTAAAACAAAAGTACGGATCGAAAAGAAAATATAAATATACAAATTACTAAAAATTGAGTTCTTTTTGTAAAACAAAACTAGGGATCCAAAATAAAATATAAATTTTGAAATTACAAAAAATTGGGTTCTTTTGCATAAAACAAAAGTACGTTAAGTATCCAAATTACTAAAAATTGAGTTCTTTTTGAAAAACAAAACTAGGGATCCAAAATAAAATATAAATTTTGAAATTACAAAAAATTGAGTTCTTTTGCATAAAACAAAAGTACGTATCGAGAATAAAATATAAATTTCAAAATTATGAAAAATTGAGTTTCTTTTTTGTAAAACAAAACTACGGATGAAAAATAATATATATGTATTTCAAAATTATTAATAATTGAATTTCTTTTGTAAAACCAAAGTACGGATCGAAAAGAAAATATAAATATCCAAATTACTAAAAATTGAGTTCTTTTTGTAAAAAAAAAGTAGGGATCCAAAATAAAATATAAATTCTAAAATTACAAAAAATTGGGTTCTTTTGCATAAAACAAAAGTACGTTAAGTATCCAAATTACTAAAACTTGAGTTCTTTTTGTAAAACAAAACTAGGGATCCAAAATAAAATATAAATTTCGAAATTACAAAAAATTGAGTTCTTTTGCATAAAACAAAAGTACGTATCGAGAATAAAATATAAATTTCAAAATTATGAAAAATTGAGTTTCTTTTTTGTAAAACAAAACTACGGATGAAAAATAATATATATGTATTTCAAAATTATTAAAAATTGAATTTCTTTTGTAAAACCAAAGTACGGATCGAAAAGAAAATATAAATATCCAAATTACTAAAAATTGAGTTCTCTTTGTAAAACAAAAGTAGGGATCCAAAATAAAATATAAATTTTGAAATTACAAAAAATTGAGTTCTGTTGCATAAAACAAAAGTACATATCGAGAATAAAATATAAGTATCCAAATTACTAAAAATTGAGTTCTTTTTGTAAAACAAAACTAGGGATCCAAAATAAAATATAAATTTCGAAATTACAAAAAATTGAGTTCTTTTGCATAAAACAAAAGTACGTATCGAGAATAAAATATAAATTTCAGAATTATTAAATTGAGTTTCCTTTTTGTAAAACAAAACTACGGATGAAAAATAATATATATATATTTCGAAATTATTAAAAGTTGAATTTCTTTTGTAAAACAAAAGTACGGATCGAAAAGAAAATATAAAAGTCCAAATTACTAAAAATTGAGTTCTTTTTGTGAAACAAAAGTAGGGATCCAAAATAATATATAAATTTTGAAATTACAAAAAATTGAGTTCTTTTGCATAAAACAAAAGTACGTATCGAGAATAAAATATAAGTATCCAAATTACTAAAAATTGAGTTCTTTTTGTAAAACAAAACTAGGGATCCAAAATAAAATATAAATTTCGAAATTAGAAAAAATTGAGTTCTTTTGCATAAAACAAAAGTACGTATCGAGAATAAAATATAAATTTCAAAATTATGAAAAATTGAGTTTCTTTTTTGTAAAACAAAACTATGGATGAAAAATAATATTTATATATTTCGAAATTCTTAAAATTGAATTTCTTTTGTAAAACAAAAGTACTGGATCGAAAAGAAAATATAAAAGTCCAAATTACTAAAAATTGAGTTCTTTTGTAAAACAAAAGTAGGGATCCAAAATAAAATATAAATTTTGAAATCACAAAAATTGAGTTCTTTTGCATAAAACAAAAGTGCGTATCAAGAATAAAATATAAGTATCCAAATTACTAAAAATTGAGTTCTTTTTGTAAAACAAAACTAGGGATCCAAAACAAAATATAAATTTCGAAATTACAAAAAATTGAGTTCTTTTGCACAAAACAAAAGTACGTATCGAGAATAAAATACAAATTTCAAAATTTTGAAAAATTCAGTTTCTTTTTTGTAAAACAAAACTACGGATGAAAAAAAATATATATATATTTCGACATTATTAAAAATTGAATTTCTTTAGTAAAACAAAAGTACGGATCGAAAAGAAAATATAAATATCCAAATTACTAAAAATTGAGTTCTTTTTGTAAAACAAAAGTAGGGATCCAAAATAAAATATAAATTTTGAAATTACAAAAAATTGAGTTCTTTTGCATAAACCAAAAGTACGTATCGAGAATAAAATATAAGTATCCAAATTACTAAAAATTGTGTTCTTTTTGTAAAACAAAACTAGGCATCCAAAATAAAATATAAATTTTGAAATTACAAAAAATTGAGTTCTTTGGCATAAAACAAACGTACGTATCGAGAATAAAATATAAATTTCAAAATTATGAAAAATTGAGTATCTTTTCTGTAAAACAAAACTACGGATGAAAAACAATATATATGTATTTCGAAATTATTAAAAATTGAATTTCTTTTGTAAAACAAAAGTACGGATCGAAAAGAAAATATAAATATACAAATTACTAAAAATTGAGTTCTTTTTGTAAAACAAAAGTAGGGATCCAAAATAAAATATAAATTTTGAAATTACAAAAAATTGAGTTCTTTTGCATAAACCAAAAGTACGTATCGAGAATAAAATATAAGTATCCAAATTACTAAAAATTGAGTTCTTTTTGTAAAACAAAACTAGGGATCCAAAATAAAATATAAATTTTGAAATTACAAAAAATTGAGTTCTTTTGCATAAAACAAACGTACGTATCGAGAATAAAATATAAATTTCAAAATTATGAAAAATTGAGTATCTTTTCTGTAAAACAAAACTACGGATGAAAAACAATATATATGTATTCCGAAATTATTAAAAATTGAATTTCTTTTGTAAAACAAAGGTACGGATCGAAAAGAAAATATAAATATACAAATTACTAAAAATTGAGTTCTTTTTGTAAAACAAAAGTAGGGATCCAAAATAAAATATAAATTTTCAAATTACAAAAAATTGAGTTCTTTTGCATAAAACAAAAGTACGTATCGAGAATAAAATATAAATTTCAAAATTATGAAAAATTGAGTTTCTTTTTTGTAAAACAAAACTATGGATGAAAAATAATATTTATATATTTCGAAATTCTTAAAAATTGAATTTCTTTTGTAAAACAAAAGTACGGATCGAAAAGAAAATATAAAAGTCCAAATTACTAAAAATTGAGTTCTTTTTGTAAAACAAAAGTAGGGATCCAAAATAAAATATAAATTTTGAAATCACAAAAAATTGAGTTCTTTTGCATAAAACAAAAGTACGTATCAAGAATAAAATATAAGTATCCAAATTACTAAAAATTGAGTTCTTTTTGTAAAACAAAACTAGGGATCCAAAACAAAATATAAATTTCGAAATTACAAAAAATTGAGTTCTTTTGCACAAAACAAAAGTACGTATCGAGAATAAAATACAAATTTCAAAATTTTGAAAAATTCAGTTTCTTTTTTGTAAAACAAAACTACGGATGAAAAAAAATATATATATATTTCGACATTATTAAAAATTGAATTTCTTTAGTAAAACAAAAGTACGGATCGAAAAGAAAATATAAATATCCAAATTACTAAAAATTGAGTTCTTTTTGTAAAACAAAAGTAGGGATCCAAAATAAAATATAAATTTTGAAATTACAAAAAATTGAGTTCTTTTGCATAAACCAAAAGTACGTATCGAGAATAAAATATAAGTATCCAAATTACTAAAAATTGTGTTCTTTTTGTAAAACAAAACTAGGCATCCAAAATAAAATATAAATTTTGAAATTACAAAAAATTGAGTTCTTTGGCATAAAACAAACGTACGTATCGAGAATAAAATATAAATTTCAAAATTATGAAAAATTGAGTATCTTTTCTGTAAAACAAAACTACGGATGAAAAACAATATATATGTATTTCGAAATTATTAAAAATTGAATTTCTTTTGTAAAACAAAAGTACGGATCGAAAAGAAAATATAAATATACAAATTACTAAAAATTGAGTTCTTTTTGTAAAACAAAAGTAGGGATCCAAAATAAAATATAAATTTTGAAATTACAAAAAATTGAGTTCTTTTGCATAAACCAAAAGTACGTATCGAGAATAAAATATAAGTATCCAAATTACTAAAAATTGAGTTCTTTTTGTAAAACAAAATTAGGGATCCAAAATAAAATATAAATTTTGAAATTACAAAAAATTGAGTTCTTTTGCATAAAACAAACGTACGTATCGAGAATAAAATATAAATTTCAAAATTATGAAAAATTGAGTATCTTTTCTGTAAAACAAAACTACGGATGAAAAACAATATATATGTATTCCGAAATTATTAAAAATTGAATTTCTTTTGTAAAACAAAGGTACGGATCGAAATGAAAATATAAATATACAAATTACTAAAAATTGAGTTCTTTTTGTAAAACAAAAGTAGGGATCCAAAATAAAATATAAATTTTCAAATTACAAAAAATTGAGTTCTTTTGCATAAAACAAAAGTACGTATCAAGAATAAAATATAAATTTCAGAATTATTAAATTGAGTTTCTTTTTTGTAAAATAAAACTACGGATGAAAAATAATATATATATATTTCGAAATTATTAAAAATTGAATTTCTTTTGTAAAACAAAAGTACGGATCGAAAAGAAAATATAAAAGTCCAAATTACTAAAAATTGAGTTCTTTTTGTAAAACAAAAGTAGGGATCCAAAATAACATATAAATTTTGAAATTACAAAAAATTGAGTTCTTTTGCATAAACCAAAAGTACGTATCGAGAATAAAATATAAGTATCCAAATTACTAAAAATTAAGTTCTTTTTGTAAAACAAAACTAGGGATCCAAAATAAAATATAAATTTTGAAATTACAAAAAATTGAGTTCTTTTGCATAAACCAAAAGTACGTATCGAGAATAAAATATAAGTATCCAAATTACTAAAAATTGAGTTCTTTTTGTAAAACAAAACTAGGGATCCAAAATAAAATATAAATTTTGAAATTACAAAAAATTGAGTTCTTTTGCATAAACCAAAAGTACGTATCGAGAATAAAATATAAGTATCCAAATTACTAAAAATTGAGTTCTTTTTGTAAAACAAAACTAGGCATCCAAAATAAAATATAAATTTTGAAATTACAAAAAATTGAGTTCTTTTGCATAAAACAAACGTACGTATCGAGAATAAAATATAAATTTCAAAATTATGAAAAATTGAGTATCTTTTCTGTAAAACAAAACTACGGATGAAAAACAATATATATGTATTCCGAAATTATTAAAAATTGAATTTCTTTTGTAAAACAAAGGTACGGATCGAAAAGAAAATATAAATATCCAAATTACTAAAAATTGAGTTCTTTTTGTAAAACAAAAGTAGGGATCCAAAATAAAATATAAATTTTCAAATTACAAAAAATTGAGTTCTTTTGCATAAAACAAAAGTACGTATCGAGAATAAAATATAAATTTCAGAATTATTAAATTGAGTTTCTTTTTTGTAAAATAAAACTACGGATGAAAAATAATATATATATATTTCGAAATTATTAAAAATTGAATTTCTTTTGTAAAACAAAAGTACAGATCGAAAAGAAAATATAAAAGTCCAAATTACTAAAAATTGAGTTCTTTTTGTAAAACAAAAGTAGGGATCCAAAATAACATATAAATTTTGAAATTACAAAAAATTGAGTTCTTTTGCATAAAACAAAAGTACGCATCGAGAATAAAATATAAGTATCCAAATTACTAAAAATTGATTCTTTTTGTAAAACAAAACTAGGGATCCAAAATAAAATATAAATTTCAAAATTACAAAAAATTGAGTTCTTTTGCATAAAACAAAAGTACGTAACGAGAATAAAATATAAATTTCAAAATTATGAAAAATTGAGTTTCTTTTTCGTAAAACAAAACTATGGATGAAAAAAATATATATATATTTCGAAATTATTAAAAATTGAATTTCTTTAGTAAAACAAAAGTACGGATCGAAAAGAAAATATAAATATCCAAATTACTAAAAATTGAGTTCTTTTTGTAAAACAAAAGTAGGGATCCAAAATAAAATATAAATTTTGAAATTACAAAAAATTGAGTTCTTTTGCATAAACCAAAAGTACGTATCGAGAATAAAATATAAGTATCCAAATTACTAAAAATTGAGTTCTTTTTGTAAAACAAAACTCGGGATCCAAAATAAAATATAAATTTCGAAATTACAAAAAATTGAGTTCTTTTGCATAAAACAAACGTACGTATCGAGAATAAAATATAAATTTCAAAATTATGAAAAATTGAGTATCTTTTCTGTAAAACAAAACTACGGATGAAAAACAATATATATGTATTTCGAAATTATTAAAAATTGAATTTCTTTTGTAAAACAAATGTACGGATCGAAAAGAAAATATAAATATACAAATTACTAAAAATTGAGTTCTTTTTGTAAAACAAAAGTAGGGATCCAAAATAAAATATAAATTTTGAAATTACAAAAAATTGGGTTCTTTTGCATAAAACAAAAGTACGTTAAGTATCCAAATTACTAAAAATTGAGTTCTTTTTGTAAAACAAAACTAGGGATCCAAAATAAAATATAAATTTGGAAATTACAAAAAATTGAGTTCTTTTGCATAAAACAAAAGTACGTATCGAGAAGAAAATATAAATTTCAGAATTATTAAATTGAGTTTCTTTTTTGTAAAACAAAACTACGGATGAAAAATAATATATATATATTTCGAAATTATTAAAAATTGAATTTCTTTTGTAAAATAAAAGTACGGATCGAAAAGAAAATATAAAAGTCCAAATTACTAAAAATTGAGTTCTTTTTGTAAAACAAAAGTAGGGATCCAAAATAACATATAAATTTTGAAATTACAAAAAATTGAGTTCTTTTGCATAAAACAAAAGTACGTATCGAGAATAAAATATAAGTATCCAAATTACTAAAAATTGAGTTCTTTTTGTAAAACAAAACTAGGGATCCAAAATAAGATATAAATTTCGAAATTACAAAAAATTGAGTTCTTTTGCATAAAACAAAAGTACGTATCGAGAATAAAATATACATTTCAAAATTATGAAAAATTGAGTATCTTTTCTGTAAAACAAAACTACGGATGAAAAATAATATATATGCATTTCAAAATTATTAAAAATTGACTTTCTTTTGTAAAACAAAAGTACGGATCGAAAAGAAAATATAAAAGTCCAAATTACTAAAAATTGAGTTCTTTTTGTAAAACAAAAGTAAGGATCCAAAATAACATATAAATTTTGAAATTACAAAAAATTGAGTTCTTTTGCATAAAACAAAAGTACGTATCGAGAATAAAATATAAGTATCCAAATTACTAAAAATTGAGTTCTTTTTGTAAAACAAAACTAGGGATCCAAAATAAAATATAAATTTCGAAATTACAAAAAATTAAGTTCTTTTGCATAAAACAAAAGTACGTATCGAGAATAAAATATAAATTTCAATATTATGGAAAATTGAGTTTCTGTTTTGTAAAACAAAACTACGGATGAAAAATAATATATATGTATTTCGAAATTATTAAAAATTGAATTTCTTTTGTAAAACAAAAGTACGGATTGAAAAGAAAATATAAATATCCAAATTACTAAAAATTGAGTTCTTTTTGTAAAACAAAAGTAGGGATCCAAAATAAAATATAAATTTTGAAATTACAAAAAATTGAGTTCTTTTGCATAAAACAAAAGTACATATCGAGAATAAAATATAAGTATCCAAATTACTAAAAATTGAGTTCTTTTTGTAAAATAAAACTAGGGATCCAGAATAAAATATGAATTTTGAAATTACAAAAAATTGAGTTCTTTTGCATAAAACAAAAGTACGTATCGAGAATAAAATATAAATTTCAGAATTATTAAATTGAGTTTCTTTTTTGTAAAACAAAACTACGGATGAAAAATAATATATATATATTTCGAAATTATTAAAAATTGAATTTCTTTTGTAAAACAAAAGTACGGATCGAAAAGAAAATATAAAAGTCCAAATTACTAAAAATTGAGTTCTTTTTGTAAAACAAAAGTAGGGATCCAAAATAACATATAAATTTTGAAATTACAAAAAATTGAGTTCTTTTGCATAAAACAAAAGTACGTATCGAGAATAAAATATAAGTATCCAAATTACTAAAAATTGAGTTCTTTTTGTAAAACAAAACTAGGGATCCAATATAAAATATAAATTTCGAAATTACAAAATGTTGGCATATTTCAAGTCCAGAGTTTTATGGACACCTACAGTTTTGATGATGAAGTTTTTAGGAAGTTTCAATCAACATTAAAGACTTGTGCCATCTCACAAAGGAAGGTTGCTTGATAAGAAAGGAAAGGCATAAAGAGCTTTCAAAGCTTTCAAGAGAGAAGATTGATGAAGATTTTCTAAAGAGCTGAAGGATCAAAGGTAGAAGGTTCTGTTTTGGGTGTTGGATAAAAAGAGTAAGTCATAAATCCCATTCAAGACCTTCCCAAACAAGAGAGCAAGGTGTTTTCTCGCAAAAACGTTTTTCTACGCTTTTAATCGATTACCATACGTAGATAATCGATTATTTAACTTAAAATTTGAATAAAAAATGTTTAACGAGCAAAATAATCGATTAAGTGTCTTTGATAATCGATTATATTGATTCTGGGTTAATATAATCGATTATGGCCTTAATCTAATCGATTAAATCAGATGTATTTGTTTTCCAGTTTTTAAACATGATATAATCGATTAAGCTTTTAATATAATCGATTAAATGAGTCGTTTTTGCGAAATTAATTCTAAATCAACCTAAGAATGGAAACTTTGGAGCATTTTCGAATTATAAAATGAAAGAGAATGTCTTAGGTTTAACACATCCGAACAAACACAAAACATTCAAAGTGTTTCGCGCCTTAGCTTTTTCAAAGCCGCTTCCTCGCTCTCTTCGGTTTGATCAAGTCTTTGGAAGTGGTGATCATTGTGCTTAAGCTTTCTATCCAAGCACATTTCAGGTGTATTCTTTTACTCGTTTTTCTCGTAAAGGGAAAATTCATCCTCGGTGTGTCCAGGGAGGTGTTTCATCTCTTGTGTGTCAAGAGAGGTGGGTTTCATCCTCGGTGTGTCCGGGAGGTGTTTCATCCTTAGTGTGTCCGAGGAGGTGTTTCCGTTTATCTTTATTTGTTATTGCATGAATTGGTGTTTGTAATTTCAATTAAAGATAGTGGGGAAAATCATCACGGATTTGTGGTGGTTGGGAACTGGATGTAGGATTGGCTTAATCCGAACCAGTATAAATCTCTGTGTTCTTTCTCTTTCTCTTTATCTCTTAATTGTGGATCATTATTACAATTGCTAATCCCAACAGCGTTAATCAAAGGATTGGAAAAATTCACATCCAAGTTTTTAAAAGTTTTTCAAAACCTGAAAATTTATTTAAAAGAGAAAATTAGTTTAAAAACCCAATTCACCCCCCCCTCTTGGTTTTTACACTGCCGTCTTTATTTAACACAAAAAATTGAGTTCTTTTGCATAAAACAAAAGTACGTATCGAGAATAAAATATACATTTCAAAATTATGAAAAATTGAGTATCTTTTCTGTAAAAAAAAATTACGGATGAAAAATAATATATATGTATTCCGAAATTATTAAAAATTGAATTTCTTTTGTAAAACAAAAGTACGAATCGAAAAGAAAATATAAAAGTCCAAATTACTAAAAATTGAGTTCTTTTTGTAAAACAAAAGTAGGGATCCAAAATAACATATAAATTTTGAAATTACAAAAAATTGAGTTCTTTTGCATAAAACAAAAGTACGTATCGAGAATAAAATATAAGTATCCAAATTACTAAAAATTGAGTTCTTTTTGTAAAACAAAACTAGGGATCCAAAATAAAATATAAATTTCGAAATTACAAAAAATTGAGTTCTTTTGCATAAAACAAAAGTACGTATCGAGAATAAAATATACATTTCAAAATTATGAAAAATTGAGTATCTTTTCTGTAAAACAAAACTACGGATGAAAAATAATATATATGTATTTCGAAATTATTAAAAATTGAATTTCTTTTGTAAAACAAAAGTACGGATCGAAAAGAAAATATAAAAGTCCAAATTACTAAAAATTGAGTTCTTTTTGTAAAACAAAAGTAGGGATCCAAAATAACATATAAATTTTGAAATTACAAAAAATTGAGTTCTTTTGCATAAAACAAAAGTACGTATCGAGAATAAAATATAAGTATCCAAATTACTAAAAATTGAGTTCTTTTTGTAAAACAAAACTAGGGATCCAAAATAAAATATAAATTTCGAAATTACAAAAAATTGAGTTCTTTTGCATAAAACAAAAGTACGTATCGAGAATAAAATATACATTTCAAAATTATGAAAAATTGAGTATCTTTTCTGTAAAACAAAACTACGGATGAAAAATAATATATATGTATTTCGAAATTATTAAAAATTGAATTTCTTTTGTAAAACAAAAGTACGGATCGAAAAGAAAATATAAAAGTCCAAATTACTAAAAATTGAGTTCTTTTTGTAAAACAAAAGTAGGGATCCAAAATAACATATAAATTTTGAAATTACAAAAAATTGAGTTCTTTTGCATAAAACAAAAGTACGTATCGAGTATAAAATATAAGTATCCAAATTACTAAAAATTGAGTTCTTTTTGTAAAACAAAACTAGGGATCCAAAATAAAATATAAATTTCGAAATTACAAAAAATTAAGTTCTTTTGCATAAAACAAAAGTACGTATCGAGAATAAAATATAAATTTCAATATGATGAAAAATTGAGTTTCTTTTTTGTAAAACAAAACTACGGATGAAAAATAATATATATGTATTTCGAAATTATTAAAAATTGAATTTCTTTTGTAAAAGAAAAGTACGGATCGAAAAGAAAATATAAATATCCAAATTACTAAAAATTGAGTTCTTTTTGTAAAACAAAAGTAGGGATCCAAAATAAAATATAAATTTTGAAATTACAAAAAATTGAGTTCTTTTGCATAAAACAAAAGTACATATCGAGAATAAAATATAAGTATCCAAATTACTAAAAATTGAGTTCTTTTTGTAAAACAAAACTAGGGATCCAAAATCAAATATAAATTTTGAAATTACAAAAAATTGAGTTCTTTTGCATAAAACAAAAGTACGTATCGAGAATAAAATATAAATTTCAGAATTATTAAATTGAGTTTCTTTTTTGTAAAACAAAAATACGGATGAAAAATAATATATATATATTTCGAAATTATTAAAAATTGAATTTCTTTTGTAAAACAAAAGTACGGATCGAAAAGAAAATATAAAAGTCCAAATTAGTAAAAATTGAGTTCTTTTTGTAAAACAAAAGTAGGGATCCAAAATAACATATAAATTTTGAAATTACAAAAAATTGAGTTCTTTTGCATAAAACAAAAGTACGTATCGAGAATAAAATATACATTTCAAAATTATGAAAAATTGAGTATCTTTTCTGTAAAACAAAATTACGGATGAAAAATAATATATATGTATTCCGAAATTATTAAAAATTGAATTTCTTTTGTAAAACAAAAGTACGGATCGAAAAGAAAATATAAAAGTCCAAATTACTAAAAATTGAGTTCTTTTTGTAAAACAAAATAGGGATCCAAAATAACATATAAATTTTGAAATTACAAAAAATTGAGTTCTTTTGCATAAAACAAAAGTACGTATCGAGAATAAAATATAAGTATCCAAATTACTAAAAATTGAGTTCTTTATGTAAAACAAAACTAGGGATCCAAAATAAAATATAAATTTTGAAATTACAAAAAATTGAGTTCTTTTGCATAAAACAAAAGTACGTATCGAGAATAAAATATACATTTCAAAATTATGAAAAATTGAGTATCTTTTCTGTAAAACAAAATTACGGATGAAAAAAATATATATGTATTTCGAAATTATTAAAAATTGAATTTCTTTTGTAAAACAAGAGTACGGATCGAAAAGAAAATATAAAAGTCCAAATTACTAAAAATTGAGTTCTTTTTGTAAAACAAAAGTAGGGATCCAAAATAACATATAAATTTTGAAATTACAAAACATTGAGTTCTTTTGCATAAAACAAAAGTATGTATCGAGAATAAAATATAAGTATCCAAATTACTAAAAATTGAGTTCTTTTTGTAAAACAAAACTAGGGATCCAAAATAAAATATAAATTTCGAAATTACAAAAAATTAAGTTCTTTTGCATAAAACAAAAGTACGTATCGAGAATAAAATATAAATTTCAATATTATGAAAAATTGAGTTTGTTTTTTGTAAAACAAAACTACGGATGAAAAATAATATATATGTATTTCGAAATTATTAAAAATTGAATTTCTTTTGTAAAACAAAAGTACGGATCGAAAAGAAAATATAAATATCCAAATTACTAAAAATTGAGTTCTTTTTGTAAAACAAAAGTAGGCATCCAAAATAAAATATAAATTTTGAAATTACAAAAAATTGAGTTCTTTTGCATAAAACAAAAGTAGGTATCGAGAATAAAATATAAGTATCCAAATTACTAAAAATTGAGTTCTTTTTGTAAAACAAAAGTAGGGATCCAAAATAAAATATAAATTTTCAAATTACAAAAAATTGAGTTCTTTTGCATAAAAGAAAAGTACGTATCGAGAATAAAATATAAATTTCAACATTATGAAAAATTGAGTATCTTTTCTGTAAAACAAAACTACGGATGAAAAATAATATATATGTACTTCGAAATTATTAAAAATTGAATTTCTTTTGTAAAACAAAAGTACGGATCGAAAAGAAAATATAAATATACAAATTACTAAAAATTGAGTTCTTTTGTAAAACAAAAGTAGGGATCCAAAATAAAATATAAATTTTGAAATTACAAAAAATTGAGTTCTTTTGCATAAAACAAAAGTACCTATCGAGAATAAAATATAAGTATCCAAATTACTAAAAATTAGGTTCTTTTTGTAAAACAAAACTAGGGATCCAAAATAAAATATAAATTTCGAAATTACAAAAAATTGAGTTCTTTTGCATAAAAGAAAAGTACGTATCGAAGATAAAATATAAATTTCACAATTATTAAATTGAGTTTCTTTTTTGTAAAACAAAACTACGGATGAAAAATAATATATATATATTTCGAAATTATTAAAAATTGAATTTCTTTTATAAAACAAAAGTACGGATCGAAAAGAAAATATAAAAGTCCAAATTACTAAAAATTGAGTTCTTTTTGTAAAACAAAAGTAGGGATCCAAAATAACATATAAATTTTGAAATTACAAAAAATTGAGTTCTTTTGCATAAAACAAAAGTACGTATCGAGAATAAAATATAAGTATCCAAATTACTAAAAATTGAGTTCTTTTTGTAAAACAAAACTAGGGATCCAATATAAAATATAAATTTTGAAATTACAAAAAATTGAGTTCTTTTGCATAAAACAAACGTACGTATCGAGAATAAAATATAAATTTCAAAATTATGAAAAATTGAGTATCTTTTCTGTAAAACAAAACTACGGATGAAAAACAATATATATGTATTCCGAAATTATTAAAAATTGAATTTCTTTTGTAAAACAAAGGTACGGATCGAAAAGAAAATATAAATATACAAATTACTAAAAATTGAGTTCTTTTTGTAAAACAAAAGTAGGGATCCAAAATAAAATATAAATTTTCAAATTACAAAAAATTGAGTTCTTTTGCATAAAACAAAAGTACGTATCGAGAATAAAATATAAATTTCAAAATTATGAAAAATTGAGTTTCTTTTTTGTAAAACAAAACTATGGATGAAAAATAATATTTATATATTTCGAAATTCTTAAAAATTGAATTTCTTTTGTAAAACAAAAGTACGGATCGAAAAGAAAATATAAAAGTCCAAATTACTAAAAATTGAGTTCTTTTTGTAAAACAAAAGTAGGGATCCAAAATAAAATATAAATTTTGAAATTACAAAAAATTGAGTTCTTTTGCATAAAACAAAAGTACCTATCGAGAATAAAATATAAGTATCCAAATTACTAAAAATTAGGTTCTTTTGGTAAAACAAAACTAGGGATCCAAAATAAAATATAAATTTCGAAATTACAAAAAATTGAGTTCTTTTGCATAAAAGAAAAGTACGTATCGAAGATAAAATATAAAATTCACAATTATTAAATTGAGTTTCTTTTTTGTAAAACAAAACTACGGATGAAAAATAATATATATATATTTCGAAATTATTAAAAATTGAATTTCTTTTATAAAACAAAAGTACGGATCGAAAAGAAAATATAAAAGTCCAAATTACTAAAAATTGAGTTCTTTTTGTAAAACAAAAGTAGGGATCCAAAATAACATATAAATTTTGAAATTACAAAAAATTGAGTTCTTTTGCATAAAACAAAAGTACGTATCGAGAATAAAATATAAGTATCCAAATTACTAAAAATTGAGTTCTTTTTGTAAAACAAAACTAGGGATCCAATATAAAATATAAATTTTGAAATTACAAAAAATTGAGTTCTTTTGCATAAAACAAAAGTACGTATCGAGAATAAAATATAAGTATCCAAATTACTAAAAATTGAGTTCTTTTTCTAAAACAAAACTAGGGATCCAATATAAAATATAAATTTCGAAATTACAAAAAAATTGAGTTCTTTTGCATAAAACAAAAGTACGTATCGAGAATAAAATATAAGTATCCAAATTACTAAAAATTGAGTTCTTTTTGTAAAACAAAACTAGGGATCCAAAATAAAATATAAATTTTGAAATTACAAAAAATTGAGTTCTTTTGCATAAAACAAAAGTACGTATCGAGAATAAAATATAAATTTCAGAATTATTAAATTGAGTTTCTTTTTTGTAAAACAAAACTACGGATGAAAAATAATATATATATATTTAGAAATTATTAAAAATTGAATTTCTTTTGTAAAACAAAAGTACGGATCGAAAAGAAAATATAAAAGTCCAAATTACTAAAAATTGAGTTCTTTTTGTAAAACAAAAGTAGGGATCCAAAATAACATATAAATTTTGAAATTACAAAAAATTGAGTTCTTTTGCATAAAACAAAAGTACGTATCGAGAATAAAATATAAGTATCCAAATTACTAAAAATTGAGTTCTTTATGTAAAACAAAACTAGGGATCCAAAATAAAATATAAATTTTGAAATTACAAAAAATTAAGTTCTTTTGCATAAAACAAAAGTACGTATCGAGAATAAAATATACATTTCAAAATTATGAAAAATTGAGTATCTTTTCTGTAAAACAAAATTACGGATGAAAAAAATATATATGTATTTCGAAATTATTAAAAATTGAATTTCTTTTGTAAAACAAGACTACGGATCGAAAAGAAAATATAAAAGTCCAAATTACTAAAAATTGAGTTCTTTTTGTAAAACAAAAGTAGGGATCCAAAATAACATATAAATTTTGAAATTACAAAAAATTGAGTTCTTTTGCATAAAACAAAAGTACGTATCGAGAATAAAATATAAGTATCCAAATTACTAAAAATTGAGTTCTTTATGTAAAACAAAACTAGGGATCCAAAATAAAATATAAATTTCGAAATTACAAAAAATTGAGTTCTTTTGCATAAAACAAAAGTACGTATCGAGAATAAAATATACATTTCAAAATTATGAAAAATTGAGTATCTTTTCTGTAAAACAAAATTACGGATGAAAAAAATATATATGTATTTCGAAATTATTAAAAATTGAATTTCTTTTGTAAAACAAGACTACGGATCGAAAAGAAAATATAAAAGTCCAAATTACTAAAAATTGAGTTCTTTTTGTAAAACAAAAGTAGGGATCCAAAATAACATATAAATTTTGAAATTACAAAAAATTGAGTTCTTTTGCATAAAACAAAAGTACGTAACGAGAATAAAATATAAGTATCCAAATTACTAAAAATTGAGTTCTTTTTGTAAAACAAAACTAGGGATCCAAAATAAAATATAAATTTCGAAATTACAAAAAATTGAATTCTTTTGCATAAAACAAAAGTACGTATCGAGAATAAAATATAAATTTCAAAATTATGAAAAATTGAGTTTCTTTTTGGTAAAACAAAACTACGGATGAAAAATAATATATATGTATTTCGAAATTATTAAAAATCGAATTTCTTTTGTAAAACAAAAGTATGGATCGAAAAGAAAATATAAATATCCATATTACTAAAAATTGAGTTCTTTTTGTAAAACAAAAGTAGGGATCCAAAATAAAATATAAATTTTGAAATCACAAAAAATTGAGTTCTTTTGCATAAAACAAAAGTACGTATCGAGAATAAAATATAAGTATCCAAATTACTAAAAATTGAGTTCTTTTTGTAAAACAAAACTAGGGATCCAAAATAAAATATAAATTTCGAAATTACAAAAAATTGAGTTCTTTTGCACAAAACAAAAGTACGTATCGAGAATAAAATATAAATTTCAAAATTATGAAAAATTGACTTTCTTTTCTGTAAAACAAAACTACGGATGAAAAATAATATATATATATTTTGATATTATTAAAAATCGAATTTCTTTTGTAAAACAAAGGTACGGATCGAAAAGAAAATATAAATATCCAAATTACTAAAAATTGAGTTCTTTTTGTAAAACAAATGTAGGGATCCAAAATAAGATATAAATTTTGAAATTACAAAAAATTGAGTTCTTTTGCATAAAACAAAAGTACGTATCGAGAATAGAATATAACTATCCAAATTACTAAAAATTGAGTTCTTTTTGTAAAACAATACTAGGGATCCAAAATAAAATATAAATTTCGAAATTACAAAAAATTGAGTTCTTTTGCATAAATCAAAAGTACGTATCGAGACTAAAATATAAATTTCAAAATTATGAAAAATTGAGTTTTTTTTTTTAAAACGAAACTACGGATGAAAAATAATATATATATATTTCGAAATTATTAAAAATTGAATTTCTTTTGTAAAACAAAAGTACGGATCGAAAAGAAAATATAAATATCCAAATTACTAAAAATTGAGTTCTTTTTGTAAAACAAAAGTAGGCATCCAAAATAAAATATTAATTTTGAAATTACAAAAAATTGAGTTCTTTTGCATAAAAGAAAAGTACGTATCGAGAATAAAATATAAGTATCCAAATTACTAAAAGTTGAGATCTTTTTGTAAAACAAAACTGCGGATCCAAAATAAAATATAAATTTTGAAATTACAAAAAATTGCGTTCTTTTGCATAAAAGAAAAGTAAGTATCGAGAATAAAATATAAATTTCAAAATTATGAAAAATTGAGTTTCTTTTTTGTAAAACATAACTACGGATGAAAAATAATATATATATATTTCAAAATTATTAGAAATTGAATTTCTTTTGTAAAACTAAAGTACGGATCGAAAAGAAAATATAAATAACCAAATTACTAAAAATTGAGTTCTTTTTGTAAAACAAAAGTAGGGATCCAAAATAAAATATAAATTTTGAAATTACAAAAAATTGAGTTCTTTTGCATAAAAGAAAAGTACGTATCGAGAATAAAATATAAATATCCAAATTACTAAAAATTGAGATCTTTTTGTAAAACAAAACTGCGGATCCAAAATAAAATATAAATTTTGAAATTACAAAAAATTGCGTTCTTTTGCATAAAAGAAAAGTAAGTATCGAGAATAAAATATAAATTTCAAAATTATGAAAAATTGAGTTTCTTTTTTGTAAAACATAACTACGGATGAAAAATAATATATATATATTTCAAAATTATTAGAAATTGAATTTCTTTTGTAAAACTAAAGTACGGATCGAAAAGAAAATATAAATAACCAAATTACTAAAAATTGAGTTCTTTTTGTAAAACAAAAGTAGGGATCCAAAATAAAATATAAATTTTGAAATTACAAAAAATTGAGTTCTTTTGCATAAAAGAAAAGTATGTATCGAGAATAAAATATAAGTATCCAAATTACTAAAAATTGAGATCTTTTTGTAAAACAAAACTAGGGATCCAAAATAAAATATAAATTTTGAAATTACAAAAAATTGAGTTCTTTTGCATAAAACAAAAGTACGTATCGAGAATAAAATATAAATTTCAAAATTATGAAAAATTTAGTTTCTTTTTTGTAAAACAAAACTACGGATGAAAAATAATATATATATATTTCGAAATTATTAGAAATTGAATTTCTTTTGTAAAACAAAAGTACGGATCGAAAAGAAAATATAAATATCCGAATTACTAAATATTGAGTTCTTTTTGTAAAACAAAAGTCGGGATCCAAAATAAAATATAAATTTTGAAATTACAAAAAATTGAGTTCTTTTGCATAAAACAAAAGTACGTATCGAGAATAAAATATAAGTATCCAAATTACTAAAAATTGAGTTCTTTTTGTTAAACAAAACTAGGGATCCAAAATAAAATATAAATTTCGAAATTACAAAAAATTGAGTTCTTTTGCATAAAACAAAAGTACGTATCGAGAATAAAATATAAATTTCAAAATTTTTAAAAATTGAGTTTCTTCTTTGTCAAACAAAACTACGGATGAAAAATAATATATATATTTCGAAACTATTAAAAATTGAATTTCTTTTGTAAAACAAAAGTACGTATCGAGAATAAAATATAAGTATCCAAATTACTAAAAATTGAGTTCTCTTTGTAAAACAAAACTAGGGATCCAAAATAAAATATAAATTTCAAAATTACAAAAAATTGAGTTCTTTTGCATAAAACAAAAGTATGTATCGAGAATAAAATATAAATTTCAAAATTATGAAAAATTGACTTTCTTTTCTGTAAAACAAAACTACGGATGAAAAATAATATATATATATTTCGAAATTATTAAAAATTGAATTTCTTTTGAAAAACAAATCTACGGATCGAAAAGAAAATATAAATATCCAAATTACTAAAAATTGAGTTCTTTTTGAAAAACAAATGTAAGGATCCAAAATAAGATATAAATTTTGAAATTACAAAAAATTGAGTTCTTTTGCATAAAACAAAAGTACGTATCGAGAATAGAATATAAGTATCAAAATTACTAAAAATTGAGTTCTTTTGTAAAACAAAACTAGGGATCCAAAATAAAATATAAATTTTGAAATTACAAAAATTGAGTTCTTTTGCATAAAACAAAAGTACGTATCGAGAATAAAATATAAGTATCCAAATTACTAAAAATTGAGTTCTTTTGTAAAACAAAACTAGGGATCCAAAATAAAATATAAATTTCGAAATTACAAAAATTGAGTTCTTTTGCATAAAACAAAGTACGTATTGAGAATAAAATATAAATTTCAAAGTTATGAGAAATTGAGTTTCTTTTTTTTAAAACAAAACTACGGATGAAAAATAATATATATATATTTCGAAATTATTAAAAATTGAATTTCTTTTGTAAAACAAAAGTACGAATCGAAAAGAAAATATAAATATCCAAATTACTATAAATTGAGTTCTTTTTGTAAAACAACAGTAGGCATCCAAAATAAAATATAAATTTTGACATTACAAAAAATTGAGTTCTTTTGCATAAAAGAAAAGTACGTATCGAGAATAAAATATAGGTATCGAAATTACTAAAAATTGACATGTTTTTGTAAAACAAAACTAGGGATCCAAAATAAAATATAAATTTTGAAATTACAAAAAATTGAGTTCTTTTGCATAAAACAATAGTACGTATCGAGAATAAAATATAAATTTCAAAATTATGAAAAATTGAGTTTTTTTTTTGTAAAACAAAACTACGAATGAAAAATAATATATATATATTTCGAAATTATTAGAAATTGAATTTCTTTTGTAAAACTAAAGTACGGATCGAAAAGAAAATATAAATATCCAAATTACTAAAAATTGAGTTCTTTTTGTAAAAGAAAAGTAGGGATCCAAAATAAAATATCAATTTTGAAATTACAAAAAATTGAGTTCTTTTGCATAAAAGAAAAGTACGTATCGAGAATAAAATATAAGTATCCAAATTACTAAAAATTGAGATCTTTTTGTAAAACAAAACTAGGGATCCAAAATAAAATATAAATTTTGAAATTACAAAAAATTGACTTCTTTTGCATAAACCAAAAGTACGTATCGAGAATAAAATATAAATTTCAAAATTATGAAAAATTGAGTTTCTTTTTTGTAAAACAAAACTACGGATAAAAAATAATATATATATATTTCGAAATTATTAGAAATTGAATTTCTTTTGTAAAACAAAAGTACGGATCGAAAAGAAAATATAAATATCCAAATTACTAAATATTGAGTTCTTTTTGTAAGACAAAAGTAGGGATCCAAAATAAAATCTAAATTTCGAAATTACAAAAAATTGAGTTCTTTTGCATAAAACAGAAGTACGTATTGAGAATAAAATATAAATTTCAAAATTATGAAAAATTAAGTTCTTTTTGTAAAACAAAACTAGGGATCCAAAATAATATATATATATTTCAAAATTATTAAAAATTGAATTTCTTTTGTAAAACAAAAGTACGGATCGAAAAGAGAATATAAATATCCAAATTACTAAAAATTGAGTTCTTTTTGTAAAACAAAAGTAGGGATGCAAAATAAAATATAAATTTTGAAATTACAAAAATTGAGTTCTGTTGCATAAAACAAAAGTACATATCGAGAATAAAATATAAGTATCCAAATTACTAAAAATTTAGTTCTTTTTGTAAAACAAAACTAGGGATCCAAAATAAAATATAAATTTCGAAATTACAAAAAATTGAGTTCTTTTGCATAAAACAAAAGTACGTATCGAGAATAAAATATAAGTATCCAAATTACTAAAAATTGAGTTCTTTTTGTAAAACAAATGTAGGGATCCAAAATAAAATATAAATTTTGAAATTACAAAAAATTGAGTTCTTTTGCATAAAACAGAAGTACGTATCGAGAATAAAATATAAGTATCCAAATTACTAAAAATTAAGTTCTTTTTGTAAAACAAAACTAGGGATCCAAAATAAAATATAAATTTCGAAATTACAAAAATTGAGTTCTTTTGCATAAAACAAAAGTACGTATCGAGAATAAAATATAAATTTCAAAATTTTGAAAAATTGAATTTCTTTTTGTCAAACAAAACTACGGATGAAAAATAATATATATATTTCGAAACTATTAAAAATTAAATTTCTTTTGTAAAACAAAAGTACGTATCGAGAATATAATATAAGTATCCAAATTACTAAAAATTGAGTTCTTTTTGTAAAACAAAACTAGGGATCCAAAATAAAATATAAGTTTTGAAATTTCAAAAAATTGAGTCTTTTCAATAAAACAAAAGTACGTAACGAGAATAAAATATAAGTATCCAAATTACTAAAAATTGAGTTCTTTTTGTAAAACAAAACTAGGGATCCAAAATAAAATATAAATGTAAAAATTACAAAAAATTGAGTTCTTTTGCATAAGACAAAAGTATGTATCGAGAATAAAATATAAATTTCAAAATTATGAAAAATTGACTTTCTTTTACGTAGAAACAAAACTACGGATGAAAAATAATATATATATATATATTTCGAAATTATTAAAAATTGAATTTCTTTTGTAAAACAAAACTACGGATCGAAAAGAAAATATAAATATCCAAATTAAAAAAATTGAGTTCTTTTGAAAAAAATGTAAGGATCCAAAATAAGATATAAATTTTGAAATTACAAAAATTGAGTTCTTTTGCATAAAACAAAAGTACGTATCGAGAATAGAATATAAGTATCAAAATTACTAAAAATTGAGTTCTTTTTGTAAAACAAAACTAGGGATCCAAAATAAAATATAAATTTTGAAATTACAAAAAATTGAGTTCTTTTGCATAAAACAAAAGTACGTATCGAGAATAAAATATAAGTGTCCAAATTACTAAACATTGAGTTCTTTTTGTAAAACAAAACTAGGCATCCAAAATAAAATATAAATTTCGAAATTACAAAAAATTGAGTTCTTTTGCATAAAACAAAAGTACGTATCGAGAATAGAATATAAGTATCAAAATTACTAAAAATTGAGTTCTTTTTGTAAAACAAAACTAGGGATCCAAAATAAAATATAAATTTTGAAATTACAAAAAATTGAGTTCTTTTGCATAAAACAAAAGTACGTATCGAGAATAAAATATAAGTATCCAAATTACTAAAAATTGAGTTCTTTTTGTAAAACAAAACTAGGGATCCAAAATAAAATATAAATTTCGAAATTACAAAAAATTGAGTTCTTTTGCATAAAACAAAGTACGTATTGAGAATAAAATATAAATTTCAAAGTTATGAGAAATTGAGTTTCTTTTTTTTAAAACAAAACTACGGATGAAAAATAATATATATATATTTCGAAATTATTAAAAATTGAATTTCTTTTGTAAAACAAAAGTACGAATCGAAAAGAAAATATAAATATCCAAATTACTATAAATTGAGTTCTTTTTGTAAAACAACAGTAGGCATCCAAAATAAAATATAAATTTTGACATTACAAAAAATTGAGTTCTTTTGCATAAAAGAAAAGTACGTATCGAGAATAAAATATAGGTATCGAAATTACTAAAAATTGACATGTTTTTGTAAAACAAAACTAGGGATCCAAAATAAAATATAAATTTTGAAATTACAAAAAATTGAGTTCTTTTGCATAAAACAATAGTACGTATCGAGAATAAAATATAAATTTCAAAATTATGAAAAATTGAGTTTTTTTTTTGTAAAACAAAACTACGAATGAAAAATAATATATATATATTTCGAAATTATTAGAAATTGAATTTCTTTTGTAAAACTAAAGTACTGGATCGAAAAGAAAATATAAATATCCAAATTACTAAAAATTGAGTTCTTTTGTAAAAGAAAAGTAGGGATCCAAAATAAAATATCAATTTTGAAATTACAAAAAATTGAGTTCTTTTGCATAAAAGAAAAGTACGTATCGAGAATAAAATATAAGTATCCAAATTACTAAAAATTGAGATCTTTTTGTAAAACAAAACTAGGGATCCAAAATAAAATATAAATTTTGAAATTACAAAAAATTGACTTCTTTTGCATAAAACAAAAGTACGTATTGAGAATAAAATATAAATTTCAAAATTATGAAAAATTGAGTTTCTTTTTTGTAAAACAAAACTACGGATGAAAAATAATATATATATATTTCGAAATTATTAGAAATTGAATTTCTTTTGTAAAACAAAAGTACGGATCGAAAAGAAAATATAAATATCCAAATTACTAAATATTGAGTTCTTTTTGTAAAACAAAAGTAGGGATCCAAAATAAAATCTAAATTTCGAAATTACAAAAAATTGAGTTCTTTTGCATAAAACAGAAGTACGTATTGAGAATAAAATATAAATTTCAAAATTATGAAAAATTAAGTTCTTTTTGTAAAACAAAACTAGGGATCCAAAATAATATATATATATTTCAA
The DNA here is from genome assembly GCA_030347555.1 of Lablab purpureus. Lineage (NCBI taxonomy): Eukaryota > Viridiplantae > Streptophyta > Magnoliopsida > Fabales > Fabaceae > Lablab > Lablab purpureus. The sequence goes on along the minus strand of CM059258.1, from coordinate 10,760,488 downwards.
AATTATTAAAAATTGAATTTCTTTTGTAAAACAAAAGTACGGATCGAAAAGAGAATATAAATATCCAAATTACTAAAAATTGAGTTCTTTTTGTAAAACAAAAGTAGGGATGCAAAATAAAATATAAATTTTGAAATTACAAAAAATTGAGTTCTGTTGCATAAAACAAAAGTACATATCGAGAATAAAATATAAGTATCCAAATTACTAAAAATTTAGTTCTTTTTGTAAAACAAAACTAGGGATCCAAAATAAAATATAAATTTCGAAATTACAAAAAATTGAGTTCTTTTGCATAAAACAAAAGTACGTATCGAGAATAAAATATAAGTATCCAAATTACTAAAAATTGAGTTCTTTTTGTAAAACAAATGTAGGGATCCAAAATAAAATATAAATTTTGAAATTACAAAAATTGAGTTCTTTTGCATAAAACGAAGTACGTATCGAGAATAAAATATAAGTATCCAAATTACTAAAAATTAAGTTCTTTTGTAAAACAAAACTAGGGATCCAAAATAAAATATAAATTTCGAAATTACAAAAAATTGAGTTCTTTTGCATAAAACAAAAGTACGTATCGAGAATAAAATATAAATTTCAAAATTTTGAAAAATTGAATTTCTTTTTTGTCAAACAAAACTGCGGATGAAAAATAATATATATATTTCGAAACTATTAAAAATTAAATTTCTTTTGTAAAACAAAAGTACGTATCGAGAATATAATATAAGTATCCAAATTACTAAAAATTGAGTTCTTTTTGTAAAACAAAACTAGGGATCCAAAATAAAATATAAGTTTTGAAATTTCAAAAAATTGAGTCTTTTCAATAAAACAAAAGTACGTAACGAGAATAAAATATAAGTATCCAAATTACTAAAAATTGAGTTCTTTTTGTAAAACAAAACTAGGGATCCAAAATAAAATATAAATGTAAAAATTACAAAAAATTGAGTTCTTTTGCATAAGACAAAAGTATGTATCGAGAATAAAATATAAATTTCAAAATTATGAAAAATTGACTTTCTTTTCTGTAAAACAAAACTACAGATGAAAAATAATATATATATATATATATTTCGAAATTATTAAAAATTGAATTTCTTTTGTAAAACAAAACTACGGATCGAAAAGAAAATATAAATATCCAAATTAAAAAAAATTGAGTTCTTTTTGAAAAAAAATGTAAGGATCCAAAATAAGATATAAATTTTGAAATTACAAAAAATTGAGTTCTTTTGCATAAAACAAAAGTACGTATCGAGAATAGAATATAAGTATCAAAATTACTAAAAATTGAGTTCTTTTTGTAAAACAAAACTAGGGATCCAAAATAAAATATAAATTTTGAAATTACAAAAATTGAGTTCTTTTGCATAAAACAAAAGTACGTATCGAGAATAAAATATAAGTGTCCAAATTACTAAACATTGAGTTCTTTTTGTAAAACAAAACTAGGCATCCAAAATAAAATATAAATTTCGAAATTACAAAAAATTGAGTTCTTTTGCATAAAACAAAAGTACGTATCGAGAATAAAATATAAGTATCCAAATTACTAAAAATTGAGTTCTTTTTGTAAATCAAAACTAGGGATCCAAAATGAAATATAAATTTTGAAATTACAAAAAATTGAGTTCTTTTGGATAAAACAAAAGTATGTATCGACAATAAAATATAAATTTCAAAATTATGAAAAATTTACTTTCTTTTCTGTAAAACAAAACTACGGATGAAAAATAATATATATATATTTCGAAATTATTAAAAATTGAATTTCTTTTGTAAAACAAAACTACGGATCGAAAAGAAAATATAAATATCCAAATTACTAAAAATTGAGTTCTTTTTGAAAAACAAATGTACGGATCCAAAATAAGATATAAATTTTGAAATTACAAAAAATTGAGTTCTTTTGCATAAAACAAAAGTACGTATCGAGAATAAAATATAAGTATCCAAATTACTAAAAATTGAGTTCTTTTTGTAAAACAAATGTACGGATCCAAAATAAAATATAAATTTTGAAATTACAAAAAATTGAGTTCTTTTGCATAAAACAGAAGTACGTATGGAGAATAAAATATAAGTATCCAAATTACTAAAAATTAAGTTCTTTTTGTAAAACAAAACTAGGGATCCAAAATAAAATATAAATTTCGAAATTACAAAAAATTGAGTTCTTTTGCATAAAACAAAAGTACGTATCGAAAATAAAATATAAATTTCAAAATTTTCAAAAATTGAGTTTCTTTTTTGTCAAACAAAACTGCGGATGAAAAATAATATATATATTTCGAAACTATCAAAAATTGAATTTCTTTTGTAAAACAAAAGTACGTATCGAGAATAAAATATAAGTATCCAAATTACTAAAAATTGAGTTCTTTTTGTAAAACAAAACTAGGGATCCAAAATAAAATATAAATTTTGAAATATCAAAAAATTGAGTCTTTTCAATAAAACAAAAGTACGTAACGAGAATAAAATATAAGTATCCAAATTACTAAAAATTGAGTTCTTTTTGTAAAACAAAACTAGGGATCCAAAATAAAATATAAATTTCAAAATTACAAAAAATTGAGTTCTTTTGCATAAGACAAAAGTATGTATCGAGAATAAAATATAAATTTCAAAATTATGAAAAATTGACTTTCTTTTCTGTAAAACAAAACTACGGATGAAAAATAATATATATATATTTCAAAATTATTAAAAATTGAATTTCTTTTGTAAAACAAAACTACGGATCGAAAAGAAAATATAAATATCCAAATTACTAAAAATTGAGTTCTTTTTGAAAAACAAATGTAAGGATCCAAAATAAGATATAAATTTTGAAATTACAAAAAATTGAGTTCTTTTGCATAAAACAAAAGTGCGTATCGAGAATAGAATATAAGTATCAAAATTACTAAAAATTGAGTTCCTTTTGTAAAAAAAAACTAGGGATCCAAAATAAAATATAAATTTTGAAATTACAAAAAATTGAGTTCTTTTGCATAAAACAAAAGTACGTATCGAGAATAAAATATAAATTTCAAAATTACAAAAAATTGAGTTCTTTTGCATAAAACAAAAGTACGTATCGAGAATAAAATATAAGTGTCCAAATTACTAAAAATTGAGTTCTTTTTGTAAAACAAAACTAGGCATCCAAAATAAAATATAAATTTCGAAATTACAAAAAATTGAGTTCTTTTGCATAAAACAAAAGTACATATCGAGAATAAAATATAAGTATCCAAATTACTAAAAATTGAGTTCTTTTTGTAAAACAAAACTAGGGATCCAAAATAAAATATAAATTTTGAAATTACAAAAAATTGAGTTCTTTTGGATAAAACAAAAGTATATATCGACAATAAAATATAAATTTCAAAATTATGAAAAATTTACTTTCTTTTCTGTAAAACAAAACTACGGATGAAAAATAATATATATATATTTCGAAATTATTAAAAATTGAATTTCTTTTGTAAAACAAAAGTACGGATCGAAAAGAAAATATAAATATCCAAATTACTAAACAATGAGTTCTTTTTGAAAAACAAATATAAGGATCCAAAATAAGATATAAATTTTGAAATTACAAAAAATTGAGTTCTTTTGCATAAAACAAAAGTACGTATCGAGAATAAAATATAAGTATCCAAATTACTAAAAATTGAGTTCTTTTTGTAAAACAAATGTAGGGATCCAAAATAAAATATAAATTTTTAAATTACAAAAAATTGAGTTCTTTTGCATAAAACAGAAGTACGTATCGAGAATAAAATATAAGTATCCAAATTACTAAAAATTAAGTTCTTTTTGTAAAACAAAACTAGGGATCCAAAATAAAATATAAATTTCGAAATTACAAAAAATTGAGTTCTTTTGCATAAAACAAAAGTACGTATCGAGAATAAAATATAAGTGTCCAAATTACTAAACATTGAGTTCTTTTTGTAAAACAAAACTAGGCATCCAAAATAAAATATAAATTTTGAAATTACAAAAAATTGAGTTCTTTTGCATAAAACAAAAGTACGTATCGAGAATAAAATATAAGTATCCAAATTACTAAAAATTGAGTTCTTTTTGTAAAACAAAACTAGGGATCCAAAATAAAATATAAATTTTGAAATTACAAAAAATTGAGTTCTTTTGGATAAAACAAAAGTATGTATCGACAATAAACTATAAATTTCAAAATTATGAAAAATTTACTTTCTTTTCTGTAAAACAAAACTACGGATGAAAAATAATATATATATATTTCGAAATTATTAAAAATTGAATTCTTTTTGTAAAACAAAAGTACGTATCGAGAATAAAATATAAGTATCCAAATTACTAAAAATTGAGTTCTTTTTGTAAAACAAAACTAGGGATCCAAAATAAAATATAAATTTTGAAATTTCAAAAAAATGAGTCTTTTCAATAAAATAAAAGTACGTAACGAGAATAAAATATAAGTATCCAAATTACTAAAAATTGAGTTCTTTTTGTAAAACAAAACTAGGGATCCAAAATAAAATATAAATTTCAAAATTACAAAAATTGAGTTCTTTTGCATAAGACAAAAGTATGTATCGAGAATAAAATATAAATTTCAAAATTATGAAAAATTGACTTTCTTTTCTGTAAAACAAAACTACAGATGAAAAATAATATATATATATATATTTCGAAATTATTAAAAATTGAATTTCTTTTGTAAAACAAAACTACGGATCGAAAAGAAAATATAAATATCCAAATTACTAAAAATTGAGTTCTTTTTGAAAAAAAATGTAAGGATCCAAAATAAGATATAAATTTTGAAATTACAAAAAATTGAGTTCTTTTGCATAGAACAAAAGTACGTATCGAGAATAGAATATAAGTATCAAAATTACTAAAAATTGAGTTCTTTTTGTAAAACAAAACTAGGGATCCAAAATAAAATATAAATTTTGAAATTACAAAAAATTGAGTTCTTTTGCATAAAACAAAAGTACGTATCGAGAATAAAATATAAGTATCCAAATTACTAAAAATTGAGTTCTTTTTGTAAAACAAAACTAGGGATCCAAAATAAAATATAAATTTTGAAATTACAAAAAATTGAGTTCTTTTGGATAAAACAAAAGTATGTATCGACAATAAAATATAAATTTCAAAATTATGAAAAATTTACTTTCTTTTCTGTAAAACAAAACTACGGATGAAAAATAATATATATATATTTCGAAATTATTAAAAATTGAATTTCTTTTGTAAAACAAAAGTACGGATCGAAAAGAAAATATAAATATCCAAATTACTAAAAATTGAGTTCTTTTTGAAAAACAAATGTACGGATCCAAAATAAGATATAAATTTTGAAATTACAAAAAATTGAGTTCTTTTGCATAAAACAAAAGTACGTATCGAGAATAAAATATAAGTATCCAAATTACTAAAAATTGAGTTCTTTTTGTAAAACAAAACTAGGGATGCAAAATAAAATATAAATTTCAAAATTACAAAAAATTGAGTTCTTTTGCATAAGACAAAAGTATGTATCGAGAATAAAATATAAATTTCAAAATTATGAAAAATTGACTTTCTTTTCTGTAAAACAAAACTACGGATGAAAAATAATATATATATATATATTTCGAAATTATTAAAAATTGAATTTCTTTTGTAAAACAAAACTACGGATCGAAAAGAAAATATAAATATCCAAATTACTAAAAATTGAGTTCTTTTTGAAAAAAATGTAAGGATCCAAAATAAGATATAAATTTTGAAATTACAAAAAATTGAGTTCTTTTGCATAAAACAAAAGTACGTATCGAGAATAGAATATAAGTATCAAAATTACTAAAAATTGAGTTCTTTTTGTAAAACAAAACTAGGGATCCAAAATAAAATATAAATTTTGAAATTACAAAAATTGAGTTCTTTTGCATAAAACAAAAGTACGTATCGAGAATAAAATATAAGTATCCAAATTACTAAAAATTGAGTTCTTTTTGTAAAAACAAAACTAGGGATCCAAAATAAAATATAAATTTTGAAATTACAAAAAATTGAGTTCTTTTGGATAAAACAAAAGTATGTATCGACAATAAAATATAAATTTCAAAATTATGAAAAATTTACTTTCTTTTACGTAAAACAAAACTACGGATGAAAAATAATATATATATATTTCGAAATTATTAAAAATTGAATTTCTTTTGTAAAACAAAAGTACGGATCGAAAAAGAAAATATAAATATCCAAATTACTAAAAATTGAGTTCTTTTTGAAAAACAAATGTACGGATCCAAAATAAGATATAAATTTTGAAATTACAAAAAATTGAGTTCTTTTGCATAAAACAAAAGTACGTAATGAGAATAAAATATAAGTATCCAAATTACTAAAAATTGAGTTCTTTTTGTAAAACAAAACTAGGGATGCAAAATAAAATATAAATTTCAAAATTACAAAAATTGAGTTCTTTTGCATAAGACAAAAGTATGTATCGAGAATAAAATATAAATTTCAAAATTATGAAAAATTGACTTTCTTTTACGTAAAAACAAAACTACGGATGAAAAATAATATATATATATATTTCGAAATTATTAAAAATTGAATTTCTTTTGTAAAACAAAACTACGGATCGAAAAGAAAATATAAATATCCAAATTACTAAAAATTGAGTTCTTTTTGAAAAAAATGTAAGGATCCAAAATAAGATATAAATTTTGAAATTACAAAAATTGAGTTCTTTTGCATAAAACAAAAGTACGTATCGAGAATAGAATATAAGTATCAAAATTACTAAAAATTGAGTTCTTTTTGTAAAACAAAACTAGGGATCCAAAATAAAATATAAATTTTGAAATTACAAAAAATTGAGTTCTTTTGCATAAAACAAAAGTACGTATCGAGAATAAAATATAAGTATCCAAATTACTAAAAATTGAGTTCTTTTTGTAAAACAAAACTAGGGATCCAAAATAAAATATAAATTTTGAAATTACAAAAAATTGAGTTCTTTTGGATAAAACAAAAGTATGTATCGACAATAAAATATAAATTTCAAAATTATGAAAAATTTACTTTCTTTTACGTAAAAACAAAACTACGGATGAAAAATAATATATATATATTTCGAAATTATTAAAAATTGAATTTCTTTTGTAAAACAAAAGTACTGGATCGAAAAGAAAATATAAATATCCAAATTACTAAAAATTGAGTTCTTTTGAAAAACAAATGTACGGATCCAAAATAAGATATAAATTTTGAAATTACAAAAAATTGAGTTCTTTTGCATAAAACAAAAGTACGTAATGAGAATAAAATATAAGTATCCAAATTACTAAAAATTGAGTTCTTTTTGTAAAACAAAACTAGGGATGCAAAATAAAATATAAATTTCAAAATTACAAAAAATTGAGTTCTTTTGCATAAGACAAAAGTATGTATCGAGAATAAAATATAAATTTCAAAATTATGAAAAATTGACTTTCTTTTACGTAAAAACAAAACTACGGATGAAAAATAATATATATATATATTTCGAAATTATTAAAAATTGAATTTCTTTTGTAAAACAAAACTACGGATCGAAAAGAAAATATAAATATCCAAATTACTAAAAATTGAGTTCTTTTTGAAAAAAATGTAAGGATCCAAAATAAGATATAAATTTTGAAATTACAAAAATTGAGTTCTTTTGCATAAAACAAAAGTACGTATCGAGAATAGAATATAAGTATCAAAATTACTAAAAATTGAGTTCTTTTTGTAAAAACAAAACTAGGGATCCAAAATAAAATATAAATTTTGAAATTACAAAAAATTGAGTTCTTTTGCATAAAACAAAAGTACGTATCGAGAATAAAATATAAGTATCCAAATTACTAAAAATTGAGTTCTTTTGTAAAACAAAACTAGGGATCCAAAATAAAATATAAATTTTGAAATTACAAAAATTGAGTTCTTTTGGATAAAACAAAAGTATGTATCGACAATAAAATATAAATTTCAAAATTATGAAAAATTTACTTTCTTTTACGTAAAACAAAACTACGGATGAAAAATAATATATATATATTTCGAAATTATTAAAAATTGAATTTCTTTTGTAAAACAAAAGTACTGGATCGAAAAGAAAATATAAATATCCAAATTACTAAAAATTGAGTTCTTTTGAAAAACAAATGTACGGATCCAAAATAAGATATAAATTTTGAAATTACAAAAAATTGAGTTCTTTTGCATAAAACAAAAGTACGTAATGAGAATAAAATATAAGTATCCAAATTACTAAAAATTGAGTTCTTTTTGTAAAACAAAACTAGGGATGCAAAATAAAATATAAATTTCAAAATTACAAAAAATTGAGTTCTTTTGCATAAGACAAAAGTATGTATCGAGAATAAAATATAAATTTCAAAATTATGAAAAATTGACTTTCTTTTACGTAAAACAAAACTACGGATGAAAAATAATATATATATATATTTCGAAATTATTAAAAATTGAATTTCTTTTGTAAAACAAAACTACGGATCGAAAAGAAAATATAAATATCCAAATTACTAAAAATTGAGTTCTTTTTGAAAAAAATGTAAGGATCCAAAATAAGATATAAATTTTGAAATTACAAAAATTGAGTTCTTTTGCATAAAACAAAAGTACGTATCGAGAATAGAATATAAGTATCAAAATTACTAAAAATTGAGTTCTTTTTGTAAAACAAAACTAGGGATCCAAAATAAAATATAAATTTTGAAATTACAAAAAATTGAGTTCTTTTGCATAAAACAAAAGTACGTATCGAGAATAAAATATAAGTATCCAAATTACTAAAAATTGAGTTCTTTTTGTAAAAACAAAACTAGGGATCCAAAATAAAATATAAATTTTGAAATTACAAAAAATTGAGTTCTTTTGGATAAAACAAAAGTATGTATCGACAATAAAATATAAATTTCAAAATTATGAAAAATTTACTTTCTTTTACGTAAAAACAAAACTACGGATGAAAAATAATATATATATATTTCGAAATTATTAAAAATTGAATTTCTTTTGTAAAACAAAAGTACGGATCGAAAAGAAAATATAAATATCCAAATTACTAAAAATTGAGTTCTTTTTGAAAAACAAATGTACGGATCCAAAATAAGATATAAATTTTGAAATTACAAAAATTGAGTTCTTTTGCATAAAACAAAAGTACGTAATGAGAATAAAATATAAGTATCCAAATTACTAAAAATTGAGTTCTTTTTGTAAAACAAAACTAGGGATGCAAAATAAAATATAAATTTCAAAATTACAAAAAATTGAGTTCTTTTGCATAAGACAAAAGTATGTATCGAGAATAAAATATAAATTTCAAAATTATGAAAAATTGACTTTCTTTTACGTAAAAACAAAACTACGGATGAAAAATAATATATATATATATTTCGAAATTATTAAAAATTGAATTTCTTTTGTAAAACAAAACTACGGATCGAAAAGAAAATATAAATATCCAAATTACTAAAAATTGAGTTCTTTTGAAAAAAATGTAAGGATCCAAAATAAGATATAAATTTTGAAATTACAAAAAATTGAGTTCTTTTGCATAAAACAAAAGTACGTATCGAGAATAGAATATAAGTATCAAAATTACTAAAAATTGAGTTCTTTTTGTAAAACAAAACTAGGGATCCAAAATAAAATATAAATTTTGAAATTACAAAAAATTGAGTTCTTTTGCATAAAACAAAGAATGCGTATCGAGAATAAAATATAAGTATCCAAATTACTAAAAATTGAGTTCTTTTTGTAAAAACAAAACTAGGGATCCAAAATAAAATATAAATTTTGAAATTACAAAAAATTGAGTTCTTTTGGATAAAACAAAAGTATGTATCGACAATAAAATATAAATTTCAAAATTATGAAAAATTTACTTTCTTTTACGTAAAAACAAAACTACGGATGAAAAATAATATATATATATTTCGAAATTATTAAAAATTGAATTTCTTTTGTAAAACAAAAGTACGGATCGAAAAGAAAATATAAATATCCAAATTACTAAAAATTGAGTTCTTTTTGAAAAACAAATGTACGGATCCAAAATAAGATATAAATTTTGAAATTACAAAAAATTGAGTTCTTTTGCATAAAACAAAAGTACGTAATGAGAATAAAATATAAGTATCCAAATTACTAAAAATTGAGTTCTTTTTGTAAAACAAAACTAGGGATGCAAAATAAAATATAAATTTCAAAATTACAAAAAATTGAGTTCTTTTGCATAAGACAAAAGTATGTATCGAGAATAAAATATAAATTTCAAAATTATGAAAAATTGACTTTCTTTTACGTAAAAACAAAACTACGGATGAAAAATAATATATATATATATTTCGAAATTATTAAAAATTGAATTTCTTTTGTAAAACAAAACTACGGATCGAAAAGAAAATATAAATATCCAAATTACTAAAAATTGAGTTCTTTTTGAAAAAAATGTAAGGATCCAAAATAAGATATAAATTTTGAAATTACAAAAAATTGAGTTCTTTTGCATAAAACAAAAGTACGTATCGAGAATAGAATATAAGTATCAAAATTACTAAAAATTGAGTTCTTTTTGTAAAACAAAACTAGGGATCCAAAATAAAATATAAATTTTGAAATTACAAAAAATTGAGTTCTTTTGCATAAAACAAAAGTACGTATCGAGAATAAAATATAAGTATCCAAATTACTAAAAATTGAGTTCTTTTTGTAAAAACAAAACTAGGGATCCAAAATAAAATATAAATTTTGAAATTACAAAAAATTGAGTTCTTTTGGATAAAACAAAAGTATGTATCGACAATAAAATATAAATTTCAAAATTATGAAAAATTTACTTTCTTTTACGTAAAACAAAACTACGGATGAAAAATAATATATATATATTTCGAAATTATTAAAAATTGAATTTCTTTTGTAAAACAAAAGTACGGATCGAAAAGAAAATATAAATATCCAAATTACTAAAAATTGAGTTCTTTTTGAAAAACAAATGTACGGATCCAAAATAAGATATAAATTTTGAAATTACAAAAAATTGAGTTCTTTTGCATAAAACAAAAGTACGTAATGAGAATAAAATATAAGTATCCAAATTACTAAAAATTGAGTTCTTTTTGTAAAACAAAACTAGGGATGCAAAATAAAATATAAATTTCAAAATTACAAAAAATTGAGTTCTTTTGCATAAGACAAAAGTATGTATCGAGAATAAAATATAAATTTCAAAATTATGAAAAATTGACTTTCTTTTACGTAAAAACAAAACTACGGATGAAAAATAATATATATATATATTTCGAAATTATTAAAAATTGAATTTCTTTTGTAAAACAAAACTACGGATCGAAAAGAAAATATAAATATCCAAATTACTAAAAATTGAGTTCTTTTTGAAAAAAATGTAAGGATCCAAAATAAGATATAAATTTTGAAATTACAAAAAATTGAGTTCTTTTGCATAAAACAAAAGTACGTATCGAGAATAGAATATAAGTATCAAAATTACTAAAAATTGAGTTCTTTTGTAAAACAAAACTAGGGATCCAAAATAAAATATAAATTTTGAAATTACAAAAAATTGAGTTCTTTTGCATAAAACAAAAGTACGTATCGAGAATAAAATATAAGTATCCAAATTACTAAAAATTGAGTTCTTTTTGTAAAACAAAACTAGGGATCCAAAATAAAATATAAATTTTGAAATTACAAAAAATTGAGTTCTTTTGGATAAAACAAAAGTATGTATCGACAATAAAATATAAATTTCAAAATTATGAAAAATTTACTTTCTTTTACGTAAAAACAAAACTACGGATGAAAAATAATATATATATATTTCGAAATTATTAAAAATTGAATTTCTTTTGTAAAACAAAAGTACTGGATCGAAAAGAAAATATAAATATCCAAATTACTAAAAATTGAGTTCTTTTTGAAAAACAAATGTACGGATCCAAAATAAGATATAAATTTTGAAATTACAAAAAATTGAGTTCTTTTGCATAAAACAAAAGTACGTAATGAGAATAAAATATAAGTATCCAAATTACTAAAAATTGAGTTCTTTTTGTAAAACAAAACTAGGGATGCAAAATAAAATATAAATTTCAAAATTACAAAAAATTGAGTTCTTTTGCATAAGACAAAAGTATGTATCGAGAATAAAATATAAATTTCAAAATTATGAAAAATTGACTTTCTTTTACGTAAAAACAAAACTACGGATGAAAAATAATATATATATATATTTCGAAATTATTAAAAATTGAATTTCTTTTGTAAAACAAAACTACGGATCGAAAAGAAAATATAAATATCCAAATTACTAAAAATTGAGTTCTTTTTGAAAAAAATGTAAGGATCCAAAATAAGATATAAATTTTGAAATTACAAAAAATTGAGTTCTTTTGCATAAAACAAAAGTACGTATCGAGAATAGAATATAAGTATCAAAATTACTAAAAATTGAGTTCTTTTTGTAAAACAAAACTAGGGATCCAAAATAAAATATAAATTTTGAAATTACAAAAAATTGAGTTCTTTTGCATAAAACAAAAGTACGTATCGAGAATAAAATATAAGTATCCAAATTACTAAAAATTGAGTTCTTTTTGTAAAAACAAAACTAGGGATCCAAAATAAAATATAAATTTTGAAATTACAAAAAATTGAGTTCTTTTGGATAAAACAAAAGTATGTATCGACAATAAAATATAAATTTCAAAATTATGAAAAATTTACTTTCTTTTACGTAAAACAAAACTACGGATGAAAAATAATATATATATATTTCGAAATTATTAAAAATTGAATTTCTTTTGTAAAACAAAAGTACGGATCGAAAAGAAAATATAAATATCCAAATTACTAAAAATTGAGTTCTTTTTGAAAAACAAATGTACGGATCCAAAATAAGATATAAATTTTGAAATTACAAAAAATTGAGTTCTTTTGCATAAAACAAAAGTACGTAATGAGAATAAAATATAAGTATCCAAATTACTAAAAATTGAGTTCTTTTTGTAAAAACAAAACTAGGGATCCTAAATAAAATATCAATTTCGAAATTACAAAAAATTGAGTTCTTTTGCATAGAACAAAAGTACGTATCAAGAATAAAATATAAATTTCAAAATTATGAAAAATTGACTTTCTTTTACGTAAAAACAAAACTACGGATGAAAAATAATATATATATATATTTCGAAATTATTAAAAATTGAATTTCTTTTGTAAAACAAAACTACGGATCGAAAAGAAAATATAAATATCCAAATTACTAAAAATTGAGTTCTTTTTGAAAAAAATGTAAGGATCCAAAATAAGATATAAATTTTGAAATTACAAAAAATTGAGTTCTTTTGCATAAAACAAAAGTACGTATCGAGAATAGAATATAAGTATCAAAATTACTAAAAATTGAGTTCTTTTTGTAAAACAAAACTAGGGATCCAAAATAAAATATAAATTTTGAAATTACAAAAAATTGAGTTCTTTTGCATAAAACAAAAGTACGTATCGAGAATAAAATATAAGTATCCAAATTACTAAAAATTGAGTTCTTTTTGTAAAAACAAAACTAGGGATCCAAAATAAAATATAAATTTTGAAATTACAAAAAATTGAGTTCTTTTGGATAAAACAAAAGTATGTATCGACAATAAAATATAAATTTCAAAATTATGAAAAATTTACTTTCTTTTACGTAAAAACAAAACTACGGATGAAAAATAATATATATATATTTCGAAATTATTAAAAATTGAATTTCTTTTGTAAAACAAAAGTACGGATCGAAAAGAAAATATAAATATCCAAATTACTAAAAATTGAGTTCTTTTTGAAAAACAAATGTACGGATCCAAAATAAGATATAAATTTTGAAATTACAAAAAATTGAGTTCTTTTGCATAAAACAAAAGTACGTAATGAGAATAAAATATAAGTATCCAAATTACTAAAAATTGAGTTCTTTTTGTAAAACAAAACTAGGGATGCAAAATAAAATATAAATTTCAAAATTACAAAAAATTGAGTTCTTTTGCATAAGACAAAAGTATGTATCGAGAATAAAATATAAATTTCAAAATTATGAAAAATTGACTTTCTTTTACGTAAAAACAAAACTACGGATGAAAAATAATATATATATATATTTCGAAATTATTAAAAATTGAATTTCTTTTGTAAAACAAAACTACGGATCGAAAAGAAAATATAAATATCCAAATTACTAAAAATTGAGTTCTTTTTGAAAAAAATGTAAGGATCCAAAATAAGATATAAATTTTGAAATTACAAAAAATTGAGTTCTTTTGCATAAAACAAAAGTACGTATCGAGAATAGAATATAAGTATCAAAATTACTAAAAATTGAGTTCTTTTTGTAAAACAAAACTAGGGATCCAAAATAAAATATAAATTTTGAAATTACAAAAATTGAGTTCTTTTGCATAAAACAAAAGTACGTATCGAGAATAAAATATAAGTATCCAAATTACTAAAAATTGAGTTCTTTTTGTAAAACAAAACTAGGGATCCAAAATAAAATATAAATTTTGAAATTACAAAAAATTGAGTTCTTTTGGATAAAACAAAAGTATGTATCGACAATAAAATATAAATTTCAAAATTATGAAAAATTTACTTTCTTTTACGTAAAAACAAAACTACGGATGAAAAATAATATATATATATTTCGAAATTATTAAAAATTGAATTTCTTTTGTAAAACAAAAGTACGGATCGAAAAGAAAATATAAATATCCAAATTACTAAAAATTGAGTTCTTTTTGAAAAACAAATGTACGGATCCAAAATAAGATATAAATTTTGAAATTACAAAAAATTGAGTTCTTTTGCATAAAACAAAAGTACGTAATGAGAATAAAATATAAGTATCCAAATTACTAAAAATTGAGTTCTTTTTGTAAAACAAAACTAGGGATGCAAAATAAAATATAAATTTCAAAATTACAAAAAATTGAGTTCTTTTGCATAAGACAAAAGTATGTATCGAGAATAAAATATAAATTTCAAAATTATGAAAAATTGACTTTCTTTTACGTAAAACAAAACTACGGATGAAAAATAATATATATATATATTTCGAAATTATTAAAAATTGAATTTCTTTTGTAAAACAAAACTACGGATCGAAA
This sequence comes from Lablab purpureus, assembly GCA_030347555.1. NCBI lineage: Eukaryota > Viridiplantae > Streptophyta > Magnoliopsida > Fabales > Fabaceae > Lablab > Lablab purpureus. The sequence goes on along the minus strand of CM059258.1, from coordinate 10,745,282 downwards.
AGAAAATATAAATATCAAATTACTAAAAATTGAGTTCTTTTTGAAAAAAATGTAAGGATCCAAAATAAGATATAAATTTTGAAATTACAAAAAATTGAGTTCTTTTGCATAAAACAAAAGTACGTATCGAGAATAGAATATAAGTATCAAAATTACTAAAAATTGAGTTCTTTTTGTAAAACAAAACTAGGGATCCAAAATAAAATATAAATTTCGAAATTACAAAAAATTGAGTTCTTTTGCATAAAACAAAAGTGCGTATCGAGAATAAAATATAAATATCCAAATTACCAAAAATTGAGTTCTTTTTGTAAAACAAAACTAGGGATCCAAAATAAAATATAAATTTTGAAATTACAAAAAATTGAGTTCTTTTGGATAAAACAAAAGTATGTATCGACAATAAAATATAAATTTCAAAATTATGAAAAATTTACTTTCTTTTACGTAAAAACAAAACTACGGATGAAAAATAATATATATATATTTCGAAATTATTAAAAATTGAATTTCTTTTGTAAAACAAAAGTACGGATCGAAAAGAAAATATAAATATCCAAATTACTAAAAATTGAGTTCTTTTTGAAAAACAAATGTACGGATCCAAAATAAGATATAAATTTTGAAATTACAAAAAATTGAGTTCTTTTGCATAAAACAAAAGTACGTAATGAGAATAAAATATAAGTATCCAAATTACTAAAAATTGAGTTCTTTTTGTAAAACAAAACTACGGATCCAAAATAAAATATAAATTTCAAAATTACAAAAAATTGAGTTCTTTTGCATAAGACAAAAGTATGTATCGAGAATAAAATATAAATTTCAAAATTATGAAAAATTGACTTTCTTTTCTGTAAAACAAAACTACGGATGAAAAATAATATATATATATATTTCGAAATTATTAAAAATTGAATTTCTTTTGTAAAACAAAACTACGGATCGAAAAGAAAATATAAATATCCAAATTACTAAAAATTGAGTTCTTTTTGAAAAAAAATGTAAGGATCCAAAATAAGATATAAATTTTGAAATTACAAAAAATTGAGTTCTTTTGCATAAAACAAAAGTACGTATCGAGAATAGAATATAAGTATCAAAATTACTAAAAATTGAGTTCTTTTTGTAAAACAAAACTAGGGATCCAAAATAAAATATAAATTTTGAAATTACAAAAAATTGAGTTCTTTTGCATAAAACAAAAGTACGTATCGAGAATAAAATATAAGTATCCAAATTACTAAAAATTGAGTTCTTTTTGTAAAACAAAACTAGGGATCCAAAATAAAATATAAATTTTGAAATTACAAAAAATTGAGTTCTTTTGGATAAAACAAAAGTATGTATCGACAATAAAATATAAATTTCAAAATTATGAAAAATTTACTTTCTTTTCTGTAAAACAAAACTACGGATGAAAAATAATATATATATATTTCGAAATTATTAAAAATTGAATTTCTTTTGTAAAACAAAAGTACGGATCGAAAAGAAAATATAAATATCCAAATTACTAAAAATTGAGTTCTTTTTGAAAAACAAATGTACGGATCCAAAATAAGATATAAATTTTGAAATTACAAAAAATTGAGTTCTTTTGCATAAAACAAAAGTACGTAATGAGAATAAAATATAAGTATCCAAATTACTAAAAATTGAGTTCTTTTTGTAAAACAAAACTAGGGATGCAAAATAAAATATAAATTTCAAAATTACAAAAAATTGAGTTCTTTTGCATAAGACAAAAGTATGTATCGAGAATAAAATATAAATTTCAAAATTATGAAAAATTGACTTTCTTTTACGTAAAAACAAAACTACGGATGAAAAATAATATATATATATATTTCGAAATTATTAAAAATTGAATTTCTTTTGTAAAACAAAACTACGGATCGAAAAGAAAATATAAATATCAAATTACTAAAAATTGAGTTCTTTTTGAAAAAAATGTAAGGATCCAAAATAAGATATAAATTTTGAAATTACAAAAAATTGAGTTCTTTTGCATAAAACAAAAGTACGTATCGAGAATAGAATATAAATATCCAAATTACTAAAAATTGAGTTCTTTTTGCAAAACAAAACTAGGGATCCAAAATAAAATATCAATTTCGAAATTACAAAAAATTGAGTTCTTTTGCATAAAACAAAAGTACGTATCGAGAATAAAATATAAGTGTCCAAATTACTAAACATTGAGTTCTTTTTGTAAAACAAAACTAGGCATCAAAATAAAATATAAATTTCGAAATTACAAAAAATTGAGTTCTTTTGCATAAAACAAAAGTACGTATCGAAAATAAAATATAAATATCCAAATTACTAAAAATTGAGTTCTTTTTGCAAAACAAAACTAGGGATCCAAAATAAAATATAAATTTTGAAATTACAAAAAATTGAGTTCTTTTGGATAAAACAAAAGTATGTATCGACAATAAAATATAAATTTCAAAATTATGAAAAATTTACTTTCTTTTACGTAAAACAAAACTACGGATGAAAAATAATATATATATATTTCGAAATTATTAAAAATTGAATTTCTTTTGTAAAACAAAAGTACGGATCGAAAAAGAAAATATAAATATCCAAATTACTAAAAATTGAGTTCTTTTTGAAAAACAAATGTACTGGATCCAAAATAAGATATAAATTTTGAAATTACAAAAAATTGAGTTCTTTTGCATAAAACAAAAGTACGTAATGAGAATAAAATATAAGTATCCAAATTACTAAAAATTGAGTTCTTTTTGTAAAACAAAACTAGGGATGCAAAATAAAATATAAATTTCAAAATTACAAAAAATTGAGTTCTTTTGCATAAGACAAAAGTATGTATCGAGAATAAAATATAAATTTCAAAATTATGAAAAATTGACTTTCTTTTACGTAAAACAAAACTACGGATGAAAAATAATATATATATATATTTCGAAATTATTAAAAATTGAATTTCTTTTGTAAAACAAAACTACGGATCGAAAAGAAAATATAAATATCCAAATTACTAAAAATTGAGTTCTTTTTGAAAAAAAATGTAAGGATCCAAAATAAGATATAAATTTTGAAATTACAAAAATTGAGTTCTTTTGCATAAAACAAAAGTACGTATCGAGAATAGAATATAAGTATCAAAATTACTAAAAATTGAGTTCTTTTGTAAAACAAAACTAGGGATCCAAAATAAAATATAAATTTTGAAATTACAAAAAATTGAGTTCTTTTGCATAAAACAAAAGTACGTATCGAGAATAAAATATAAGTGTCCAAATTACTAAACATTGAGTTCTTTTTGTAAAACAAAACTAGGCATCCAAAATAAAATATAAATTTCGAAATTACAAAAAATTGAGTTCTTTTGCATAAAACAAAACTAGGGATCCAAAATAAAATATAAATTTTGAAATTACAAAAAATTGAGTTCTTTTGGATAAAACAAAAGTATGTATCGACAATAAAATATAAATTTCAAAATTATGAAAAATTTACTTTATTTTCTGTTAAACAAAACTACGGATGAAAAATAATATATATATATTTCGAAATTATTAAAAATTGAATTTCTTTTGTAAAACAAAAGTACGGATCGAAAAGAAAATATAAATATCCAAATTACTAAAAATTGAGTTCTTTTTGAAAAACAAATGTAAGGATCCAAAATAAGATATAAATTTTGAAATTACAAAAAATTGAGTTCTTTTGCATAAAACAAAAGTACGTATCGAGAATAAAATATAAGTATCCAAATTACTAAAAATTGAGTTCTTTTTGTAAAACAAAACTAGGGATGCAAAATAAAATATAAATTTCGAAATTACAAAAAATTGAGTTCTTTTGCATAAAACAAAAGTACGAGAATAAAATATAAATTTCAGAATTATTAAATTGAGTTTCTTTTTTGTAAAACAAAACTACGGATGAAAAATAATATATATATATTTCGAAATTATTAAAAATTGAATTTCTTTTGTAAAACAAAAGTACGGATCGAAAAGAAAATATAAATATCCAAATTACTAAAAATTGAGTTCTTTTTGTAAAACAAAAGTAGGGATCCAAAATAACATATAAATTTTGAAATTACAAAAAATTGAGTTCTTTTGCATAAAACAAAAGTACGTATCGAGAATAAAATATAAGTATCCAAATTACTAAAAATTGAGTTCTTTTTGTAAAACAAAACTAGGGATCCAAAATAAAATATAAATTTCGAAATTACAAAAAATTGAGTTCTTTTGCATAAAACAAAAGTACGAGAATAAAATATAAATTTCAGAATTATTAAATTGAGTTTCTTTTTTGTAAAACAAAACTACGGATGAAAAATAATATATATATATTTCGAAATTATTAAAAATTGAATTTCTTTTGTAAAACAAAAGTACGGATCGAAAAGAAAATATAAAAATCCAAATTACTAAAAATTGAGTTCTTTTTGTAAAACAAAACTAGGGATCCAAAATAAAATATAAATTTCGAAATTAAAAAAAATTGAGTTCTTTTGCATAAAACAAAAGTACGTATCGAAAATAAAATATAAATTTCAAAATTATGAAAAATTGAGTTTCTTTTTTGTAAAACAAAACTACGGATGAAAAATAATATATATATATTTCGAAATTATTAAAAATTGAATTTCTTTTGTAAAATAAAAGTACGGATCAAAAAGAAAATATAAATATCCAAATTACTAAAAGTTGAGTTCGCTTTGTATAACAAAAGTAGGGATCCAAAATAAAATATAAATTTCGAAATTACAAAAATTGAGTTCTTTTGCATAAAAAAAAGTACGTATCGAGAATAAAATATAAATTTCAAAATTATGAAAAATTGAGTTTCTTTTCAGTAAAAACAAAACTACTGGATGAAAAATAATATATATATATTTCAAATTATTAAAAATTGAATTTCTTTGTAAAATAAAAGTGACAAAAGAAAATATAAATATCCAAGTACAAAAGTTGAGTCGTTTGTATACAAAAGTGATCAAAATATAAATATTACAAAAATTGAGTTCTTTTGCATAAAAAAAAAGTACGTATCGAGAATAAAATATAAATTTCAAAATTATGAAAAATTGAGTTTCTTTTCTGTAAAAACAAAACTACGGATGAAAAATAATATATATATATTTCGAAATTATTAAAAATTGAATTTCTTTTGTAAAATAAAAGTACGGATCAAAAGAAAATATAAATATCCAAATTACTAAAAGTTGAGTTCGTTTTGTATAAAAATAGTAGGGATCCAAAATAAAATATAAATTTCGAAATTACAAAAAATTGAGTTCTTTTGCATAAAACTAAAGTTCGTATCGAGAATAAAATGTAAGTATCGAAATTACTAAAAATTGAGTTCTTTTTGTAAAACAAAACTAGGGATCCAAAATAAAATATAAATTTCGAAATTACAAAAATTGAGTTCTTTTGCATAAAACAAAAGTACGTGATCGAGAATAAAATATAAATTTCAAAATTATGAAAAATTGAGTTTCTTTTTGTAAAACAAAACTACGGATGAAAAATAATATATATATATTTCGAAATTATTAAAAATTGAATTTCTTTTGTAAAATAAAAGTACGGATCAAAAAGAAAATATAAATATCCAAATTACTAAAAGTTGAGTTCGTTTTGTATAACAAAAGTAGGGATCCAAAATAAAATATAAATTTCGAAATTACAAAAAATTGAGTTCTTTTGCATAAAACTAAAGTTCGTATCGAGAATATAATGTAAGTATCGAAATTACTAAAAATTGAGTTCTTTTTGTAAAACAAAACTAGGGATCCAAAATAAAATATAAATTTCAAAATTACAAAAAATTGAGTTCTTTTGCATAAAAAAAAGTACGTATCGAGAATAAAATATAAATTTCAAAATTATGAAAAATTGAGTTTCTTTTCTGTAAAACAAAACTACGGATGAAAAATAATATATATATATTTCGAAATTATTAAAACTTGAATTTCTTTTGTAAAACAAAAGTACGGATCGAAAAGAAAATATAAATATCCAAATTACTAAAAATTGAGTTCTTTTTGTAAAACAAAAGTAGGGATGCAAAATAAAATATAAATTTTGAAATTACAAAAAATTGAGTTCTTTTGCATAAAACAAAAGTACGTATCAAGAATAAAATATAAATTTTAAAATTTTGAAAAATTGAAAAATTGAGTTTCTGTTTTGTAAAACAAAACTACGGATGAAAAATAATATATATATATTCGAAATTATTAAAAATTGAATTTCTTTGGTAAAACAAAAGTACTGGATCGAAAAGAAAATATAAATATCCAAATTACTAAAAATTGAGTTCTTTTTGTAAAACAAAAGTAGGCATCCAAAATAAAATATAAATTTTGAAATTACAAAAAATTGAGTTCTTTTGCATAAAACAAAAGTACGTATCAAGAATAAAATATAAATTTTAAAATTTTGAAAAATTCAAAAATTGAGTTTCTTTTTTGTAAAACAAAACTACGGATGAAAAATAATATATATATATTCGAAATTATTAAAAATTGAATTTCTTTGGTAAAACAAAAGTACGGATCGAAAAGAAAATATAAATATCCAAATTACTAAAAATTGAGTTCTTTTTGTAAAACAAAAGTAGGCATCCAAAATAAAATATAAATTTTGAAATTACAAAAAATTGAGTTCTTTTGCATAAAACAAAAGTACGTATCGAGAATAAAATATAAGTATCCAAATTACTAAAAATTGAGTTCTTTTTGTAAAACAAAACTAGGGATCCAAAATAAAATATAAATTTCGAAATTACAAAAAATTGAGTTCTTTTGCATAAAACAAAAGTACGTATCGAGAATAAAATGTAAGTATCGAAATTACTAAAAATTGAGTTCTTTTTGTAAAACAAAACTAGGGATCCAAAATAAAATACAAATTTCGAAATTACAAAAAATTGAGTTCTTTTGCATAAAACAAAAGTACGTATCGAGAATAAAATATAAATTTCAAAATTATGAAAAATTGAGTTTCTTTTTTGTAAAACAAAACTACGGATGAAAAATAATATATATATATTTGAAATTATTAAAAATTGAATTTCTTTTGTAAAATAAAAGTACGGATCAAAAAGAAAATATAAATATCCAAATTACTAAAAGTTGAGTTCGTTTTGTATAACAAAAGTAGGGATCCAAAATAAAATATAAATTTCGAAATTACAAAAAATTGAGTTCTTTTGCATAAAAAAAAGTACGTATCGAGAATAAAATATAAATTTCAAAATTATGAAAAATTGAGTTTCTTTTACGTAGAAACAAAACTACGGATGAAAAATAATATATATATATTTCGAAATTATTAAAAATTGAATTTCTTTTGTAAAATAAAAGTACGGATCAAAAAGAAAATATAAATATCCAAATTACTAAAAGTTGAGTTCGTTCATGTATAAAAAAGTAGGGATCCAAAATAAAATATAAATTTTGAAATTACAAAAAATTGAGTTCTTTTGCATAAAACAAAAGTACGTATCGAGAATAAAATGTAAGCATCGAAATTACTAAAAATTGAGTTCTTTTTGTAAAACAAAACTAGGGATCCAAAATAAAATATAAATTTCGAAATTACAAAAATTGAGTTCTTTTGCATAAAACAAAAGTACGTATCGAGAATAAAATATAAATTTCAAAATTATGAAAACTTGAGTTTCTTTTTGTAAAACAAAACTACGGATGAAAAATAATATATATATATTTCAAAATTATTAAAAATTGAATTTCTTTTGTAAAATAAAAGTAGGGATCAAAAGGAAAATATAAATATCCAAATTACTAAAAGTTGAGTTCGTTTTGTATAACAAAAGTAGGGATCCAAAATAAAATATAAATTTCGAAACTACAAAAAATTGAGTTCTTTTGCATAAAAAAAAGAATACGTATCGAGAATAAAATATAAATTTCAAAATTATGAAAAATTGAGTTTCTTTTTGTAAAACAAAACTACGGATGAAAAATAATATATATATATTTCGAAATTATTAAAAATTGAATTTCTTTTGTAAAATAAAAGTACGGATCAAAAAGAAAATATAAATATCCAAATTACTAAAAGTTGAGTTCGTTTTGTATAACAAAAGTAGGGATCCAAAATAAAATATAAATTTCGAAATTACAAAAAATTGAGTTCTTTTGCATAAAAAAAGAAATACGTATCGAGAATAAAATATAAATTTCAAAATTATGAAAAATTGAGTTTCTTTTACGTAAAACAAAACTACGGATGAAAAATAATATATATATATTTCGAAATTATTAAAAATTGAATTTCTTTTGTAAAATAAAAGTACGGATCAAAAAGAAAATATAAATATCCAAATTACTAAAAGTTGAGTTCGTTTCTGTATAAAAAAGTAGGGATCCAAAATAAAATATAAATTTTGAAATTACAAAAATTGAGTTCTTTTGCATAAAACAAAAGTACGTATCGAGAATAAAATGTAAGCATCGAAATTACTAAAAATTGAGTTCTTTTGTAAAACAAAACTAGGGATCCAAAATAAAATATAAATTTCGAAATTACAAAAATTGAGTTCTTTTGCATAAAACAAAAGTACGTATCGAGAATAAAATATAAATTTCAAAATTATGAAAACTTGAGTTTCTTTTTGTAAAACAAAACTACGGATGAAAAATAATATATATATATTTCAAAATTATTAAAAATTGAATTTCTTTTGTAAAATAAAAGTAGGGATCAAAAGGAAAATATAAATATCCAAATTACTAAAAGTTGAGTTCGTTTTGTATAACAAAAGTAGGGATCCAAAATAAAATATAAATTTCGAAACTACAAAAATTGAGTTCTTTTGCATAAAAAAAAGTACGTATCGAGAATAAAATATAAATTTCAAAATTATGAAAAATTGAGTTTCTTTTACGTAAAACAAAACTACGGATGAAAAATAATATATATATATTTCAAAATTATTAAAAATTGAATTTCTTTTGTAAAATAAAAGTACGGATCAAAAAGAAAATATAAATATCCAAATTACTAAAGGTTGAGTTCGTTTTGTATAAAAAAAGTAGGGATCCAAAATAAAATATAAATTTCGAAATTACAAAAAATTGAGTTCTTTTGCATAAAAAAAAGTACGTATCGAGAATAAAATATAAATTTCAAAATTATGAAAAATTGAGTTTCTTTTACGTAAAAACAAAACTACGGATGAAAAATAATATATATATATTTCGAAATTATTAAAACTTGAATTTCTTTTGTAAAACAAAAGTACTGGATCGAAAAGAAAATATAAATATCCAAATTACTAAAAATTGAGTTCTTTTTGTAAAACAAAAGTAGGGATGCAAAATAAAATATAAATTTTGAAATTACAAAAATTGAGTTCTTTTGCATAAAACAAAAGTACGTATCAAGAATAAAATATAAATTTTAAAATTTTGAAAAATTGAAAAATTGAGTTTCTGTTTTGTAAAACAAAACTACGGATGAAAAATAATATATATATATTCGAAATTATTAAAAATCGAATTTCTTTGGTAAAACAAAAGTATGGATCGAAAAGAAAATATAAATATCCAAATTACTAAAAATTGAGTTCTTTTTGTAAAACAAAAGTAGGCATCCAAAATAAAATATAAATTTTGAAATTACAAAAAATTGAGTTCTTTTGCATAAAACAAAAGTACGTATCGAGAATAAAATATAAGTATCCAAATTACTAAAAATTGAATTCTTTTTGTAAAACAAAACTAGGGATCCAAAATAAAATATAAATTTTGAAATTATAAAAAATTGAGTTCTTTTGCATAAAACAAAAGTACGTATCGAGAATAAAATGTAAGTATCGAAATTACTAAAAATTGAGTTCTTTTTGTAAAACAAAACCAGGGATCCAAAATAAAATATAAATTTCGAAATTACAAAAAATTGAGTTCCTTTGCATAAAACAAAAGTACGTATCGAGAATAAAATATAAATTTCAAAATTATGAAAACTTGAGTTTCTTTTTTGTAAAACAAAACTACGGATGAAAAATAATATATATATATTTCGAAATTATTAAAAATTGAATTTCTTTTGTAAAATAAAAATACGGATCAAAAGGAAAATATAAATATCCAAATTACTAAAAGTTGAGTTCGTTTTGTATAACAAAAGTAGGGATCCAAAATAAAATATAAATTTCGAAATTACAAAAAATTGAGTTCTTTTGCATAAAGAAAAAGTACGTATCGAGAATAAAATATAAATTTCAAAATTATGAAAAATTGAGTTTCTTTTCTGTAAAACAAAACTACGGATGAAAAATAATATATATATATTTCGAAATTATTAAAAATTGAATTTCTTTTGTAAAATAAAAGTACGGATCAAAAAGAAAATATAAATATCTAAATTACTAAAAGTTGAGTTCGCTTTGTATAAAAAAGTAGGGATCCAAAATAAAATATAAATTTCGAAATTACAAAAATTGAGTTCTTTTGCATAAAACAAAAGTACGTATCGAGAATAAAATGTAAGTATCGAAATTACTAAAAATTGAGTTCTTTTGTAAAAGAAAAGTAGGGATCCAAAATAAAATATAAATTTCGAAATTACAAAAAATTGAGTTCTTTTGCATAAAACAAATGTACGTATCGAAAATAAAATATAAATTTCAAAATTATGAAAAATTGAGTTTCTTTTTTGTAAAACAAAACTACGGATGAAAAATAATATATATATATATATATTTCGAAATTATTAAAAATTGAATTTCTTTTGTAAAACAAAAGTACGGATCGAAAAGAAAATATAAATATCCAAATTACTAAAAATTGAGTTCTTTTTGTAAAACAAAAGTAGGGATGCAAAATAAAATATAAATTTTGAAATTACAAAAATTGAGTTCTTTTGCATAAAACAAAAGTACGTATCAAGAATAAAATATAAATTTTAAAATTTTGAAAAATTGAAAAATTGAGTTTCTGTTTTGTAAAACAAAACTACGGATGAAAAATAATATATATATATTCGAAATTATTAAAAATTGAATTTCTTTGGTAAAACAAAAGTACTGGATCGAAAAGAAAATATAAATATCCAAATTACTAAAAATTGAGTTCTTTTTGTAAAACAAAAGTAGGCATCCAAAATAAAATATAAATTTTGAAATTACAAAAATTGAGTTCTTTTGCATAAAACAAAAGTACGTATCAAGAATAAAATATAAATTTTAAAATTTTGAAAAATTCAAAAATTGAGTTTCTTTTTGTAAAACAAAACTACGGATGAAAAATAATATATATATATTCGAAATTATTAAAAATTGAATTTCTTTGGTAAAACAAAAGTACTGGATCGAAAAGAAAATATAAATATCCAAATTACTAAAAATTGAGTTCTTTTTGTAAAACAAAAGTAGGCATCCAAAATAAAATATAAATTTTGAAATTACAAAAAATTGAGTTCTTTTGCATAAAACAAAAGTACGTATCGAGAATAAAATATTAGTATCCAAATTACTAAAAATTGAGTTCTTTTTGTAAAAGCAAAACTAGGGATCCAAAATAAAATATAAATTTCGAAATTACAAAAATTGAGTTCTTTTGCATAAAACAAAAGTACGTGATCGAGAATAAAATGTAAGTATCGAAATTACTAAAAATTGAGTTCTTTTTGTAAAACAAAACTAGGGATCCAAAATAAAATATAAATTTCGAAATTACAAAAAATTGAGTTCTTTTGCATAAAACAAAAGTACGTATCGAGAATAAAATATAAATTTCAAAATTATGAAAAATTGAGTTTCTTTTTTGTAAAACAAAACTACGGATGAAAAATAATATATATATATTTCGAAATTATTAAAAATTGAATTTCTTTTGTAAAATAAAAGTACGGATCAAAAAGAAAATATAAATATCCAAATTACTAAAAGTTGAGTTCGTTTTGTATAACAAAAGTAGGGATCCAAAATAAAATATCAATTTCGAAATTACAAAAAATGGAGTTCTTTTGCATAAAAAAAAAGTACGTATCGAGAATAAAATATAAATTTCAAAATTATGAAAAATTGAGTTTCTTTTTTGTAAAACAAAACTACGGATGAAAAATAATATATATATATTTCGAAATTATTAAAAATTGAATTTCTTTTGTAAAATAAAAGTACGGATCAAAAAGAAAATATAAATATCCAAATTACTAAAAGTTGAGTTCGTTTTGTATAACAAAAGTAGGGATCCAAAATAAAATATAAATTTCGAAATTACAAAAAATTGAGTTCTTTTGCATAAAAAAAAGTACGTATCGAGAATAAAATATAAATTTCAAAATTATGAAAAATTGAGTTTCTTTTCTGTAAAAACAAAACTACGGATGAAAAATAATATATATATATTTCGAAATTATTAAAAATTGAATTTCTTTTGTAAAATAAAAGTACGGATCAAAAAGAAAATATAAATATCCAAATTACTAAAAGTTGAGTTCGTTCTGTATAAAAAAAGTAGGGATCCAAAATAAAATATAAATTTTGAAATTACAAAAAATTGAGTTCTTTTGCATAAAACAAAAGTACGTATCGAGAATAAAATATAAATTTCAAAATTATGAAAAATTGAGTTTCTTTTACGTAAAACAAAACTACGGATGAAAAATAATATATATATATTCGAAATTATTAAAAATTGAATTTCTTTGGTAAAACAAAAGTACGGATCGAAAAGAAAATATAAATATCCAAATTACTAAAAATTGAGTTCTTTTTGTAAAACAAAAGTAGGCATGCAAAATAAAATATAAATTTTGAAATTACAAAAAATTGAGTTCTTTTGCATAAAACAAAAGTACGTATCAAGAATAAAATATAAATTTTAAAATTTTGAAAAATTCAAAAATTGAGTTTCTTTTTTGTAAAACAAAACTACGGATGAAAAATAATATATATATATTCGAAATTATTAAAAATTGAATTTCTTTGGTAAAACAAAAGTACTGGATCGAAAAGAAAATATAAATATCCAAATTACTAAAAATTGAGTTCTTTTTGTAAAACAAAAGTAGGCATCCAAAATAAAATATAAATTTTGAAATTACAAAAAATTGAGTTCTTTTGCATAAAACAAAAGTACGTATCGAGAATAAAATATTAGTATCCAAATTACTAAAAATTGAGTTCTTTTGTAAAACAAAACTAGGGATCCAAAATAAAATATAAATTTCGAAATTACAAAAAATTGAGTTCTTTTGCATAAAACAAAAGTACGTGATCGAGAATAAAATGTAAGTATCGAAATTACTAAAAATTGAGTTCTTTTTGTAAAACAAAACTAGGGATCCAAAATAAAATACAAATTTCGAAATTACAAAAATTGAGTTCTTTTGCATAAAACAAAAGTACGTATCGAGAATAAAATATAAATTTCAAAATTATGAAAAATTGAGTTTCTTTTTGTAAAACAAAACTACGGATGAAAAATAATATATATATATTTCGAAATTATTAAAAATTGAATTTCTTTTGTAAAATAAAAGTACGGATCAAAAAGAAAATATAAATATCCAAATTACTAAAAGTTGAGTTCGTTTTGTATAACAAAAGTAGGGATCCAAAATAAAATATAAATTTCGAAATTACAAAAAATTGAGTTCTTTTGCATAAAAAAAAAGTACGTATCGAGAATAAAATATAAATTTCAAAATTATGAAAAATTGAGTTTCTTTTACGTAAAACAAAACTACGGATGAAAAATAATATATATATATTTCGAAATTATTAAAAATTGAATTTCTTTTGTAAAATAAAAGTACGGATCAAAAAGAAAATATAAATATCCAAATTACTAAAAGTTGAGTTCGTTCTGTATAAAAAAGTAGGGATCCAAAATAAAATATAAATTTTGAAATTACAAAAAATTGAGTTCTTTTGCATAAAACAAAAGTACGTATCGAGAATAAAATGTAAGCATCGAAATTACTAAAAATTGAGTTCTTTTTGTAAAACAAAACTAGGGATCCAAAATAAAATATAAATTTCGAAATTACAAAAAATTGAGTTCTTTTGCATAAAACAAAAGTACGTATCGAGAATAAAATATAAATTTCAAAATTATGAAAACTTGAGTTTCTTTTTGTAAAACAAAACTACGGATGAAAAATAATATATATATATTTCAAAATTATTAAAAATTGAATTTCTTTTGTAAAATAAAAGTAGGGATCAAAAGGAAAATATAAATATCCAAATTACTAAAAGTTGAGTTCGTTTTGTATAACAAAAGTAGGGATCCAAAATAAAATATAAATTTCGAAACTACAAAAAATTGAGTTCTTTTGCATAAAAAAAAAGTACGTATCGAGAATAAAATATAAATTTCAAAATTATGAAAAATTGAGTTTCTTTTACGTAAAACAAAACTACGGATGAAAAATAATATATATATATTTCAAAATTATTAAAAATTGAATTTCTTTTGTAAAATAAAAGTACGGATCAAAAAGAAAATATAAATATCCAAATTACTAAAGGTTGAGTTCGTTTTGTATAAAAAAGTAGGGATCCAAAATAAAATATAAATTTTGAAATTACAAAAATTGAGTTCTTTTGCATAAAACAAAAGTACGTATCGAGAATAAAATGTAAGCATCGAAATTACTAAAAATTGAGTTCTTTTGTAAAACAAAACTAGGGATCCAAAATAAAATATAAATTTCGAAATTACAAAAAATTGAGTTCTTTTGCATAAAACAAAAGTACGTATCGAGAATAAAATATAAATTTCAAAATTATGAAAACTTGAGTTTCTTTTTTGTAAAACAAAACTACGGATGAAAAATAATATATATATATTTCAAAATTATTAAAAATTGAATTTCTTTTGTAAAATAAAAGTAGGGATCAAAAGGAAAATATAAATATCCAAATTACTAAAAGTTGAGTTCGTTTTGTATAACAAAAGTAGGGATCCAAAATAAAATATAAATTTCGAAACTACAAAAATTGAGTTCTTTTGCATAAAAAAAAAGTACGTATCGAGAATAAAATATAAATTTCAAAATTATGAAAAATTGAGTTTCTTTTACGTAAAAACAAAACTACGGATGAAAAATAATATATATATATTTCAAAATTATTAAAAATTGAATTTCTTTTGTAAAATAAAAGTACGGATCAAAAAGAAAATATAAATATCCAAATTACTAAAGGTTGAGTTCGTTTTGTATAAAAAAGTAGGGATCCAAAATAAAATATAAATTTCGAAATTACAAAAAATTGAGTTCTTTTGCATAAAAAAAAGTACGTATCGAGAATAAAATATAAATTTCAAAATTATGAAAAATTGAGTTTCTTTTACGTAAAACAAAACTACGGATGAAAAATAATATATATATATTTCGAAATTATTAAAACTTGAATTTCTTTTGTAAAACAAAAGTACTGGATCGAAAAGAAAATATAAATATCCAAATTACTAAAAATTGAGTTCTTTTTGTAAAACAAAAGTAGGGATGCAAAATAAAATATAAATTTTGAAATTACAAAAATTGAGTTCTTTTGCATAAAACAAAAGTACGTATCAAGAATAAAATATAAATTTTAAAATTTTGAAAAATTGAAAAATTGAGTTTCTGTTTTGTAAAACAAAACTACGGATGAAAAATAATATATATATATTCGAAATTATTAAAAATCGAATTTCTTTGGTAAAACAAAAGTATGGATCGAAAAGAAAATATAAATATCCAAATTACTAAAAATTGAGTTCTTTTTGTAAAACAAAAGTAGGCATCCAAAATAAAATATAAATTTTGAAATTACAAAAAATTGAGTTCTTTTGCATAAAACAAAAGTACGTATCGAGAATAAAATATAAGTATCCAAATTACTAAAAATTGAATTCTTTTTGTAAAACAAAACTAGGGATCCAAAATAAAATATAAATTTTGAAATTATAAAAGATTGAGTTCTTTTGCATAAAACAAAAGTACGTATCGAGAATAAAATGTAAGTATCGAAATTACTAAAAATTGAGTTCTTTTTGTAAAACAAAACCAGGGATCCAAAATAAAATATAAATTTCGAAATTACAAAAAATTGAGTTCCTTTGCATAAAACAAAAGTACGTATCGAGAATAAAATATAAATTTCAAAATTATGAAAACTTGAGTTTCTTTTTTGTAAAACAAAACTACGGATGAAAAATAATATATATATATTTCGAAATTATTAAAAATTGAATTTCTTTTGTAAAATAAAAGTACGGATCAAAAGGAAAATATAAATATCCAAATTACTAAAAGTTGAGTTCGTTTTGTATAACAAAAGTAGGGATCCAAAATAAAATATAAATTTCGAAATTACAAAAAATTGAGTTCTTTTGCATAAAGAAAAAGTACGTATCGAGAATAAAATATAAATTTCAAAATTATGAAAAATTGAGTTTCTTTTCGTAGAAACAAAACTACGGATGAAAAATAATATATATATATTTCGAAATTATTAAAAATTGAATTTCTTTTGTAAAATAAAAGTACGGATCAAAAAGAAAATATAAATATCTAAATTACTAAAAGTTGAGTTCGCTTTGTATAAAAAAAGTAGGGATCCAAAATAAAATATAAATTTCGAAATTACAAAAAATTGAGTTCTTTTGCATAAAACAAAAGTACGTATCGAGAATAAAATGTAAGTATCGAAATTACTAAAAATTGAGTTCTTTTTGTAAAAGAAAAGTAGGGATCCAAAATAAAATATAAATTTCGAAATTACAAAAAATTGAGTTCTTTTGCATAAAACAAATGTACGTATCGAAAATAAAATATAAATTTCAAAATTATGAAAAATTGAGTTTCTTTTTGTAAAACAAAACTACGGATGAAAAATAATATATATATATATATATTTCGAAATTATTAAAAATTGAATTTCTTTTGTAAAACAAAAGTACTGGATCGAAAAGAAAATATAAATATCCAAATTACTAAAAATTGAGTTCTTTTTGTAAAACAAAAGTAGGGATGCAAAATAAAATATAAATTTCGAAATTACAAAAAGTTGAGTTCTTTTGCATAGAACAAAAGTACGTATCGAGAATAAAATATAAATTTTAAAATTTTGAAAAATTGAAAAATTGAGTTTCTGTTTTGTAAAACAAAACTACGGATGAAAAATAATATATATATATTCGAAATTATTAAAAATTGAATTTCTTTGGTAAAACAAAAGTACTGGATCGAAAAGAAAATATAAATATCCAAATTACTAAAAATTGAGTTCTTTTTGTAAAACAAAAGTAGGCATCCAAAATAAAATATAAATTTTGAAATTACAAAAATTGAGTTCTTTTGCATAAAACAAAAGTACGTATCAAGAATAAAATATAAATTTTAAAATTTTGAAAAATTCAAAAATTGAGTTTCTTTTTGTAAAACAAAACTACGGATGAAAAATAATATATATATATTCGAAATTATTAAAAATTGAATTTCTTTGGTAAAACAAAAGTACGGATCGAAAAGAAAATATAAATATCCAAATTACTAAAAATTGAGTTCTTTTTGTAAAACAAAAGTAGGCATCCAAAATAAAATATAAATTTTGAAATTACAAAAAATTGAGTTCTTTTGCATAAAACAAAAGTACGTATCGAGAATAAAATATTAGTATCCAAATTACTAAAAATTGAGTTCTTTTTGTAAAACAAAACTAGGGATCCAAAATAAAATATAAATTTCGAAATTACAAAAAATTGAGTTCTTTTGCATAAAACAAAAGTACGTATCGAGAATAAAATGTAAGTATCGAAATTACTAAAAATTGAGTTCTTTTTGTAAAACAAAACTAGGGATCCAAAATAAAATACAAATTTCGAAATTACAAAAAATTGAGTTCTTTTGCATAAAACAAAAGTACGTATCGAGAATAAAATATAAATTTCAAAATTATGAAAAATTGAGTTTCTTTTCTGTAAAACAAAACTACGGATGAAAAATAATATATATATATTTCGAAATTATTAAAAATTGAATTTCTTTTGTAAAATAAAAGTACGGATCAAAAAGAAAATATAAATATCCAAATTACTAAAAGTTGAGTTCGTTTTGTATAACAAAAGTAGGGATCCAAAATAAAATATAAATTTCGAAATTACAAAAAATTGAGTTCTTTTGCATAAAAAAAAAGTACGTATCGAGAATAAAATATAAATTTCAAAATTATGAAAAATTGAGTTTCTTTTCTGTAAAACAAAACTACGGATGAAAAATAATATATATATATTTCGAAATTATTAAAAATTGAATTTCTTTTGTAAAATAAAAGTACGGATCAAAAAGAAAATATAAATATCCAAATTACTAAAAGTTGAGTTCGTTCTGTATAAAAAAAGTAGGGATCCAAAATAAAATATAAATTTTGAAATTACAAAAAATTGAGTTCTTTTGCATAAAACAAAAGTACGTATCGAGAATAAAATGTAAGCATCGAAATTACTAAAAATTGAGTTCTTTTTGTAAAACAAAACTAGGGATCCAAAATAAAATATAAATTTCGAAATTACAAAAATTGAGTTCTTTTGCATAAAACAAAAGTACGTATCGAGAATAAAATATAAATTTCAAAATTATGAAAACTTGAGTTTCTTTTTTGTAAAACAAAACTACGGATGAAAAATAATATATATATATTTCAAAATTATTAAAAATTGAATTTCTTTTGTAAAATAAAAGTAGGGATCAAAAGGAAAATATAAATATCCAAATTACTAAAAGTTGAGTTCGTTTTGTATAACAAAAGTAGGGATCCAAAATAAAATATAAATTTCGAAACTACAAAAATTGAGTTCTTTTGCATAAAAAAAAGTACGTATCGAGAATAAAATATAAATTTCAAAATTATGAAAAATTGAGTTTCTTTTCTGTAAAACAAAACTACGGATGAAAAATAATATATATATATTTCAAAATTATTAAAAATTGAATTTCTTTTGTAAAATAAAAGTACTGGATCAAAAAGAAAATATAAATATCCAAATTACTAAAGGTTGAGTTCGTTTTGTATAAAAAAGTAGGGATCCAAAATAAAATATAAATTTTGAAATTACAAAAATTGAGTTCTTTTGCATAAAACAAAAGTACGTATCGAGAATAAAATGTAAGCATCGAAATTACTAAAAATTGAGTTCTTTTGTAAAACAAAACTAGGGATCCAAAATAAAATATAAATTTCGAAATTACAAAAAATTGAGTTCTTTTGCATAAAACAAAAGTACGTATCGAGAATAAAATATAAATTTCAAAATTATGAAAACTTGAGTTTCTTTTTGTAAAACAAAACTACGGATGAAAAATAATATATATATATTTCAAAATTATTAAAAATTGAATTTCTTTTGTAAAATAAAAGTAGGGATCAAAAGGAAAATATAAATATCCAAATTACTAAAAGTTGAGTTCGTTTTGTATAACAAAAGTAGGGATCCAAAATAAAATATAAATTTCGAAACTACAAAAAATTGAGTTCTTTTGCATAAAAAAAAAGTACGTGATCGAGAATAAAATATAAATTTCAAAATTATGAAAAATTGAGTTTCTTTTACGTAGAAACAAAACTACGGATGAAAAATAATATATATATATTTCAAAATTATTAAAAATTGAATTTCTTTTGTAAAATAAAAGTACGGATCAAAAAGAAAATATAAATATCCAAATTACTAAAGGTTGAGTTCGTTTTGTATAAAAAAGTAGGGATCCAAAATAAAATATAAATTTCGAAATTACAAAAAATTGAGTTCTTTTGCATAAAAAAAGTACGTATCGAGAATAAAATATAAATTTCAAAATTATGAAAAATTGAGTTTCTTTTACGTAAAACAAAACTACGGATGAAAAATAATATATATATATTTCGAAATTATTAAAACTTGAATTTCTTTTGTAAAACAAAAGTACTGGATCGAAAAGAAAATATAAATATCCAAATTACTAAAAATTGAGTTCTTTTTGTAAAACAAAAGTAGGGATGCAAAATAAAATATAAATTTTGAAATTACAAAAATTGAGTTCTTTTGCATAAAACAAAAGTACGTATCAAGAATAAAATATAAATTTTAAAATTTTGAAAAATTGAAAAATTGAGTTTCTGTTTTGTAAAACAAAACTACGGATGAAAAATAATATATATATATTCGAAATTATTAAAAATCGAATTTCTTTGGTAAAACAAAAGTATGGATCGAAAAGAAAATATAAATATCCAAATTACTAAAAATTGAGTTCTTTTGTAAAACAAAAGTAGGCATCCAAAATAAAATATAAATTTTGAAATTACAAAAATTGAGTTCTTTTGCATAAAACAAAAGTACGTATCGAGAATAAAATATAAGTATCCAAATTACTAAAAATTGAATTCTTTTTGTAAAACAAAACTAGGGATCCAAAATAAAATATAAATTTTGAAATTATAAAAATTGAGTTCTTTTGCATAAAACAAAAGTACGTATCGAGAATAAAATGTAAGTATCGAAATTACTAAAAATTGAGTTCTTTTTGTAAAACAAAACCAGGGATCCAAAATAAAATATAAATTTCGAAATTACAAAAATTGAGTTCCTTTGCATAAAACAAAAGTACGTATCGAGAATAAAATATAAATTTCAAAATTATGAAAACTTGAGTTTCTTTTTGTAAAACAAAACTACGGATGAAAAATAATATATATATATTTCGAAATTATTAAAAATTGAATTTCTTTTGTAAAATAAAAGTACTGGATCAAAAGGAAAATATAAATATCCAAATTACTAAAAGTTGAGTTCGTTTTGTATAACAAAAGTAGGGATCCAAAATAAAATATAAATTTCGAAATTACAAAAATTGAGTTCTTTTGCATAAAGAAAAAGTACGTGATCGAGAATAAAATATAAATTTCAAAATTATGAAAAATTGAGTTTCTTTTCGTAAAAACAAAACTACGGATGAAAAATAATATATATATATTTCGAAATTATTAAAAATTGAATTTCTTTTGTAAAATAAAAGTACGGATCAAAAAGAAAATATAAATATCTAAATTACTAAAAGTTGAGTTCGCTTTGTATAAAAAAGTAGGGATCCAAAATAAAATATAAATTTCGAAATTACAAAAATTGAGTTCTTTTGCATAAAACAAAAGTACGTATCGAGAATAAAATGTAAGTATCGAAATTACTAAAAATTGAGTTCTTTTGTAAAAGAAAAGTAGGGATCCAAAATAAAATATAAATTTCGAAATTACAAAAATTGAGTTCTTTTGCATAAAACAAAAGTACGTATCGAAAATAAAATATAAATTTCAAAATTATGAAAAATTGAGTTTCTTTTTGTAAAACAAAACTACGGATGAAAAATAATATATATATATATATATTTCGAAATTATTAAAAATTGAATTTCTTTTGTAAAACAAAAGTACGGATCGAAAAGAAAATATAAATATCCAAATTACTAAAAATTGAGTTCTTTTTGTAAAACAAAAGTAGGGATGCAAAATAAAATATAAATTTTGAAATTACAAAAATTGAGTTCTTTTGCATAAAACAAAAGTACGTATCAAGAATAAAATATAAATTTTAAAATTTTGAAAAATTGAAAAATTGAGTTTCTGTTTTGTAAAACAAAACTACGGATGAAAAATAATATATATATATTCGAAATTATTAAAAATTGAATTTCTTTGGTAAAACAAAAGTACGGATCGAAAAGAAAATATAAATATCCAAATTACTAAAAATTGAGTTCTTTTTGTAAAACAAAAGTAGGCATCCAAAATAAAATATAAATTTTGAAATTACAAAAATTGAGTTCTTTTGCATAAAACAAAAGTACGTATCAAGAATAAAATATAAATTTTAAAATTTTGAAAAATTGAAAAATTGAGTTTCTTTTTTGTAAAACAAAACTACGGATGAAAAATAATATATATATATTCGAAATTATTAAAAATTGAATTTCTTTGGTAAAACAAAAGTACGGATCGAAAAGAAAATATAAATATCCAAATTACTAAAAATTGAGTTCTTTTTGTAAAACAAAAGTAGGCATCCAAAATAAAATATAAATTTTGAAATTACAAAAATTGAGTTCTTTTGCATAAAACAAAAGTACGTATCGAGAATAAAATATTAGTATCCAAATTACTAAAAATTGAGTTCTTTTGTAAAACAAAACTAGGGATCCAAAATAAAATATAAATTTCGAAATTACAAAAAATTGAGTTCTTTTGCATAAAACAAAAGTACGTATCGAAAATAAAATATAAATTTCAAAATTATGAAAAATTGAGTTTCTTTTTGTAAAACAAAACTACGGATGAAAAATAATATATATATATATATATTTCGAAATTATTAAAATTGAATTTCTTTTGTAAAACAAAAGTACGGATCGAAAAGAAAATATAAATATCCAAATTACTAAAAATTGAGTTCTTTTTGTAAAACAAAAGTAGGGATGCAAAATAAAATATAAATTTTGAAATTACAAAAAATTGAGTTCTTTTGCATAAAACAAAAGTACGTATCAAGAATAAAATATAAATTTTAAAATTTTGAAAAATTGAAAAATTGAGTTTCTGTTTTGTAAAACAAAACTACGGATGAAAAATAATATATATATATTCGAAATTATTAAAAATTGAATTTCTTTGGTAAAACAAAAGTACTGGATCGAAAAGAAAATATAAATATCCAAATTACTAAAAATTGAGTTCTTTTTGTAAAACAAAAGTAGGCATCCAAAATAAAATATAAATTTTGAAATTACAAAAATTGAGTTC
Organism: Lablab purpureus; assembly: GCA_030347555.1. Lineage (NCBI taxonomy): Eukaryota > Viridiplantae > Streptophyta > Magnoliopsida > Fabales > Fabaceae > Lablab > Lablab purpureus. The sequence goes on along the minus strand of CM059258.1, from coordinate 10,722,482 downwards.
TTTTGCATAAAACAAAAGTACGTATCAAGAATAAAATATAAATTTTAAAATTTTGAAAAATTCAAAAATTGAGTTTCTTTTTTGTAAAACAAAACTACGGATGAAAAATAATATATATATATTCGAAATTTTATTAAAAATTGAATTTCTTTGGTAAAACAAAAGTACTGGATCGAAAAGAAAATATAAATATCCAAATTACTAAAAATTGAGTTCTTTTGTAAAACAAAAGTAGGCATCCAAAATAAAATATAAATTTTGAAATTACAAAAATTGAGTTCTTTTGCATAAAACAAAAGTACGTATCGAGAATAAAATATTAGTATCCAAATTACTAAAAATTGAGTTCTTTTTGTAAAACAAAACTAGGGATCCAAAATAAAATATCAATTTCGAAATTACAAAAAATTGAGTTCTTTTGCATAAAACAAAAGTACGTATCGAGAATAAAATGTAAGTATCGAAATTACTAAAAATTGAGTTCTTTTTGTAAAACAAAACTAGGGATCCAAAATAAAATATCAATTTCGAAATTACAAAAATTGAGTTCTTTTGCATAAAACAAAAGTACGTATCGAGAATAAAATATAAATTTCAAAATTATGAAAAATTGAGTTTCTTTTTGTAAAACAAAACTACGGATGAAAAATAATATATATATATTTCGAAATTATTAAAAATTGAATTTCTTTTGTAAAATAAAAGTACGGATCAAAAAGAAAATATAAATATCCAAATTACTAAAAGTTGAGTTCGTTTTGTATAACAAAAGTAGGGATCCAAAATAAAATATAAATTTCGAAATTACAAAAAATTGAGTTCTTTTGCATAAAAAAAAAGTACGTATCGAGAATAAAATATAAATTTCAAAATTATGAAAAATTGACTTTCTTTTCTGTAAAACAAAACTACGGATGAAAAATAATATATATATATTTCGAAATTATTAAAAATTGAATTTCTTTTGTAAAATAAAAGTACGGATCAAAAAGAAAATATAAATATCCAAATTACTAAAAATTGAGTTCTTTTTGTAAAAAAAAAGTAGGGATCCAAAATAAAATATAAATTTTGAAATTACAAAAAATTGAGTTCTTTTGGATAAAACAAAAGTACGTATCGAGAATAAAATGTAAGCATCGAAATTACTAAAAATTGAGTTCTTTTTGTAAAACAAAACTAGGGATCCGAAATTACAAAAAATTGAGTTCTTTTGCATAAAACAAAAGTACGTATCGAGAATAAAATATAAATTTCAAAATTATGAAAACTTGAGTTTCTTTTTTGTAAAACAAAACTACGGATGAAAAATAATATATATATATTTCAAAATTATTAAAAATTGAATTTCTTTTGTAAAATAAAAGTAGGGATCAAAAGGAAAATATAAATATCCAAATTACTAAAAGTTGAGTTCGTTTTGTATAACAAAAGTACGGATCCAAAATAAAATATAAATTTCGAAACTACAAAAAATTGAGTTCTTTTGCATAAAACAAAAGTACGTATCGAGAATAAAATATAAATTTCAAAATTATGAAAAATTGAGTTTCTTTTCTGTAAAACAAAACTACGGATGAAAAAATAATATATATATATTTCAAAATTATTAAAAATTGAATTTCTTTTGTAAAATAAAAGTACGGATCAAAAAGAAAATATAAATATCCAAATTACTAAAGGTTGAGTTCGTTTTGTATAAAAAAAGTAGGGATCCAAAATAAAATATAAATTTTGAAATTACAAAAAATTGAGTTCTTTTGCATAAAACAAAAGTACGTATCGAGAATAAAATGTAAGCATCGAAATTACTAAAAATTGAGTTCTTTTTGTAAAACAAAACTAGGGATCCAAAATAAAATATAAATTTCGAAATTACAAAAAATTGAGTTCTTTTGCATAAAACAAAAGTACGTATCGAGAATAAAATATAAATTTCAAAATTATGAAAACTTGAGTTTCTTTTTTGTAAAACAAAACTACGGATGAAAAATAATATATATATATTTCAAAATTATTAAAAATTGAATTTCTTTTGTAAAATAAAAGTAGGGATCAAAAGGAAAATATAAATATCCAAATTACTAAAAGTTGAGTTCGTTTTGTATAACAAAAGTAGGGATCCAAAATAAAATATAAATTTCGAAACTACAAAAATTGAGTTCTTTTGCATAAAAAAAAAGTACGTATCGAGAATAAAATATAAATTTCAAAATTATGAAAAATTGAGTTTCTTTTCCGTAAAACAAAACTACGGATGAAAAATAATATATATATATTTCAAAATTATTAAAAATTGAATTTCTTTTGTAAAATAAAAGTACGGATCAAAAAGAAAATATAAATATCCAAATTACTAAAGGTTGAGTTCGTTTTGTATAAAAAAAGTAGGGATCCAAAATAAAATATAAATTTCGAAATTAAAAAAATTGAGTTCTTTTGCATAAAAAAAGTACGTATCGAGAATAAAATATAAATTTCAAAATTATGAAAAATTGAGTTTCTTTTCTGTAAAACAAAACTACGGATGAAAAATAATATATATATATTTCGAAATTATTAAAACTTGAATTTCTTTTGTAAAACAAAAGTACGGATCGAAAAGAAAATATAAATATCCAAATTACTAAAAATTGAGTTCTTTTTGTAAAAACAAAAGTAGGGATGCAAAATAAAATATAAATTTTGAAATTACAAAAAATTGAGTTCTTTTGCATAAAACAAAAGTACGTATCAAGAATAAAATATAAATTTTAAAATTTTGAAAAATTGAAAAATTGAGTTTCTGTTTTGTAAAACAAAACTACGGATGAAAAATAATATATATATATTCGAAATTATTAAAAATCGAATTTCTTTGGTAAAACAAAAGTATGGATCGAAAAGAAAATATAAATATCCAAATTACTAAAAATTGAGTTCTTTTGTAAAACAAAAGTAGGCATCCAAAATAAAATATAAATTTTGAAATTACAAAAAATTGAGTTCTTTTGCATAAAACAAAAGTACGTATCGAGAATAAAATATAAGTATCCAAATTACTAAAAATTGAGTTCTTTTTGTAAAACAAAACTAGGGATCCAAAATAAAATATAAATTTCGAAATTATAAAAAATTGAGTTCTTTTGCATAAAACAAAAGTACGTATCGAGAATAAAATGTAAGTATCGAAATTACTAAAAATTGAGTTCTTTTTGTAAAACAAAACTAGGGATCCAAAATAAAATATAAATTTCGAAATTACAAAAAATTGAGTTCTTTTGCATAAAACAAAAGTACGTATCGAGAATAAAATATAAATTTCAAAATTATGAAAAATTGAGTTTCTTTTTTGTAAAACAAAACTACGGATGAAAAATAATATATATATATATTTCGAAATTATTAAAAATTGAATTTCTTTTGTAAAATAAAAGTACGGATCAAAAGGAAAATATAAATATCCAAATTACTAAAAGTTGAGTTCGTTTTGTATAACAAAAGTAGGGATCCAAAATAAAATATAAATTTCGAAATTACAAAAAATTGAGTTCTTTTGCATAAAGAAAAAGTACGTATCGAGAATAAAATATAAATTTCAAAATTATGAAAAATTGAGTTTCTTTTTCGTAAAACAAAACTACGGATGAAAAATAATATATATATATTTCGAAATTATTAAAAATTGAATTTCTTTTGTAAAATAAAAGTACGGATCAAAAAGAAAATATAAATATCTAAATTACTAAAAGTTGAGTTCGCTTTGTATAAAAAAAGTAGGGATCCAAAATGAAATATAAATTTCGAAATTACAAAAATTGAGTTCTTTTGCATAAAACAAAAGTACGTATCGAGAATAAAATGTAAGTATCGAAATTACTAAAAATTGAGTTCTTTTTGTAAAACAAAAGTAGGGATCCAAAATAAAATATAAATTTCGAAATTACAAAAATTGAGTTCTTTTGCATAAAACAAAAGTACGTATCGAAAATAAAATATAAATTTCAAAATTATGAAAAATTGAGTTTCTTTTTGTAAAACAAAACTACGGATGAAAAATAATATATATATATATATATTTCGAAATTATTAAAATTGAATTTCTTTTGTAAAACAAAAGTACGGATCGAAAAGAAAATATAAATATCCAAATTACTAAAAATTGAGTTCTTTTTGTAAAACAAAAGTAGGGATGCAAAATAAAATATAAATTTTGAAATTACAAAAAATTGAGTTCTTTTGCATAAAACAAAAGTACGTAGCAAGAATAAAATATAAATTTTAAAATTTTGAAAAATTGAAAAATTGAGTTTCTGTTTTGTAAAACAAAACTACGGATGAAAAATAATATATATATATTCGAAATTATTAAAAATTGAATTTCTTTGGTAAAACAAAAGTACGGATCGAAAAGAAAATATAAATATCCAAATTACTAAAAATTGAGTTCTTTTTGTAAAACAAAAGTAGGCATCCAAAATAAAATATAAATTTTGAAATTACAAAAAATTGAGTTCTTTTGCATAAAACAAAAGTACGTATCAAGAATAAAATATAAATTTTAAAATTTTGAAAAATTGAAAAATTGAGTTTCTTTTTGTAAAACAAAACTACGGATGAAAAATAATATATATATATTCGAAATTATTAAAAATTGAATTTCTTTGGTAAAACAAAAGTACTGGATCGAAAAGAAAATATAAATATCCAAATTACTAAAAATTGAGTTCTTTTTGTAAAACAAAAGTAGGCATCCAAAATAAAATATAAATTTTGAAATTACAAAAAATTGAGTTCTTTTGCATAAAACAAAAGTACGTATCAAGAATAAAATATAAATTTTAAAATTTTGAAAAATTGAAAAATTGAGTTTCTGTTTTGTAAAACAAAACTACGGATGAAAAATAATATATATATATTCGAAATTATTAAAAATTGAATTTCTTTGGTAAAACAAAAGTACTGGATCGAAAAGAAAATATAAATATCCAAATTACTAAAAGTTGAGTTCGTTACGTATAAAAAAGTAGGGATCCAAAATAAAATATAAATTTTGAAATTACAAAAAATTGAGTTCTTTTGCATAAAACAAAAGTACGTATCGAGAATAAAATGTAAGCATCGAAATTACTAAAAATTGAGTTCTTTTTGTAAAACAAAACTAGGGATCCAAAATAAAATATAAATTTCGAAATTACAAAAAATTGAGTTCTTTTGCATAAAACAAAAGTACGTGATCGAGAATAAAATATAAATTTCAAAATTATGAAAACTTGAGTTTCTTTTTTGTAAAACAAAACTACGGATGAAAAATAATATATATATATTTCAAAATTATTAAAAATTGAATTTCTTTTGTAAAATAAAAGTAGGGATCAAAAGGAAAATATAAATATCCAAATTACTAAAAGTTGAGTTCGTTTTGTATAACAAAAGTAGGGATCCAAAATAAAATATAAATTTCGAAACTACAAAAAATTGAGTTCTTTTGCATAAAAAAAAGTACGTATCGAGAATAAAATATAAATTTCAAAATTATGAAAAATTGAGTTTCTTTTACGTAAAACAAAACTACGGATGAAAAATAATATATATATATTTCAAAATTATTAAAAATTGAATTTCTTTTGTAAAATAAAAGTACGGATCAAAAAGAAAATATAAATATCCAAATTACTAAAGGTTGAGTTCGTTTTGTATAAAAAAAGTAGGGATCCAAAATAAAATATAAATTTCGAAATTACAAAAATTGAGTTCTTTTGCATAAAAAAAAGTACGTATCGAGAATAAAATATAAATTTCAAAATTATGAAAAATTGAGTTTCTTTTACGTAAAACAAAACTACGGATGAAAAATAATATATATATATTTCGAAATTATTAAAACTTGAATTTCTTTTGTAAAACAAAAGTACGGATCGAAAAGAAAATATAAATATCCAAATTACTAAAAATTGAGTTCTTTTGTAAAACAAAAGTAGGGATGCAAAATAAAATATAAATTTTGAAATTACAAAAAATTGAGTTCTTTTGCATAAAACAAAAGTACGTATCAAGAATAAAATATAAATTTTAAAATTTTGAAAAATTGAAAAATTGAGTTTCTGTTTTGTAAAACAAAACTACGGATGAAAAATAATATATATATATTCGAAATTATTAAAAATTGAATTTCTTTGGTAAAACAAAAGTACTGGATCGAAAAGAAAATATAAATATCCAAATTACTAAAAATTGAGTTCTTTTTGTAAAACAAAAGTAGGCATCCAAAATAAAATATAAATTTTGAAATTACAAAAATTGAGTTCTTTTGCATAAAACAAAAGTACGTATCGAGAATAAAATATTAGTATCCAAATTACTAAAAATTGAGTTCTTTTGTAAAACAAAACTAGGGATCCAAAATAAAATATAAATTTCGAAATTACAAAAATTGAGTTCTTTTGCATAAAACAAAAGTACGTGATCGAGAATAAAATATAAATTTCAAAATTATGAAAAATTGAGTTTCTTTTTGTAAAACAAAACTACGGATGAAAAATAATATATATATATTTCAAAATTATTAAAAATTGAATTTCTTTTGTAAAATAAAAGTACGGATCAAAAAGAAAATATAAATATCCAAATTACTAAAAGTTGAGTTCGTTTTGTATAACAAAAGTAGGGATCCAAAATAAAATATAAATTTCGAAATTACAAAAAATTGAGTTCTTTTGCATAAAAAAAAGTACGTATCGAGAATAAAATATAAATTTCAAAATTATGAAAAATTGAGTTTCTTTTACGTAAAACAAAACTACGGATGAAAAATAATATATATATATTTCGAAATTATTAAAAATTGAATTTCTTTTGTAAAATAAAAGTACTGGATCAAAAAGAAAATATAAATATCCAAATTACTAAAAGTTGAGTTCGTTCTGTATAAAAAAGTAGGGATCCAAAATAAAATATAAATTTTGAAATTACAAAAATTGAGTTCTTTTGCATAAAACAAAAGTACGTATCGAGAATAAAATGTAAGCATCGAAATTACTAAAAATTGAGTTCTTTTGTAAAACAAAACTAGGGATCCAAAATAAAATATAAATTTCGAAATTACAAAAAATTGAGTTCTTTTGCATAAAACAAAAGTACGTATCGAGAATAAAATATAAATTTCAAAATTATGAAAACTTGAGTTTCTTTTTTGTAAAACAAAACTACGGATGAAAAATAATATACATATATTTCAAAATTATTAAAAATTGAATTTCTTTTGTAAAATAAAAGTAGGGATCAAAAGGAAAATATAAATATCCAAATTACTAAAAGTTGAGTTCGTTTTGTATAACAAAAGTAGGGATCCAAAATAAAATATAAATTTCGAAATTACAAAAAATTGAGTTCTTTTGCATAAAAAAAAAGTACGTATCGAGAATAAAATATAAATTTCAAAATTATGAAAAATTGAGTTTCTTTTCTGTAAAAACAAAACTACGGATGAAAAATAATATATATATATTTCAAAATTATTAAAAATTGAATTTCTTTTGTAAAATAAAAGTACGGATCAAAAGAAAATATAAATATCCAAATTACTAAAGGTTGAGTTCGTTTTGTATAAAAATAGTAGGGATCCAAAATAAAATATAAATTTCGAAATTACAAAAAATTGAGTTCTTTTGCATAAAAAAAAAGTACGTATCGAGAATAAAATATAAATTTCAAAATTATGAAAAATTGAGTTTCTTTTCGTAAAAACAAAACTACGGATGAAAAATAATATATATATATTTCGAAATTATTAAAACTTGAATTTCTTTTGTAAAACAAAAGTACTGGATCGAAAAGAAAATATAAATATCCAAATTACTAAAAATTGAGTTCTTTTGTAAAACAAAAGTAGGGATGCAAAATAAAATATAAATTTTGAAATTACAAAAATTGAGTTCTTTTGCATAAAACAAAAGTACGTATCAAGAATAAAATATAAATTTTAAAATTTTGAAAAATTGAAAAATTGAGTTTCTGTTTTGTAAAACAAAACTACGGATGAAAAATAATATATATATATTCGAAATTATTAAAAATTGAATTTCTTTGGTAAAACAAAAGTACGGATCGAAAAGAAAATATAAATATCCAAATTACTAAAAATTGAGTTCTTTTTGTAAAACAAAAGTAGGCATCCAAAATAAAATATAAATTTTGAAATTACAAAAATTGAGTTCTTTTGCATAAAACAAAAGTACGTATCGAGAATAAAATATTAGTATCCAAATTACTAAAAATTGAGTTCTTTTTGTAAAACAAAACTAGGGATCCAAAATAAAATATAAATTTCGAAATTACAAAAATTGAGTTCTTTTGCATAAAACAAAAGTACGTATCGAGAATAAAATGTAAGTATCGAAATTACTAAAAATTGAGTTCTTTTGTAAAACAAAACTAGGGATCCAAAATAAAATATAAATTTCGAAATTACAAAAATTGAGTTCTTTTGCATAAAACAAAAGTACGTATCGAGAATAAAATATAAATTTCAAAATTATGAAAAATTGAGTTTCTTTTTTGTAAAACAAAACTACGGATGAAAAATAATATATATATATTTCGAAATTATTAAAAATTGAATTTCTTTTGTAAAATAAAAGTACGGATCAAAAAGAAAATATAAATATCCAAATTACTAAAGGTTGAGTTCGTTTTGTATAAAAATAGTAGGGATCCAAAATAAAATATAAATTTCGAAATTACAAAAAATTGAGTTCTTTTGCATAAAACTAAAGTTCGTATCGAGAATAAAATGTAAGTATCGAAATTACTAAAAATTGAGTTCTTTTTGTAAAACAAAACTAGGGATCCAAAATAAAATATAAATTTCAAAATTACAAAAAATTGAGTTCTTTTGCATAAAACAAAAGTACGTATCGAGAATAAAATATAAATTTCAAAATTATGAAAAATTGAGTTTCTTTTTTGTAAAACAAAACTACGGATGAAAAATAATAGATCAATTTCGAAATTATTAAAACTTGAATTCATTTTGTGAAACAAAAGTACGGTCGAAAATAAAATATAAATATCCAAATTACTAAAAATTGAGTTCTTTTTGTAAAACAAAAGTAGGGATGCAAAATAAAATATAAATTTTGAAATTACAAAAAATTGAGTTCTTTTGCATAAAACAAAAGTACGTATCAAGAATAAAATATAAATTTTAAAATTTTGAAAAATTGAAAAATTGAGTTTCTGTTTTGTAAAACAAAACTACGGATGAAAAATAATATATATATATTCGAAATTATTAAAAATTGAATTTCTTTGGTAAAACAAAAGTACGGATCGAAAAGAAAATATAAATATCCAAATTACTAAAAATTGAGTTCTTTTTGTAAAACAAAAGTAGGCATCCAAAATAAAATATAAATTTTGAAATTACAAAAATTGAGTTCTTTTGCATAAAACAAAAGTACGTGATCGAGAATAAAATATAAGTATCCAAATTACTAAAAATTGAGTTCTTTTTGTAAAACAAAACTAGGGATCCAAAATAAAATATAAATTTCGAAATTATAAAAAATTGAGTTCTTTTGCATAAAACAAAAGTACGTATCGAGAATAAAATGTAAGTATCGAAATTACTAAAAATTGAGTTCTTTTTGTAAACCAAAACTAGGGATCCAAAATAAAATATAAATTTCGAAATTACAAAAAATTGAGTTCTTTTGCATAAAACAAAAGTACGTATCGAGAATAAAATATAAATTTCAAAATTATGAAAACTTGAGTTTCTTTTTGTAAAACAAAACTACGGATGAAAAATAATATATATATATTTCGAAATTATTAAAAATTGAATTTCTTTTGTAAAATAAAAGTACTGGATCAAAAGGAAAATATAAATATCCAAATTACTAAAAGTTGAGTTCGTTTTATATAACAAAAGTAGGGATCCAAAATAAAATATAAATTTCGAAATTACAAAAATTGAGTTCTTTTGCATAAAGAAAAAGTACGTATCGAGAATAAAATATAAATTTCAAAATTATGAAAAATTGAGTTTCTTTTCGTAGAAACAAAACTACGGATGAAAAATAATATATATATATTTCGAAATTATTAAAAATTGAATTTCTTTTGTAAAATAAAAGTACTGGATCAAAAAGAAAATATAAATATCTAAATTACTAAAAGTTGAGTTCGCTTTGTATAAAAAAAGTAGGGATCCAAAATAAAATATAAATTTCGAAATTACAAAAAATTGAGTTCTTTTGCATAAAACAAAAGTACGTATCGAGAATAAAATGTAAGTATCGAAATTACTAAAAATTGAGTTGTTTTTGTAAAACAAAACTAGGGATCCAAAATAAAATATAAATTTCGAAATTACAAAAATTGAGTTCTTTTGCATAAAACAAAAGTACGTATCGAGAATAAAATATAAATTTCAAAATTATGAAAACTTGAGTTTCTTTTTGAAAAACAAAACTACTGGATGAAAAATAATATATATATATTTCGAAATTATTAAAAATTGAATTTCTTTTGTAAAATAAAAGTACGGATCAAAAAGAAATTATAAATATCTAAATTACTAAAAGTTGAGTTCTTTTTGTATAACAAAAGTAGGGATCCAAAATAAAATATAAATTTTGAAATTACAAAAAATTGAGTTCTTTTGCATAAAACAAAAGTACGTATCGAGAATAAAATGTAAGTATCGAAATTACTAAAAATTGAGTTGTTTTTGTAAAACAAAACTAGGGATCCAAAATAAAATATAAATTTTGAAATTACAAAAAATTGAGTTCTTTTGCATAAAACAAAAGTACGTATCGAGAATAAAATATAAATTTCAAAATTATGAAAAATTGAGTTTCTTTTTTGTAAAACAAAAATACGGATGAAAAATAATATTTATATATTTCGAAATTATTAAAAATTGAATTTCTTTTGTAGAACAAAAGTACGTATCGAAAAGAAAATATAAATATCCAAATTACTAAAAATTGAGTTCTTTTTGTAAAACAAAAGTAGGCATCCAAAATAAAATATAAATTTTGAAATTACAAAAAATTGAGTTCTTTTGCATAAAACAAAAGTACGGATCGAGAATAAAATATAAGTATCCAAATTACTAAAAATTGAGTTCTTTTTGTAAAACAAAACTAGGGATCCAAAATAAAATATAAATTTCGAAATTACAAAAAATTGAGTTCTTTTGCATAAAACAAAAGTACGTATCGAAAATAAAATATAAATTTCAAAATGATGAAAAATTGAGTTTCTTTTTTGTAAAACAAAACTACGGATGAAAAATAATATATATATATATATATTTCGAAATTATTAAAAATTGAATTTCTTTTGTAAAACAAAAGTACGGATCAAAAAGAAAATATAAATATCCAAATTACTAAAAATTGAGTTCGTTTTGTAAAACAACACTAGGGATCCAAAATAAAATATAAATTTCGAAATTACAAAAAATTGAGTTCTTTTGCATAAAACAAAAGTACGTATCGAGAATAAAATGTAAGTATCGAAATTACTAAAAATTGAGTTCTTTTTGTAAAACAAAACTAGGGATCCAAAAGAAAATATAAATTTCGAAATTACAAAAAATTGAGTTCTTTTGCATAAAACAAAAGTACATATCGAGAATAAAATATAAATTTCAAAATTATGAAAAATTGAGTTTCTTTTTTGTAAAACAAAAGTACGGATGAAAAATAAGATATATATATTTCGAAATTATTAAAAATTGAATTTCTTTTGTAAAATAAAAGTACGGATCAAAAAGAAAATATAAATATCCAAATTACTAAAAGTTGAGTTCGTTTTGTATAACAAAAGTAGGGATCCAAAATAAAATATAAATTTCGAAATTACAAACAATTGAGTTCTTTTGCATAAAAAAAAGTACGTATCGAGAATAAAATATAAATTTCAAAATTATGAAAAATTGAGTTTCTTTTCTGTAAAACAAAACTACGGATGAAAAATAATATATATATATTTCGAAATTATTAAAACTTGAATTTCTTTTGTAAAACAAAAGTACTGGATCGAAAAAGAAAATATAAATATCCAAATTACTAAAAATTGAGTTCTTTTGTAAAAACAAAAGTAGGGATGCAAAATAAAATATAAATTTTGAAATTACAAAAATTGAGTTCTTTTGCATAAAACAAAAGTACGTATCAAGAATAAAATATAAATTTTAAAATTTTGAAAAATTGAGTTTCTTTTTGTAAAACAAAACTACGGATGAAAAATAATATATATATATTCGAAATTATTAAAAATTGAATTTGTTTGTTAAAACAAAAGTACTGGATCGAAAAGAAAATATAAATATCCAAATTACTAAAAATTGAGTTGTTTTTGTAAAACAAAAGTAGGCATCCAAAATAAAATATAAATTTTGAAATTACAAAAAATTGAGTTCTTTTGCATAAAACAAAAGTACGTATCGAGAATAAAATATAAATTTCAAAATTATGAAAAATTGAGTTTCTTTTCTGTAAAACAAAACTACGGATGAAAAATAATATATATATATTTCGAAATTATTAAAAATTGAATTTCTTTTGTAAAAGAAAAGTACGAGATCAAAAAGAAAATATAAATATCCAAATTACTAAAGGTTGAGTTCGTTTTGTATAACAAAAGTAGGGATCCAAAATAAAATATAAATTTCGAAATTACAAAAAATTGAGTTCTTTTGCATAAATAAAAAGTACGTATCGAGAATAAACTATAAATTTCAAAATTATGAAAAATTGAGTTTCTTTTTTGTAAAACAAAACTACGGATGAAAAATAATATATATATATTTCGAAATTATTAAAAATTGAATTTCTTTTGTAAAATAAAAGTACGGATTAAAAAGAAAATATAAATATCCAAATTACTAAAAGTTGAGTTCGTTTTGTAAAACAAAAGTAGGGATCCAAAATAAAATATAAATTTCGAAATTACAAACAATTGAGTTCTTTTGCATAAAAAAAAGTACGTATCGAGAATAAAATATAAATTTCAAAATTATGAAAAATTGAGTTTCTTTTCGTAAAAACAAAACTACGGATGAAAAATAATATATATATATTTCGAAATTATTAAAACTTGAATTTCTTTTGTAAAACAAAAGTACTGGATCGAAAAGAAAATATAAATATCCAAATTACTAAAAATTGAGTTCTTTTGTAAAAACAAAAGTAGGGATGCAAAATAAAATATAAATTTTGAAATTACAAAAATTGAGTTCTTTTGCATAAAACAAAAGTACGTATCAAGAATAAAATATAAATTTTAAAATTACCAAAAATTGAGTTCTTTTTGTAAAACAAAACTACGGATGAAAAATAATATATATATATTCGAAATTATTAAAAATTGAATTTGTTTGTTAAAACAAAAGTACGGATCGAAAAGAAAATATAAATATCCAAATTACTAAAAATTGAGTTGTTTTTGTAAAACAAAAGTAGGCATCCAAAATAAAATATAAATTTTGAAATTACAAAAATTGAGTTCTTTTGCATAAAACAAAAGTACGTATCGAGAATAAACTATAAATTTCAAAATTATGAAAAATTGAGTTTCTTTTTTGTAAAACAAAACTACGGATGAAAAATAATATATATATATTTCGAAATTATTAAAAATTGAATTTCTTTTGTAAAAGAAAAGTACAGATCAAAAAGAAAATATAAATATCCAAATTACTAAAGGTTGAGTTCGTTTTGTATAACAAAAGTAGGGATCCAAAATAAAATATAAATTTCGAAATTACAAACAATTGAGTTCTTTTGCATAAAAAAAAGTACGTATCGAGAATAAAATATAAATATCCAAATTATGAAAAATTGAGTTTCTTTTTTGTAAAACAAAACTACGGATGAAAAATAATATATATATATTTCGAAATTATTAAAACTTGAATTTCTTTTGTAAAACAAAAGTACGGATCGAAAAGAAAATATAAATATCCAAATTACTAAAAATTGAGTTCTTTTTGTAAAAACAAAAGTAGGGATGCAAAATAAAATATAAATTTTGAAATTACAAAAAATTGAGTTCTTTTGCATAAAACAAAAGTACGTATCAAGAATAAAATATAAATTTTAAAATTTTGAAAAATTGAGTTTCTTTTTTGTAAAACAAAACTACGGATGAAAAATAATATATATATATTCGAAATTATTAAAAATTGAATTTGTTTGTTAAAACAAAAGTACGGATCGAAAAGAAAATATAAATATCCAAATTACTAAAAATTGAGTTGTTTTTGTAAAACAAAAGTAGGCATCCAAAATAAAATATAAATTTTGAAATTACAAAAATTGAGTTCTTTTGCATAAAACAAAAGTACGTATCGAGAATAAACTATAAATTTCAAAATTATGAAAAATTGAGTTTCTTTTTGTAAAACAAAACTACGGATGAAAAATAATATATATATATTTCGAAATTATTAAAAATTGAATTTCTTTTGTAAAAGAAAAGTACAGATCAAAAAGAAAATATAAATATCCAAATTACTAAAGGTTGAGTTCGTTTTGTATAACAAAAGTAGGGATCCAAAATAAAATATAAATTTCGAAATTACAAAAAATTGAGTTCTTTTGCATAAATAAAAAGTACGTATCGAGAATAAACTATAAATTTCAAAATTATGAAAAATTGAGTTTCTTTTTGTAAAACAAAACTACTGGATGAAAAATAATATATATATATTTCGAAATTATTAAAAATTGAATTTCTTTTGTAAAATAAAAGTACTGGATCAAAAAGAAAATATAAATATCCAAATTACTAAAAGTTGAGTTCATTTTGTATAAAAAAAGTAGGGATCCAAAATAAAATATAAATTTCGAAATTACAAAAAATTGAGTTCTTTTGCATAAAACAAAAGTACGTATCGAAAATAAATTATAAATTTCAAAATTATGAAAAATTGAGTTTCTTTTTTGTAAAACAAAACTACGGATGAAAAATAATATATATATATATATTTCGAAATTATTAAAAATTGAATTTCTTTTGTAAAACAAAAGTACGGATCGAAAAGAAAATATAAATATCCAAATTACTAAAAATTGAGTTCTTTTTGTAAAACAAAAGTAGGCATCCAAAATAAAATATAAATTTTGAAATTACAAAAATTCAGTTCTTTTGCATAAAACAAAAGTACGTATCGAGAATAAAATATAAGTATCCAAATTACTAAAAATTGAGTTATTTTTGTAAAACAAAACTAGGGATCCAAAATAAAATATAAATTTCGAAATTACAAAAATTGAGTTCTTTTGCATAACACAAAAGTACGTATCGAGAATAAAATATAAATTTCAAAATTATGAAAAATTGAGTTTCTTTTTTGTAAAACAAAACTACGGATGAAAAACAATATATATAAATTTCGAAATTATTAAAAATTGAATTTCTTTTGTAAAATAAAAGTACGGATCAAAAAGAAAATATAAATATCCAAATTACTAAAAGTTGAGTTCGTTTTGTATAACAAAACTAGGGATCCAAAATAAAATATAAATTTCGAAATTACAAAAAATTGAGTTCTTTTGCATAAAAAAAAGTACGTATCGAGAATAAAATATAAATTTCAAAATTATGAAAAATTGAGTTTCTTTTCTGTAGAAACAAAACTACGGATGAAAAATAATATATATATATTTCAAAATTATTAAAAATTGAATTTCTTTTGTAAAATAAAAGTACGGATCAAAAAGAAAATATAAATATCCAAATTACTAAAGGTTGAGTTCGTTTTGTATAAAAAAGTAGGGATCCAAAATAAAATATAAATTTTGAAATTACAAAAATTGAGTTCTTTTGCATAAAACAAAAGTACGTATCGAGAATAAAATGTAAGCATCGAAATTACTAAAAATTGAGTTCTTTTTGTAAAACAAAACTAGGGATCCAAAATAAAATATAAATTTCGAAATTACAAAAAATTGAGTTCTTTTGCATAAAACAAAAGTACGTATCGAGAATAAAATATAAATTTCAAAATTATGAAAACTTGAGTTTCTTTTTTGTAAAACAAAACTACGGATGAAAAATAATATATATATATTTCAAAATTATTAAAAATTGAATTTCTTTTGTAAAATAAAAGTAGGGATCAAAAGGAAAATATAAATATCCAAATTACTAAAAGTTGAGTTCGTTTTGTATAACAAAAGTAGGGATCCAAAATAAAATATAAATTTCGAAACTACAAAAAATTGAGTTCTTTTGCATAAAAAAAAAGTACGTATCGAGAATAAAATATAAATTTCAAAATTACGAAAAATTGAGTTTCTTTTCTGTAAAACAAAACTACGGATGAAAAATAATAGATATATATTTCGAAATTATTAAAACTTGAATTCATTTTGTGAAACAAAAGTACGGTCGAAAATAAAATATAAATATCCAAATTACTAAAAATTGAGTTCTTTTTGTAAAAACAAAAGTAGGGATGCAAAATAAAATATAAATTTTGAAATTACAAAAAATTGAGTTCTTTTGCATAAAACAAAAGTACGTATCAAGAATAAAATATAAATTTTAAAATTTTGAAAAATTGAGTTTCTTTTTTGTAAAACAAAACTACGGATGAAAAATAATATATATATATTCGAAATTATTAAAAATTGAATTTGTTTGCTAAAACAAAAGTATGGATCGAAAAGAAAATATAAATATCCAAATTACTAAAAATTGAGTTGTTTTTGTAAAACAAAAGTAGGCATCCAAAATAAAATATAAATTTTGAAATTACAAAAATTGAGTTCTTTTGCATAAAACAAAAGTACGTATCGAGAATAAACTATAAATTTCAAAATTATGAAAAATTGAGTTTCTTTTTGTAAAACAAAACTACGGATGAAAAATAATATATATATATTTCGAAATTATTAAAAATTGAATTTCTTTTGTAAAAGAAAAGTACAGATCAAAAAGAAAATATAAATATCCAAATTACTAAAGGTTGAGTTCGTTTTGTATAACAAAAGTAGGGATCCAAAATAAAATATAAATTTCGAAATTACAAAAAATTGAGTTCTTTTGCATAAATAAAAAGTACGTATCGAGAATAAACTATAAATTTCAAAATTATGAAAAATTGAGTTTCCTTTTTGTAAAACAAAACTACGGATGAAAAATAATATATATATATTTCGAAATTATTAAAAATTGAATTTTTTGCCTAAAACAAAAGTACGGATCAAAAAGAAAATATAAATATCCAAATTACTAAAAATTGAGTTCTTTTTGTAAAACAAAAGTAGGGATCCAAAATAAAATATAAATTTCGAAATTACAAACAATTGAGTTCTTTTGCATAAAAAAAAGTACGTATCGAGAATAAAATATAAATTTCAAAATTATGAAAAATTGAGTTTCTTTTACGTAAAAACAAAACTACGGATGAAAAATAATATATATATATTTCGAAATTATTAAAACTTGAATTTCTTTTGTAAAACAAAAGTACGGATCGAAAAGAAAATATAAATATCCAAATTACTAAAAATTGAGTTCTTTTGTAAAAACAAAAGTAGGGATGCAAAATAAAATATAAATTTTGAAATTACAAAAATTGAGTTCTTTTGCATAAAACAAAAGTACGTATCAAGAATAAAATATAAATATCCAAATTACCAAAAATTGAGTTCTTTTTGTAAAACAAAACTACGGATGAAAAATAATATATATATATTCGAAATTATTAAAAATTGAATTTGTTTGTTAAAACAAAAGTACGGATCGAAAAGAAAATATAAATATCCAAATTACTAAAAATTGAGTTGTTTTTGTAAAACAAAAGTAGGCATCCAAAATAAAATATAAATTTTGAAATTACAAAAAATTGAGTTCTTTTGCATAAAACAAAAGTACGTATCGAGAATAAACTATAAATTTCAAAATTATGAAAAATAGAGTTTCTTTTTTGTAAAACAAAACTACGGATGAAAAATAATATATATATATTTCGAAATTATTAAAAATTGAATTTCTTTTGTAAAAGAAAAGTACAGATCAAAAAGAAAATATAAATATCCAAATTACTAAAGGTTGAGTTCGTTTTGTATAACAAAAGTAGGGATCCAAAATAAAATATAAATTTCGAAATTACAAAAAATTGAGTTCTTTTGCATAAATAAAAAGTACGTATCGAGAATAAACTATAAATTTCAAAATTATGAAAAATTGAGTTTCTTTTTGTAAAACAAAACTACGGATGAAAAATAATATATATATATTTCGAAATTATTAAAAATTGAATTTCTTTTGTAAAATAAAAGTACTGGATCAAAAAGAAAATATAAATATCCAAATTACTAAAAGTTGAGTTCGTTTTGTATAACAAAAGTAGGGATCCAAAATAAAATATAAATTTCGAAATTACAAACAATTGAGTTCTTTTGCATAAAAAAAAGTACGTATCGAGAATAAAATATAAATATCCAAATTACCAAAAATTGAGTTTCTTTTTTGTAAAACAAAACTACGGATGAAAAATAATATATATATATATATTTCGAAATTATTAAAAATTGAATTTCTTTTGTAAAACAAAAGTACTGGATCGAAAAGAAAATATAAATATCCAAATTACTAAAAATTGAGTTCTTTTGTAAAACAAAAGTAGGCATCCAAAATAAAATATAAATTTTGAAATTACAAAAAATTCAGTTCTTTTGCATAAAACAAAAGTACGTATCGAGAATAAAATATAAGTATCCAAATTACTAAAAATTGAGTTATTTTTGTAAAACAAAACTAGGGATCCAAAATAAAATATAAATTTCGAAATTACAAAAAATTGAGTTCTTTTGCATAACACAAAAGTACGTATCGAGAATAAAATATAAATTTCAAAATTATGAAAAATTGAGTTTCTTTTTGTAAAACAAAACTACGGATGAAAAACAATATATATAAATTTCGAAATTATTAAAAATTGAATTTCTTTTGTAAAATAAAAGTACGGATCAAAAGAAAATATAAATATCCAAATTACTAAAAGTTGAGTTCGTTTTGTATAACAAAAGTAGGGATCCAAAATAAAATATAAATTTCGAAATTACAAAAAATTGAGTTCTTTTGCATAAAAAAAAAGTACGTATCGAGAATAAAATATAAATTTCAAAATTATGAAAAATTGAGTTTCTTTTCTGTAAAACAAAACTACGGATGAAAAATAATATATATATATTTCAAAATTATTAAAAATTGAATTTCTTTTGTAAAATAAAAGTACGGATCAAAAAGAAAATATAAATATCCAAATTACTAAAGGTTGAGTTCGTTTTGTATAAAAAAAGTAGGGATCCAAAATAAAATATAAATTTCGAAATTACAAAAAATTGAGTTCTTTTGCATAAAAAAAAGTACGTATCGAGAATAAAATATAAATTTCAATATTATGAAAAATTGAGTTTCTTTTCTTTAAAACAAAACTACGGATGAAAAATAATATATATATATTTCGAAATTATTAAAACTTGAATTTCTTTTGTAAAACAAAAGTACGGATCGAAAAGAAAATATAAATATCCAAATTACTAAAAATTGAGTTCTTTTTGTAAAACAAAAGTAGGGATGCAAAATAAAATATAAATTTTGAAATTACAAAAAATTGAGTTCTTTTGCATAAAACAAAAGTACGTATCAAGAATAAAATATAAATTTTAAAATTTTGAAAAATTGAAAAATTGAGCTTCTTTTTGTAAAACAAAACTACGGATGAAAAATAATATATATATATTCGAAATTATTAAAAATTGAATTTCTTTGGTAAAACAAAAGTACGGATCGAAAAGAAAATATAAATATCCAAATTACTAAAAATTGAGTTCTTTTGTAAAACAAAAGTAGGCATCCAAAATAAAATATAAATTTTGAAATTACAAAAAATTGAGTTCTTTTGCATAAAACAAAAGTACGTATCGAGAATAAAATATAAGTATCCAAATTACTAAAAATTGAGTTCTTTTTGTAAAACAAAACTAGGGATCCAAAATAAAATATAAATTTCGAAATTATAAAAAGTTGAGATCTTTTGCATAAAACAAAAGTACGTATCGAGAATAAAATGTAAGTATCGAAATTACTAAAAATTGAGTTCTTTTTGTAAAACAAAACTAGGAATCCAAAATAAGATATAAATTTCGAAATTACAAAAAATTGAGTTCTTTTGCATAAAACAAAAGTACGTATCGAGAATAAAATATAAATTTCAAAATTATGAAAACTTGAGTTTCTTTTTTGTAAAACAAAACTACGGATGAAAAATAATATATATATATTTCGAAATTATTAAAACTTGAATTTCTTTTGTAAAATAAAAGTACGATCAAAAAGAAATTATAAATATCCAAATTACTAAAAGTTGAGTTCGTTTTGTATAACAAAAGTAGGGATCCAAAATAAAATATGAATTTCGAAATTACAAAAAATTGAGTTCTCTTGCATAAAAAAAAAGTACGTATCGAGAATAAAATATAAATTTCAAAATTATGAAAAATTGAGTTTCTTTTTTGAAAAACAAAACTACGGATGAAAAATAATATATATATATTTCGAAATTATTAAAAATTGAATTTCTTTTGTAAAATAAAAGTACGATCAAAAAGAAATTATAAATATCCAAATTACTAAAAGTTGAGTTCGTTTTGTATAACAAAAGTAGGGATCCAAAATAAAATATAAATTTCGAAATTACAAAAAATTGAGTTCTTTTGCATAAAACAAAAGTACGTATCGAGAATAAAATGTAAGTATCGAAATTACTAAAAATTGAGTTGTTTTTGTAAAACAAAACTAGGGATCCAAAATAAAATATAAATTTCGAAATTACAAAAAATTGAGTTCTTTTGCATAAAACAAAAGTACGTATCGAGAATAAAATATAAATTTCAAAATTATGAAAAATTGAGTTTCTTTTTTGTAAAACAAAACTACGGATGAAAAATAATATTTATATATTTTGAAATTATTAAAAATTGAATTTCTTTTGTAGAACAAAAGTACGTATCGAAAAGAAAATATAAATATCCAAATTACTAAAAATTGAGTTCTTTTTGTAAAACAAAAGTAGGCATCCAAAATAAAATATAAATTTTGAAATTACAAAAAATTGAGTTCTTTTGCATAAAACAAAAGTACGTATCGAGAATAAAATATAAGTATCCAAATTACTAAAAATTGATTTCTTTTTGTAAAACAAAACTAGGGATCCAAAATAAAATATAAATTTCGAAATTACAAAAAATTGAGTTCTTTTGCATAAAACAAAAGTACGTATCGAAAATAAAATATAAATTTCAAAATGATGAAAAATTGAGTTTCTTTTTTGTAAAACAAAACTATGGATGAAAAATAATATATATATATATTTCGAAATTATTAAAAATTGAATTTCTTTTGTAAAACAAAAGTACGGATCAAAAAGAAAATATAAATATCCAAATTACTAAAAATTGAGTTCGTTTTGTAAAACAACACTAGGTATCCGAAATAAAATATAAATTTCGAAATTACAAAAAATTGAGTTCTTTTGCATAAAACAAAAGTACGTATCGAGAATAACATGTAAGTATCGAAATTACTAAAAATTGAGTTCTTTTTGTAAAACAAAACTAGGGATCCAAAAGAAAATATAAATTTCGAAATTACAAAAAATTGAGTTCTTTTGCATAAAAAAAAAGTACGTATCGAGAATAAAATATAAATTTCAAAATTATGAAAAATTGAGTTTCTTTTCTGTAAAACAAAACTACGGATGAAAAAGAATATATATATATTTCGAAATTATTAAAACTTGAATTTCTTTTGTAAAACAAAAGTACGGATCGAAAAGAAAATATAAATATCCAAATTACTAAAAATTGAGTTCTTTTTGTAAAAACAAAAGTAGGGATGCAAAATAAAATATAAATTTTGAAATTACAAAAAATTGAGTTCTTTTGCATAAAACAAAAGTACGTATCAAGAATAAAATATAAATTTTAAAATTTTGAAAAATTGAGTTTCTCTTTTGTAAAACAAAACTACGGATGAAAAATAATATATATATATTCGAAATTATTAAAAATTGAATTTGTTTGGTAAAACAAAAGTACGGATCGAAAGGAAAATATAAATATCCAAATTACTAAAAATTGAGTTGTTTTTGTAAAACAAAAGTAGGCATCCAAAATAAAATATAAATTTTGAAATTACAAAAAATTGAGTTCTTTTGCATAAAACAAAAGTACGTATCGAGAATAAACTATAAATTTCAAAATTATGAAAAATTGAGTTTCTTTTTGTAAAACAAAACTACGGATGAAAAATAATATATATATATTTCGAAATTATTAAAAATTGAATTTCTTTTGTAAAAGAAAAGTACAGATCAAAAAGAAAATATAAATATCCAAATTACTAAAAGTTGAGTTCGTTTTGTATAACAAAAGTAGGGATCCAAAATAAAATATAAATTTCGAAATTACAAAAAAGTGAGTTCTTTTGCATAAAAAAAAGTACGTATCGAGAATAAAATATAAATTTAAAAATTATGAAAAATTGAGTTTCTTTTTTGTAAAACAAAACTACGGATGAAAAATAATATATATATATTTCGAAATTATTAAAAATTGAATTTCTTTTGTAAAATAAAAGTACGGATCAAAAAGAAAATATAAATATCCAAATTACTAAAAGTTGAGTTCATTTTGTATAAAAAAAGTACGGATCCAAAATAAAATATAAATTTCGAAATTACAAAAAATTGAGTTCTTTTGCATAAAACAAAAGTACGTATCGAAAATAAAATATAAATTTCAAAATTATGAAAAATTGAGTTTCTTTTTGGTAAAACAAAACTACGGATGAAGAATAATATATATATATATATATATTTCGAAATTATTAAAAATTGAATTTCTTTTGTAAAACAAAAGTACGGATCGAAAAGAAAATATAAATATCCAAATTACTAAAAATTGAGTTCTTTTTGTAAAACAAAAGTAGGCATCCAAAATAAAATATAAATTTTGAAATTACAAAAAATTCAGTTCTTTTGCATAAAACAAAAGTACGTATCGAGAATAAAATATAAGTATCCAAATTACTAAAAATTGAGTTATTTTTGTAAAACAAAACTAGGGATCCAAAATCAAATATAAATTTTGAAATTACAAAAAATTGAGTTCTTTTGCATAAAACAAAAGTACGTATCGAGAATAAACTATAAATTTCAAAATTATGAAAAATTGAGTTTCTTTTTTGTAAAACAAAACTACGGATGAAAAATAATATATATATATTTCGAAATTATTAAAAATTGAATTTCTTTTGTAAAAGAAAAGTACAGATCAAAAAGAAAATATAAATATCCAAATTACTAAAAGTTGAGTTCTTTTTGTATAACAAAAGTAGGGATCCAAAATAAAATATAAATTTCGAAATTACAAACAATTGAGTTCTTTTGCATAAAAAAAAGTACGTATCGAGAATAAAATATAAATTTCAAAATTATGAAAAATTGAGTTTCTTTTTGTAAAACAAAACTACGGATGAAAAATAATTTATATATATTTCGAAATTATTAAAAATTGAATTTCTTTTGTAAAATAAAAGTACGGATCAAAAAGAAAATATAAATATCCAAATTACTAAAAGTTGAGTTCATTTTGTATAAAAAAGTACGGATCCAAAATAAAATATAAATTTCGAAATTACAAAAAATTGAGTTCTTTTGCATAAAACAAAAGTACGTATCGAAAATAAAATATAAATTTCAAAATTATGAAAAATTGAGTTTCTTTTTGTAAAACAAAACTACGGATGAAAAATAATATATATATATATATATTTCGAAATTATTAAAAATTGAATTTCTTTTGTAAAACAAAAGTACGGATCGAAAAGAAAATATAAATATCCAAATTACTAAAAATTGAGTTCTTTTTGTAAAACAAAAGTAGGCATCCAAAATAAAATATAAATTTTGAAATTACAAAAATTCGAGTTCTTTTGCATAAAACAAAAGTACGTATCGAGAATAAAATATAAGTATCCAAATTACTAAAAATTGAGTTATTTTTGTAAAACAAAACTAGGGATCCAAAATCAAATATAAATTTTGAAATTACAAAAATTGAGTTCTTTTGCATAAAACAAAAGTACGTATCGAGAATAAACTATAAATTTCAAAATTATGAAAAATTGAGTTTCTTTTTGTAAAACAAAACTACGGATGAAAAATAATATATATATATTTCGAAATTATTAAAAATTGAATTTCTTTTGTAAAAGAAAAGTACTGAGATCAAAAAGAAAATATAAATATCCAAATTACTAAAAGTTGAGTTCGTTTTGTATAACAAAAGTAGGGATCCAAAATAAAATATAAATTTCGAAATTACAAAAAATTGAGTTCTTTTGCATAAAAAAAAATGCGTATCGAGAATAAAATATAAATTTCAAAATTATGAAAAATTGAGTTTCTTTTTTGTAAAACAAAACTACGGATGAAAAATAATTTATATATATTTCGAAATTATTAAAAATTGAATTTCTTTTGTAAAATAAAAGTACGGATCAAAAAGAAAATATAAATATCCAAATTACTAAAAGTTGAGTTCATTTTGTATAAAAAAAGTACGGATCCAAAATAAAATATAAATTTCGAAATTACAAAAAATTGAGTTCTTTTGCATAAAACAAAAGTACGTATCGAAAATAAAATATAAATTTCAAAATTATGAAAAATTGAGTTTCTTTTTTGTAAAACAAAACTACGGATGAAAAATAATATATATATATATATATTTCGAAATTATTAAAAATTGAATTTCTTTTGTAAAACAAAAGTA
Organism: Lablab purpureus; assembly: GCA_030347555.1. Taxonomy (NCBI): domain Eukaryota; kingdom Viridiplantae; phylum Streptophyta; class Magnoliopsida; order Fabales; family Fabaceae; genus Lablab; species Lablab purpureus. The sequence continues at coordinate 10,697,631 of CM059258.1, read as the reverse complement.
CGGATCGAAAAGAAAATATAAATATCCAAATTACTAAAAATTGAGTTCTTTTTGTAAAACAAAAGTAGGCATCCAAAATAAAATATAAATTTTGAAATTACAAAAAATTCAGTTCTTTTGCATAAAACAAAAGTACGTATCGAGAATAAAATATAAGTATCCAAATTACTAAAAATTGAGTTCTTTTTGTAAAACAAAACTAGGGATCCAAAATAAAATATAAATTTCGAAATTACAAAAAATTGAGTTCTTTTGCATAACACAAAAGTACGTATCGAGAATAAAATATAAATTTCAAAATTATGAAAAATTGAGTTTCTTTTTGTAAAACAAAACTACGGATGAAAAACAATATATATAAATTTCGAAATTATTAAAAATTGAATTTCTTTTGTAAAATAAAAGTACTGGATCAAAAGAAAATATAAATATCCAAATTGCTAAAAGTTGAGTTCGTTTTGTATAACAAAACTAGGGATCCAAAATAAAATATAAATTTCGAAATTACAAAAAATTGAGTTCTTTTGCATAACACAAAAGTACGTATCGAGAATAAAATATAAATTTCAAAATTATGAAAAATTGAGTTTCTTTTACGTAAAAACAAAACTACGGATGAAAAATAATATATATATATTTCGAAATTATTAAAAATTGAATTTCTTTTGTAAAATAAAAGTACGGATCAAAAAGAAAATATAAATATCCAAATTACTAAAAGTTGAGTTCGTTTTGTATAAAAAAAGTAGGGATCCAAAATAAAATATAAATTTCGAAATTACAAAAAATTGAGTTCTTTTGCATAAAACAAAAGTACGTATCGAGAATAAAATGTAAGTATTGAAATTACTAAAAAGTGAGTTCTTTTTGTAAAACAAAACTAGGGATCCAAAATAAAATATAAATTTCGAAATTACAAAAAATTGAGTTGTTTTGCATAAAACAAAAGTACGTATCGAGAATAAAATATAAATTTCAAAATTATGAAAAATTGAGTTTCTTTTTTGTAAAACAAAACTACGGATGAAAAATAATATATATATATTTCGAAATTATTAAAAATTGAATTTCTTTTGTAAAATAAAAGTACGGATCAAAAAGAAAATATAAATATCCAAATTACTAAAAGTTGAGTTCGTTTTGTATAACAAAAGTAGGGATCCAAAATAAAATATAAATTTCGAAATTACAAAAAATTGAGTTCTTTTGCATAAAAAAAAAGTACGTATCGAGAATAAAATATAAATTTCAAAATTATGAAAAATTGAGTTTCTTTTTTGAAAAACAAAACTACGGATGAAAAATAATATATATATATTTCGAAATTATTAAAACTTGAATTTCTTTTGTAAAACAAAAGTACTGGATCGAAAAGAAAATATAAATATCCAAATTACTAAAAATTGAGTTCTTTTGTAAAAACAAAAGTAGGGATGCAAAATAAAATATAAATTTTGAAATTACAAAAAATTGAGTTCTTTTGCATAACACAAAAGTACGTATCAAGAATAAAATATAAATTTTAAAATTTTGAAAAATTGAGTTTCTTTTTGTAAAACAAAACTACGGATGAAAAATAATATATATATATTCGAAATTATTAAAAATTGAATTTGTTTGGTAAAACAAAAGTACGGATCGAAAAGAAAATATAAATATCCAAATTACTAAAAATTGAGTTGTTTTTGTAAAACAAAAGTAGGGATCCAAAATAAAATATAAATTTTGAAATTACAAAAAATTGAGTTCTTTTGCATAAAACAAAAGTACGTATCGAGAATAAAATATAAATTTCAAAATTATGAAAAATTGAGTTTCTTTTTTGTAAAACAAAACTACGGATGAAAAATAATATATATATATATATATTTCGAAATTATTAAAAATTGAATTTCTTTTGTAAAATAAAAGTACGGATCGAAAAGAAAATATAAATATCCAAATTACTAAAAATTGAGTTCTTTTTGTAAAACAAAAGTAGGCATCCAAAATAAAATATAAATTTTGAAATTACAAAAATTCAGTTCTTTTGCATAAAACAAAAGTACGTATCGAGAATAAAATATAAGTATCCAAATTACTAAAAATTGAGTTCTTTTGTAAAAACAAAACTAGGGATCCAAAATAAAATATAAATTTCGAAATTACAAAAAATTGAGTTCTTTTGCATAACACAAAAGTACGTATCGAGAATAAAATATAAATTTCAAAATTATGAAAAATTGAGTTTCTTTTTGTAAAACAAAACTACGGATGAAAAACAATATATATAAATTTCGAAATTATTAAAAATTGAATTTCTTTTGTAAAATAAAAGTACAGATCAAAAAGAAAATATAAATATCCAAATTACTAAAAGTTGAGTTCGTTTTGTATAACAAAAGTAGGGATCCAAAATAAAATATAAATTTCGAAATTACAAAAAATTGAGTTCTTTTGCATAAAAAAAAGTACGTATCGAGAATAAAATATAAATTTCAAAATTATGAAAAATTGAGTTTCTTTTACGTAAAAACAAAACTACGGATGAAAAATAATATATATATATTTGAAATTATTAAAAATTGAATTTGTTTTGTAAAATAAAAGTACGGATCAAAAAGAAAATATAAATATCCAAATTACTAAAAGTTGAGTTCGTTTTGTATAAAAAAAGTAGGGATCCAAAATAAAATATAAATTTCGAAATTACAAAAAATTGAGTTCTTTTGCATAAAACAAAAGTACGTATCGAGAATAAAATGTAAGTATCGAAATTACTAAAAATTGAGTTCTTTTTGTAAAACAAAACTAGGGATCCAAAATAAAATATAAATTTCGAAATTACAAAAAATTGAGTTGTTTTGCATAAAACAAAAGTACGTATCGAGAATAAAATATAAATTTTAAAATTTTGAAAAATTGAGTTTCTTTTTTGTAAAACAAAACTACGGATGAAAAATAATATATATATATTTCGAAATTATTAAAAATTAAATTTCTTTTGTAAAATAAAAGTACTGGATCAAAAGAAAATATAAATATCCAAATTACTAAAAGTTGAGTTCGTTTTGTAAAACAAAAGTAGGGATCCAAAATAAAATATAAATTTTGAAATTACAAAAAATTGAGTTCTTTTGCATAAAACAAAAGTACGTATCGAGAATAAAATGTAAGTATCGAAATTACTAAAAATTGAGTTCTTTTTTAAAACAAAAGTAGGGATCCAAAATAAAATATAAATTTCGAAATTACAAAAAATTGAGTTCTTTTGCATAAAACAAAAGTACGTATCGAGAATAAAATATAAATTTCAAAATTATGAAAAATTGAGTTTCTTTTTGTAAAACAAAACTACGGATGAAAAATAATATATATATATTTCGAAATTATTAAAAATTGAATTTCTTTTGTAAAATAAAAGTACGGATCAAAAAGAAAATATAAATATCCAAATTACTAAAAGTTGAGTTCGTTTTGTATAACAAAAGTAGGGATCCAAAATAAAATATAAATTTTGAAATTACAAAAAATTGAGTTCTTTTGCATAAAAAAAAAGTACGTATCGAGAATAAAATATAAATTTCAAAATTATGAAAAATTGAGTTTCTTTTCTGTAAAACAAAACTACGGATGAAAAATAATATATATATATTTCGAAATTATTAAAACTTGAATTTCTTTTGTAAAACAAAAGTACGGATCGAAAAGAAAATATAAATATCCAAATTACTAAAAATTGAGTTCTTTTTGTAAAAACAAAAGTAGGGATGCAAAATAAAATATAAATTTTGAAATTACAAAAAATTGAGTTCTTTTGCATAACACAAAAGTACGTATCAAGAATAAAATATAAATTTTAAAATTTTGAAAAATTGAGTTTCTTTTTTGTAAAACAAAACTACGGATGAAAAATAATATATATATATTCGAAATTATTAAAAATTGAATTTGTTTGGTAAAACAAAAGTACGGATCGAAAAGAAAATATAAATATCCAAATTACTAAAAATTGAGTTCTTTTTGTAAAACAAAAGTAGGCATCCAAAATAAAATATAAATTTTGAAATTACAAAAAATTGAGTTCTTTTGCATAAAACAAAAGTACGTATCGAGAATAAACTATAAATTTCAAAATTATGAAAAATTGAGTTTCTTTTTGTAAAACAAAACTACGGATGAAAAATAATATATATATATATATATTTCGAAATTATTAAAAATTGAATTTCTTTTGTAAAATAAAAGTACGGATCGAAAAGAAAATATAAATATCCAAATTACTAAAAATTGAGTTCTTTTTGTAAAACAAAAGTAGGCATCCAAAATAAAATATAAATTTTGAAATTACAAAAAATTCAGTTCTTTTGCATAAAACAAAAGTACGTATCGAGAATAAAATATAAGTATCCAAATTACTAAAAATTGAGTTCTTTTTGTAAAACAAAACTAGGGATCCAAAATAAAATATAAATTTCGAAATTACAAAAAATTGAGTTCTTTTGCATAACACAAAAGTACGTATCGAGAATAAAATATAAATTTCAAAATTATGAAAAATTGAGTTTCTTTTTGTAAAACAAAACTACGGATGAAAAACAATATATATAAATTTGAAATTATTAAAAATTGAATTTCTTTTGTAAAATAAAAGTACGGATCAAAAGAAAATATAAATATCCAAATTACTAAAAGTTGAGTTCGTTTTGTATAACAAAAGTAGGGATCCAAAATAAAATATAAATTTCGAAATTACAAAAAATTGAGTTCTTTTGCATAAAAAAAAAGTACGTATCGAGAATAAAATATAAATTTCAAAATTATGAAAAATTGAGTTTCTTTTCTGTAAAACAAAACTACGGATGAAAAATAATATATATATATTTCGAAATTATTAAAAATTGAATTTGTTTTGTAAAATAAAAGTACGGATCAAAAAGAAAATATAAATATCCAAATTACTAAAAGTTGAGTTCGTTTTGTATAAAAAAAGTAGGGATCCAAAATAAAATATAAATTTCGAAATTACAAAAAATTGAGTTCTTTTGCATAAAACAAAAGTACGTATCGAGAATAAAATGTAAGTATCGAAATTACTAAAAATTGAGTTCTTTTTGTAAAACAAAACTAGGGATCCAAAATAAAATATAAATTTCGAAATTACAAAAAATTGAGTTGTTTTGCATAAAACAAAAGTACGTATCGAGAATAAAATATAAATTTTAAAATTTTGAAAAATTGAGTTTCTTTTTTGTAAAACAAAACTACGGATGAAAAATAATATATATATATTTCGAAATTATTAAAAATTAAATTTCTTTTGTAAAATAAAAGTACGGATCAAAAAGAAAATATAAATATCCAAATTACTAAAAGTTGAGTTCGTTTTGTAAAACAAAAGTAGGGATCCAAAATAAAATATAAATTTTGAAATTACAAAAAATTGAGTTCTTTTGCATAAAACAAAAGTACGTATCGAGAATAAAATGTAAGTATCGAAATTACTAAAAATTGAGTTCTTTTTATAAAACAAAAGTAGGGATCCAAAATAAAATATAAATTTCGAAATTACAAAAAATTGAGTTCTTTTGCATAAAACAAAAGTACGTATCGAGAATAAAATATAAATTTCAAAATTATGAAAAATTGAGTTTCTTTTTTGTAAAACAAAACTACGGATGAAAAATAATTTAGATATATTTAGAACTTATTAAAAATTGAATTTCTTTTGTAAAATAAAAGTACGGATCAAAAAGAAAATATAAATATCCAAATTACTAAAAGTTGAGTTCGTTTTGTATAACAAAAGTAGGGATCCAAAATAAAATATAAATTTCGAAATTACAAAAAATTGAGTTCTTTTGCATAAAACAAAAGTACGTATCGAGAATAAAATGTAAGTATCGAAATTACTAAAAATTGAGTTCTTTTTGTAAAACAAAACTAGGGATCCAAAATAAAATATAAATTTCGAAATTACAAAAAATTGAGTTCTTTTGGAATTATTAAAAATTGAATTTCTTTTGTAAAATAAAAGTACGGATCAAAAAGAAAATATAAATATCCAAATTACTAAAAGTTGAGTTCGTTTTGTATAACAAAAGTAGGGATCGAAAATAAAATATAAATTTCGAAATTACAAAAAATTGAGTTCTTTTGCATAAAACAAAAGTACGTATCGAGAATAAAATGTAAGTATCGAAATTACTAAAAATTGAGTTCTTTTTGTAAAACAAAACTAGGGATCCAAAATAAAATATAAATTTCGAAATTACAAAAAATTGAGTTCTTTTGCATAAAACAAAAGTACGTATCGAGAATAAAATATAAATTTCAAAATTATGAAAAATTGAGTTTCTTTTTTGTAAAACAAAACTACGGATGAAAAATAATATTTATATATTTCGAAATTATTAAAAATTGAATTTCTTTTGTAGAACAAAAGTACGTATCGAAAAGAAAATATAAATATCCAAATTACTAAAAATTGAGTTCTTTTTGTAAAACAAAAGTAGGCATCCAAAATAAAATATAAATTTTGAAATTACAAAAAGTTGAGTTCTTTTGCATAAAACAAAAGTACGTATCGAGAATAAAATATAAGTATCCAAATTACTAAAAATTGAGTTCTTTTTGTAAAACAAAACTAGGGATCCAAAATAAAATATAAATTTCGAAATTACAAAAAATTGAGTTCTTTTGCATAAAACAAAAGTACGTATCGAAAATAAAATAGAAATTTCAAAATTATGAAAAATTGAGATTCTTTTTTGTAAAACAAAACTACGGATGAAAAATAATATATATATATATTTCGAAATTATTAAAAATTGAATATCTTTTGTAAAACAAAAGTACGGATCGAAAAGAAAATATAAATATCCAAATTACTAAAAATTGAGTTCTTTTTGTAAAACAAAAGTAGGCATCCAAAATAAAATATAAATTTTGAAATTACAAAAAATTGAGTTCTTTTGCATAAAACAAAAGTACGTATCGAGAATAAAATATAAGTATCCAAATTACTAAAAATTGAGTTATTTTTGTAAAACAAAACTAGGGATCCAAAATAAAATATAAATTTCGAAATTACAAAAATTTGAGTTCTTTTGCATAACATAAAAGTACGTATCGAGAATAAAATATAAATTTCAAAATTATGAAAAATTGAGTTTCTTTTTTGTAAAACAAAACTACGGATGAAAAATAATATATATATATTTCGAAATTATTAAAAATTGAATTTCTTTTGTAAAATAAAAGTACGGATCAAAAAGAAAATATAAATATCCAAATTACTAAAAATTGAGTTCTTTTTGTAAAACAAAAGTAGGGATCCAAAATAAAATATAAATTTTGAAATTACAAAAAATTGAGTTCTTTTGCATAAAACAAAAGTACGTATCAAGAATAAAATATAAATTTTAAAATTTTGAAAAATTGAGTTTCTTTTTTGTAAAACAAAACTACGGATGAAAAATAATATATATATATTCAAAATTATTAAAAATTGAATTTCTTTTGCAAAACAAAAGTATGGATCGAAAAGAAAATATAAATATCCAAATTACTAAAAATTGAGTTCTTTTTGTAAAACAAAAGTAGGCATCCAAAATAAAATATAAATTTTGAAATTACAAAAAATTGAGTTCTTTTGCATAAAACAAAAGTACGTATCGAGAATAAAATATAAGTATCCAAATTACTAAAAATTGAGTTCTTTTTGTAAAACAAAACTAGGGATGAAAAATAATATATATATATTTCGAAATTATTAAAAATTGAATTTCTTTTGTAAAATAAAAGTACGGATCAAAAAGAAAATATAAATATCCAAATTACTAAAAATTGAGTTCTTTTTGTAAAACAAAAGTAGGGATCCAAAATAAAATATAAATTTTGAAATTACAAAAAATTGAGCTCTTTTGCATAAAAAAAAAGTACGTATCGAGAATAAAATATAAATTTCAAAATTATGAAAAATTGAGTTTCTTTTCTGTAAAAAATAATATATATATATTCGAAATTATTAAAAATTGAATTTCTTTGGTAAAACAAAAGTACGGATCGAAAAGAAAATATAAACATCCAAATTACTATAAATTGAGTTCTTTTTGTAAAACAAAAGTAGGCATCCAAAATAAAATATAAATTTTGAAATTACAAAAAATTGAGTTCTTTTGCATAAAACAAAAGTACGTATCGAGAATAAAATATAAGTATCCAAATTACTAAAAATTGAGTTCTTTTTGTAAAACAAAACTAGGGATCCAAAATAAAATATAAATTTCGAAATTATAAAAAATTGAGTTCTTTTGCATAAAACAAAAGTACGTATCGAGAATAAAATGTAAGTATCCAAATTACTAAAAATTGAGTTCTTTTTGTAAAACAAAACTAGGGATCCAAAATAAAATATAAATTTCGAAATTACAAAAATTGAGTTCTTTTGCATAAAACAAAAGTACGTATCGAGAATAAAATATAAATATCAAAATTATGAAAACTTGAGTTTCTTTTTTGTAAAACAAAACTACGGATGAAAAATAATATATATATATTTCGAAATTATTAAAGATTGAATTTCTTTTGTAAAATAAAAGTACGGATCAAAAGGAAAATATAAATATCCAAATTACTAAAAGTTGAGTTCGTTTTGTATAACAAAAGTAGGGATCCAAAATAAAATATAAATTTCGAAATTACAAACAATTGAGTTCTTTTGCATAAAGAAAAAGTACGTATCGAGAATAAAATATAAATTTCAAAATTATGAAAAATTGAGTTTCTTTTTTGTAAAACAAAACTACGGATGAAAAATAGTATATATATATTTCGAAATTATTAAAAATTGAATTTCTTTTGTAAAATAAAAGTACGGATCAAAAAGAAAATTTAAATATCCAAATTATTAAAAGTTGAGTTCGTTTTGTATAACAAAAGTAGGGATCCAAAATAAAATATAAATTTCGAAATTACAAAAAATTGAGTTCTTTTGCATAAAAAAAAGTACGTATCGAGAATAAAATATAAATTTCAAAATTATGAAAAATTGAGTTTCTTTTTGAAAAACAAAACTACGGATGAAAAATAATATATATATATTTCGAAATTATTAAAAATTGAATTTCTTTTGTAAAATAAAAGTACGGATCAAAAAGAAATTATAAATATCCAAATTACTAAAAGTTGAGTTCGTTTTGTATAACAAAAGTAGGGATCCAAAATAAAATATAAATTTCGAAATTACAAAAAATTGAGTTCTTTTGCATAAAACAAAAGTACGTATCGAGAATAAAATGTAAGTATCGAAATTACTAAAAATTGAGTTCTTTTTGTAAAACAAAACTAGGGATCCAAAATAAAATATAAATTTCGAAATTACAAAAAATTGAGTTGTTTTGCATAAAACAAAAGTACGTATCGAGAATAAAATATAAATTTCAAAATTATGAAAAATTGAGTTTCTTTTTTGTAAAACAAAACTACGGATGAAAAATAATATTTATATATTTCGAAATTATTAAAAATTGAATTTCTTTTGTAGAACAAAAGTACGTATCGAAAAGAAAATATAAATATCCAAATTACTAAAAATTGAGTTCTTTTGTAAAACAAAAGTAGGCATCCAAAATAAAATATAAATTTTGAAATTACAAAAATTGAGTTCTTTTGCATAAAACAAAAGTACGTATCGAGAATAAAATATAAGTATCCAAATTACTAAAAATTGAGTTCTTTTTGTAAAACAAAACTAGGGATCCAAAATAAAATATAAATTTCGAAATTACAAAAAATTGAGTTCTTTTGCATAAAACAAAAGTACGTATCGAAAATAAAATATAAATTTCAAAATGATGAAAAATTGAGTTTCTTTTTTGTAAAACAAAACTACGGATGAAAAATAATATATATATATACATTTCGAAATTATTAAAAATTGAATTTCTTTTGTAAAACAAAAGTACGGATCAAAAAGAAAATATAAATATCCAAATTACTAAAAATTGAGTTCGTTTTGTAAAACAACACTAGGGATCCAAAATAAAATATAAATTTCGAAATTACAAAAAATTGAGTTCTTTTGCATAAAACAAAAGTACGTATCGAGAATAAAATATAAATATCAAAATTATGAAAACTTGAGTTTCTTTTTTGTAAAACAAAACTACGGATGAAAAATAATATATATATATTTCGAAATTATTAAAGATTGAATTTCTTTTGTAAAATAAAAGTACGGATCAAAAGGAAAATATAAATATCCAAATTACTAAAATTGAGTTCGTTTTGTATAACAAAAGTAGGGATCCAAAATAAAATATAAATTTCGAAATTACAAAAAATTGAGTTCTTTTGCATAAAGAAAAAGTACGTATCGAGAATAACATATAAATTTCAAAATTATGAAAAATTGAGTTTCTTTTTTGTAAAACAAAACTACGGATGAAAAATAGTATATATATATTTCGAAATTATTAAAAATTGAATTTCTTTTGTAAAATAAAAGTACGGATCAAAAAGAAAATTTAAATATCCAAATTATTAAAAGTTGAGTTCGTTTTGTATAACAAAAGTAGGGATCCAAAATAAAATATAAATTTCGAAATTACAAAAAATTGAGTTCTTTTGCATAAAAAAAAGTACGTATCGAGAATAAAATATAAATTTCAAAATTATGAAAAATTGAGTTTCTTTTTGAAAAACAAAACTACGGATGAAAAATAATATATATATATATTTCGAAATTATTAAAAATTGAATTTCTTTTGTAAAATAAAAGTACTGGATCAAAAAGAAATTATAAATATCCAAATTACTAAAAGTTGAGTTCGTTTTGTATAACAAAAGTAGGGATCCAAAATAAAATATAAATTTCGAAATTACAAAAATTGAGTTCTTTTGCATAAAACAAAAGTACGTGATCGAGAATAAAATGTAAGTATCGAAATTACTAAAAATTGAGTTCTTTTGTAAAACAAAACTAGGGATCCAAAATAAAATATAAATTTCGAAATTACAAAAATTGAGTTGTTTTGCATAAAACAAAAGTACTTATCGAGAATAAAATATAAATTTCAAAATTATGAAAAATTGAGTTTCTTTTTGTAAAACAAAACTACGGATGAAAAATAATATTTATATATTTCGAAATTATTAAAAATTGAATTTCTTTTGTAGAACAAAAGTACGTGATCGAAAAGAAAATATAAATATCCAAATTACTAAAAATTGAGTTCTTTTGTAAAACAAAAGTAGGCATCCAAAATAAAATATAAATTTTGAAATTACAAAAATTGAGTTCTTTTGCATAAAACAAAAGTACGTATCGAGAATAAAATATAAGTATCCAAATTACTAAAAATTGAGTTCTTTTTGTAAAACAAAACTAGGGATCCAAAATAAAATATAAATTTCGAAATTACAAAAATTGAGTTCTTTTGCATAAAACAAAAGTACGTATCGAAAATAAAATATAAATTTCAAAATGATGAAAAATTGAGTTTCTTTTTTGTAAAACAAAACTACGGATGAAAAATAATATATATATATACATTTCGAAATTATTAAAAATTGAATTTCTTATGTAAAACAAAAGTACGGATCAAAAAGAAAATATAAATATCCAAATTACTAAAAATTGAGTTCGTTTTGTAAAACAACACTAGGGATCCAAAATAAAATATAAATTTCGAAATTACAAAAAATTGAGTTCTTTTGCATAAAACAAAAGTACGTATCGAGAATAAAATATAAATATCAAAATTATGAAAACTTGAGTTTCTTTTTGTAAAACAAAACTACGGATGAAAAATAATATATATATATTTCGAAATTATTAAAGATTGAATTTCTTTTGTAAAATAAAAGTACGGATCAAAAGGAAAATATAAATATCCAAATTACTAAAATTGAGTTCGTTTTGTATAACAAAAGTAGGGATCCAAAATAAAATATAAATTTCGAAATTACAAAAAATTGAGTTCTTTTGCATAAAGAAAAAGTACGTATCGAGAATAAAATATAAATTTCAAAATTATGAAAATTTGAGTTTCTTTTCTGTAAAACAAAACTACGGATGAAAAATAGTATATATATATTTCGAAATTATTAAAAATTGAATTTCTTTTGTAAAATAAAAGTACGGATCAAAAAGAAAATATAAATATCCAAATTATTAAAAGTTGAGTTCGTTTTGTATAACAAAAGTAGGGATCCAAAATAAAATATAAATTTCGAAATTACAAAAAATTGAGTTCTTTTGCATAAAAAAAAAGTACGTATCGAGAATAAAATATAAATTTCAAAATTATGAAAAATTGAGTTTCTTTTTTGAAAAACAAAACTACGGATGAAAAATAATATATATATATTTCGAAATTATTAAAAATTGAATTTCTTTTGTAAAATAAAAGTACGGATCAAAAAGAAATTATAAATATCCAAATTACTAAAAGTTGAGTTCGTTTTGTATAACAAAAGTAGGGATCCAAAATAAAATATAAATTTCGAAATTACAAAAATTGAGTTCTTTTGCATAAAACAAAAGTACGTATCGAGAATAAAATGTAAGTATCGAAATTACTAAAAATTGAGTTCTTTTTGTAAAACAAAACTAGGGATCCAAAATAAAATATAAATTTCGAAATTACAAAAAATTGAGTTGTTTTGCATAAAACAAAAGTACGTATCGAGAATAAAATATAAATTTCAAAATTATGAAAAATTGAGTTTCTTTTTTGTAAAACAAAACTACGGATGAAAAATAATATTTATATATTTCGAAATTATTAAAAATTGAATTTCTTTTGTAGAACAAAAGTACGTATCGAAAAGAAAATATAAATATCCAAATTACTAAAAATTGAGTTCTTTTTGTAAAACAAAAGTAGGCATCCAAAATAAAATATAAATTTTGAAATTACAAAAATTGAGTTCTTTTGCATAAAACAAAAGTACGTATCGAGAATAAAATATAAGTATCCAAATTACTAAAAATTGAGTTCTTTTTGTAAAACAAAACTAGGGATCCAAAATAAAATATAAATTTCGAAATTACAAAAATTGAGTTCTTTTGCATAAAACAAAAGTACGTATCGAAAATAAAATATAAATTTCAAAATGATGAAAAATTGAGTTTCTTTTTTGTAAAACAAAACTACGGATGAAAAATAATATATATATATATATTTCGAAATTATTAAAAATTGAATTTCTTTTGTAAAACAAAAGTACGGATCAAAAAGAAAATATAAATATCCAAATTACTAAAAATTGAGTTCGTTTTGTAAAACAACAGTAGGGAT